>CM053771.1:96269420-96287724 GCA_028658325.1 Potorous gilbertii
ATAGGTTTCAGGGAATCCTAACATCACTTTATATTGTTACTATCAGTATAAAACTGAATTTCATCTGCCTTCTTACTGAGCCTGGAATCCTGCATCTCTCTAAGCTTTGCTTGTTCTTTGCCTTTGATGAAATTAGATGCTGCCTTCTTAGAGATGGATGATCTGTACTACTGGTATATCCTGTGGAGTTCTCATTTTTAGAAGTTTCTGAATTTTCCCATCATTTTCATCAAGCCAGTCTTGGTGTTAGGCAGTGTTCTGATCCGGATGAGAAAATGTAGTGCTGTACACCAAATCTCTGAAAGCTGCCCATTCCTTTTCTGCATCACTGTTGCGAACTATGTATTGGCTCAACTTTCCCTCCAAGTTAGCAACAAACTGTTCACATCAGAGAAGAGCTCTAATTTGTTGACATTAATTCATCTGGTAGTCATTTTTGCCTTGGGGATGGCGCTTTTGATGAATGTGAATATTTAACATGGAAAGGATAAGTACAATCATTCCAGCACTCTCTAGCACATATTACCTTTGTCGCTCTCACATCTTGTCCATCTCTTCTCCTTACAATCACATAGTTTATTGGATGCCAGTGCCAGAGAATTCATCAGTATTGTATGTCAATTTCATGATGTCATGTTTGCCTGGGTTCTGGATAGTGGACAATGCTCTCATACCTTCCCAGTGACCAATGGAGTGAAAGAGGGCTGTCTGCATTCTCCCATGTTTTTTAGGATGATGTTTTCAGTCATATTGTCAAGTGCTCTCAATGAGGATAAATATAGCACCAAAGTCAACTACTGTACTGATGGTTATGTCCTTCAATTTGAAAAGACTACAAGCCAAGACCAAAGTGGAGGGAGTGTTGGTGCATGATTTTCTCTTTCCAGATGATTGTGCACTCAGTGAAGCCTCTGAAGCTGAGATGCAGCAAGCTATGGATAAATTCTCTGCTGCCTGTGCTAATTTTGTCCTAATAATCAACACTAAGAAAACACCGGTGCTCCACCAGCCACCACCATACCATCTGTACATGGAGTCATCAGTTACAACAAATATAGAAGTTTTGAATGCTGTGGATAAGTTCACTTACCTTAGTAGTATACTTTCCAGGAATGTACACATTGACAATAAAGTTGATGTACACATCATCAGAAGTAGTTCGATGTTTGGGAGACTCTGAAGAAAAGTTTTGGAGTCAAGAGGTTTTAGACTGACTACCAAACTGAAGGTTTACAGAGACATTGTGCTGACCTCATTGTTGTATGCCTGTGAAACATGGACAGTGTACCAGCGCCATTCAAGGAAACTGAATCACTTCCACTTGAACTGTCTTTGGAAGATTCTGAGGATCACCTGGAAGGATAAGTTACCAGACACTGAAGTCCTTGCATGAGATGACCTGTCTACATTCAAACTATGCTTCAGAGAGCACAACTCTGATGAACTGGCCATATTGTTTGAATGAAAAATGTAAGTTTGCCAAAAAGACTATTTTATGGAGAACTCACATGGGGCAGGTGATCACATGGTGGTCAGAAGAAGTGATACAATGACACTCTCAAGGTCTCTCTCAAGAACTCTGGATTTGACTGTGCAACATGGGAGACACTGGCACACAGCCACTCAACATGGCGTGCCCATATCAGAAAGGGGGTTGTGCTCTATGAATAAAGGAGAATTGAGACAGCACAAAGTATATGTAGAATGTGCAAATATGGAATAGCCATTCCAAATATTCACACAGATTATCAGTGCCCAACCTGTGGTAGAGCATTTCGAGCTCTTATTGGTCTGATCAGCCACAGTTGGACACACTGAAGCTTCACTTTATCACGGTGATGTCATTTTTGGCCCTCTTTGAAAATGAAGGACAACTAACGTATATGTATATGTGTGTGTATGTGTATGTGCATGTATATGTGTATGTGTGCATGTGTATGTGTATATGTATATATATATATTCTGAATTAATTTTTTTCAACTAAGGAATGGTGAAGTGAAAATAGTTGAGCTGAAATCTTGGCTCTGACAATACCTTGATGAACTTGGGCCATTAAGTTTCTTTGTGTCTCAGTGTCTGCCTCAATAAACTGAAGAAATATCTAAGGTCTCTCCTAGTTCTAAATTGTATAAAAATCAGTTTACACTATTATGATTTTTCTGAACGAAAAATATTTAAAAATTCCAAATCTTGTATTTGACATTAAAAATTAACTGAAAGGAAGTACTATCAACTCCACTGAAAATGTTTAGTCTAAGAGAAATAATGCAATAAGGATCTTTAAATAGAATGACTGAATAGGGTCCATGAACATGTTGATCACTTAATGAGTCTGGGGTTTTCAAGGCCGATTCTATATGGTAAGATTATTTTCTTTCATGTCCTATGTTTATAATTCAGTTACAGGCTCATGTTTCCTTAACAAAACGGAAAAACTCAACTAGCTAATTGGGTATTTGTTATTATTTTTATAATAAATTATTTCCAGACTTGGATAACTGAGAATAAAGAGACATATTATGGAGACCATACAGCTTTTTCTATTACTGTAAAACAAGGCTTAAAGAAATTTAAATACCTAAGTAGGAGTTCTGCTAAACTTTTCTTGTAATGTTAGAGTGTGTTTTCAAAATCTTGACCTTTAGAACCAAAGATCTGGCAATTCATGCCGAACTTCAAAGATTTTGAATTTGAGCCTCATGAAGGACTACGTGTTTGTTGTCCAGGAGCTAGACTTTGAATTTTCAGACAAGGTTGTGAATAGAAAGCTAGCTAAATGGTGATGGGTTTTTGTCTATGAAAATCTGGCAAATCATCTCCTTATGCATAGAGGATTTATCATCTAAAATAGTCTTGAGAGAGCCTGCATGAATAAAATTAGAAGATTTGCCAATCTCTCAATTACTTTTTTTTTTCTTTAAGGCTACAGAGAAGATAATCTTGTCTTCCTCCAAATCTGCCCTTACAGTTTGGAGATTTCTATAATATATGGTTAGCTCCAGGTTGGCTTCCAGTGTGTTGGTTATAATCAAGTGAGTCAATAAATATTTAGTAAATGCTTAATGTATACCAGGAACTTTGATAAGTACAGAGAATATCAATACAAATGAAAAGAAAAACCGGTCCCTGCTATTAAGGGATGTATCTCGGGAAAAAGGGAGGGTGGAAGACACTGGGAGAACTTATGATAATGCTTTAAAATGACATCACCAAAATTTCAATTTAAAAAAACAAAAAAACCAAAATATTAGTGCAGTACATAGGCCCAGGATAGCATCAAGGGCTGGGGTATAAATTTGCTACATCAGTAATATTGTTTTGTTTTGAAGCTCTGAAGAAACTTAATATAGATCTATTGACAATGTCAATTGAGTCAACTGCCTTTTTGACTAGAGCAAATTTAATTTATCTATGCACCTTCACTGAATTTGATTGCTCTTTGTGGATTTAAGAGAATTTGATGGTCCTTAATAACATAATTCTTTTGATAAAAATTCTCCGGTTGTTATGCTTTCTTTAGACTGATAAGTAAACCCCAAGAAATTTACAAACATCCTGGGTTTCTAGATTTGGACTCCCACCTTCTTCTTCCTTCTACACTACTACTTAATACCTGTGTTTCCCTTGGCAAATCATTTCCCCTTTTAGGGTCTCAGTTTCCTTACCTGTAAAAGAAGGTGTTTGAATGAATTAGCCCTAAGTTTCTTCTCAGATTTGAAATATTATTATTCTGAATGTGGGTCACTTTACAGCCACATCCAGCTTTATAACATTATGGGAAATAATGGTTTCCTTAACTTTAAAAAAAAAATGAGCCCTGATCGATGCTTCATTTATTGGATCAATTCAGCTGAACATGGACTTTGAGCAAATATTTAACGAAACAGGGAACAAAACAAAACCAAACAAAAACATTTTAATAAGGTATTAAAAGTTCTCATTTCCATGTCCAGATATTGCCATGATCTTACATGTCTTTGGGACAGTGCTTGGTCTCAGATCTTGAGGCAGATGCGGGTAGAGTGGTTACAGCCCTGGGCCTGGAGTCAGGTGCTACATAACTCAGTAATAGGAACAGAATAGAGAAAAGTAACAAACGCTTGAAGGATTAATTTGAACTTTACTTAGCTCATATAGATTCAATCCAACATTTTTTAAAGTCTGCAAGGTTTGGGTAATAAAAACAAACATTCTATCTCAGAGAGTTTTCTGATTCATACTTCCTGTGCCTTTCCTATGGTCTTCCTGTCTCCAGCAGGAAATTAGAATAAAATGAATTATCCCACTGGTGTGCCACTTGCACTAGGAGGAAGTATGATAGAATAATGAAAAAGCTTTATAAATGAGTGCCATTTCTCTTGTAAACAACTATCCACTAAGGATAATTTTCACATATCTATAGCAGCTTTTATCTTCAAGGAAATTGACATGGCTTACAGAAATAGCACCAGGCCCCATAGCTTCAATTATTTTAGCTACCTACAACTTAATGTTACACAAAATTGATAAGAATTCCAAGTACAGATTGCCTTTTTTTCTTATTGAAATTTTATGTCTTTGTGAAAAAATACTTTGGCTCTCCATTTATCTCTTTACATAACATATCTGCATGACAAAAAAAACATTAAAAAAGCTAGGAACCATTGGTAGCAATACAGATTGGAGATACAAACAGTAGGAAGGCAGGTATCATTCTAGTTTAATGTTATTTTTCAAGACTGTTAAAGACCATAACATGGAGCTGTCTCAGACTTTCAGAGGAGTTAGGGAATAGGATGTAGAAAGAACCCTGAGGAAGCAATGATAAAATTAGAGTAGGAATTAGCTTAAGTGAAAAACAATGTAGAACTTTTATAATTATAGTTATATTGCCTCTCTCTCTCTCTCTCTCTCTCTCTCTCTCTCTCTCTCTCTCTCTCTCTCTCCCTCTATATATATATATAATATATATATATTTAAGCTAAAATGACTAATTCATAGATCTCAGGGTGTCAAAGCCAGAAGAAATTGTAGTCTAACCTTCACATTTTATGAAAGTAGAAATTGACCCTCAGAAAGGGGAGGTAACTTGTTCAAATTAGTGGCAGTTAGAACTAGAACCCAGGTCTTCCATCTCTCAGCACAGTCTAATGGAGTGGAATCAATGTCACTTGTGAAGGTGATACACCTGAAAAACCTGCGTTTAAATCTTATCTGAATCTGAATTTTGTAATTTGAAAAGGAAAGAAGGGAGGAAGGAAAGAAGGAATACTGTTACTCCTGTTTATATTTCAGGAGACTGAGGCAGAGAGAAGTCAAATGACTTGCCCAGGGTCACATGACTATTAAGTTTCCAAGGTCATTTTCGACCCTAGGTTTTTCTCACATCAGGCCTAGTACTCCATCCAGTGCTAAATTAGTTAGGTCTACCTTTTAAAGAGGCTTATTCACTGAATGGACATTTCACTTTAAGTGAAAAGACCAGGGTCTCCCATTGCATCTTGGGCGATCTCCAGGCATTCTGATGAATATTTGGTCACTGGATTGAGATGGCTCAGGAGGAGAAAATGAGGCTGTTGACCTTGCACAGCCCTGCCTCCCTCAAAACAAAGTCAAGTGCCAGTCATTTTGTCATTTCTCTGACATCATTGTCTTCTTTGAAAACGAAGGATGAGTACAACTGGTTCCTAGAGCAACCTCTGTCTACAGCTTGTGATAGTTTCTATCTTTTGATGAAGTCATATACTGGATAAGGTAGGGGAGCTCTCCCCTTTCATCCCCTCTCCTCCCTCCCCTTTCCTCCTCTCCCTCCTCTTTCCTTCCCTTCCCCATGGATTGAACACTGAAGGGTGCCTGCCCAACCTCCAGTCAAGAACTGGTTTTGGACCCTCCTGGCTAAAAGTGAATGATAGTAGTAACAGTTTCTCTTAAACAACAGCCCTGAGGTTCCTATCCCTCCCGGAGTGATTTTTTTTTCCTTTTTTCTATTAAAGGGGCAATCACCCTTATTAGCTTTTAAAGAGGCCTGCTCACTGAATGGGCATTACCTCACTTCAAGTAAGTATCTGAAAAGGCCTTAACATAAAAGGCCAAGGTCTCCCATTGCATCCTGGGCTGTCTCCATTCGTCCTGATGAATATCTTGGTCACTGGATCCAGATGGCTCAGGAGGAGAAAGTGTGGCTGATGACCTAGCACAGACCTCCCTCACTCAAAACAAAGTCAAAGGCAAGTCCTGTCATCATTTCTCTGATGTCATTATCCCCTTTGAAAACAAAGGAGGACCTCAAGATTATTCAGGGGCAGGGAACCTGTAGCCATCAGGCCACATGCTACCTTCTAGGTCCTTGGGTGCTGCCTTTTGACTGAGTCCACATTTTACGGAACAAATAATTTTGTTAAGGGGATTTGTTCTATGAAGTTTGGATCTGGTCAAAGGGTGGCACTTCAAGACCTAGAGGGCCACAGGTGAATTCAAAACCACAAGTTTCCTATACCTGGATTAGGTAAATTCTAATACTACATCAATCTCTAAGTCCTATGATTCTATGAGCCTAAAACACTTCTCTTATTCAAACTTTTGAATAATGCAGTAGGATAACAGGACTTAGCCAAATAGATATAGGAGAACCATCAGAAACTGTAGGAGGTATGGTCATTTTGTAATCCTGCCAAGGCAAAAGGAGTGTTTAATAATCAAAACCTTGTCATAGAAATATTAATCTTGATGATAGTAGAACAATATTTACAATGATTTCTATAATGGAAAATAAGCAACACTAAATAGCCTTTAAGATCTGATTATTCAATCTCTGTCTGAGAAATGAAGATGAAACATATATTGCACAAACGATCTCCTTCCATTCCATCTCCTTCAGCAGATTGCCCCCTCTATCATCCTCACCTTTCACTTATTTTCAATCTCTCATGTACTATCTGCATACTTAGTTCCTACACCATGTTCATGTCTCCTTTGTACTTGAAAAGGCCTCACATGATCCATTGATCCCCACTACCAATCATTTCATTTCATTTCTCCTTTTTGTGTTTAAGCTCCTTGAGATGGCCACTTACAACAGTTACATTCAGTTTCCTCCCTCTTTCTTCTCAACTCTCTACAGTCTGGACTTTCTCATTCCACCAAAAATACTCTCTCCAAAGTTACTAAACATCTTTTAATTGAAAAATCTAATGATGTCTCAGTTATCATCCTTCTCAACCTCTCTGTAACTCTGTTGATGACCCTCTTTCATTGATCCTCTCTTCTCTCTATCATTTATTTTTTGTAGTTGTTTCTTTGTGTGTGTGTGTGTGTGTGTGTGTGTGTGTGTGTGTGAAAACAATTCTATTCTAGGTCTCCTTTTACCTATCTGACCCCTGCTTCTCAGACTCCACTGTTAAATCTTTATTGAATTCATGCCCACTAACTATGGATGTCCTGCAAGACTCTTTGCTGAATCCTCTTCTCTTTTTCTACACTATTTAACTTGGCGATCTCAACACTCATAAAGTCAATCATTTCCTGTCTAAACTTTCTGCTCACCTTTGGTGTCCTGCTTATTGGATATGTTAAACCAGATACCTTATAGATATTTTAAATTCAACATCTCAAATAATGAATTCATTATCTTTCACTCCAAACCCTGCTCTCTTCCTAATGTCTTTAATACTCTTGAGGGGCCCACTATTCTCCCAGTCACTGTCTTAAAATCTCAGCTAACTAATCACTCTCTCTCATTCTCTGGTTGCATACAAACTCTGTTGCCAAAACTTGTTGATTTTTGCTTTCTCCAGAGCTCTTGTAAATAACCTCTTCTCTCCTCTGATAATTGACATTACCTTGTGCAGGCTCTTATAACCTCATGCCTAGACTGTGGCAGTAGTCAACTGTTTGTTGTCTTTGTTTTAAGTCTCATCCCACTCCAGTCTATTCTCCACAAAAAAATATCAAAGTGAGATTTCTAAAGCACATGTCCTACCAAAGAAGTCTCTATTCTCTCAATTCCAGCAGTACCCTGTCACCCCCAGGATCCAGTATAAAGTCTTTCTTTAGGCGTTCAAAATCCTTCAAAACCTGCCCTGCCCACTGCTTTCCAGTCTCCTTTCATCTACTCACCCGCCATAACCTTTTTATTCCATTGATACCTTCTAAAATAAGACAATCTGTATTCCTACTCCAGAGTTTTACTGGCTGTCTTCCATTTCTGGATTTTTTCTTTCCTCATCTCCAGTGAACTCTTTTCTGACATCAGCCAACACATATGTGTGTGTGTGTATGTGTAGTAACATAGTGATAATTTGTGGTTTTCTAAGTCAATATGTTATCTCAGGGATCTGTTTCTATGAGTTTCACATCACTGTTCTATAAGAAACTTGGTTAACTGTATGGTCTTCCCTGTGTTGATTATCTCAGTTTCTTCTCATATATAGCATATTTATACTGTTGTTTGCATGTTGTCTCTCCCATTACACTATAAACTTCTTTGAGAAGAGGAACTATCTTTTGCATGTTTTGGGGTTTTTTTGTATCCCCAGTGCCTAGGCACATTCTTTTTCATATAGTGGGCACAAAATAAATGTTTATTGACTAAATGACAACCTTGGGAGGTGGTACTATTGTGATCACCTTTCTACAGATTAGGGAAGTGAGACAGGCAGACGTTGCCGAGCATGACACCACAAATAAATATCTGAGATGGTTTTTGAATTCAGATCTAACTGATTTTAAGTCCAGAGTTATATCCTTTGGATGAATGCACACACACACACACATACACACACACACATACACACACACACACACACACACACACTCACACACATATATAATGCCATTGTATATTAGGAGACATCCTGTTTTCCAGAATAAAGGACCAGCAAGCAAACTGTGTCCTGAGCTTGGCATACCATTGACCCTTTACAATCACTTTCTGGATGATCTTAGCCCCAGCAAAATCCCAGAATTGTTTCACAGCAGTATCAGGTGGTCTCTGAACTTGGGAAGAACTTGTGGTACCAGTCATGAAGTTCTGTTAGGAATCAAATTTGTCACATTGTTGCTGTTACACTTCATCTTCAGGTCTATAGCTCTCTGCACAGTCATTGGTTTAAGTGTTGAAATCTCCCCACTCTGCCTTGGGTCACTCCTACTAGGAGCAGGGACATGTGTCCTTCCTCACTTTACAATTGAACTTTTGTTTGATTCTCCTGTTTTTGGCTTGCTTTGTTTGACTCCAACCACCCACAGGTTTAAGACCAATTCCATTCTGGTTGACAGTGGTGAACCATCAAGGGTAAGAACTCTTTGTATGGGCATATTTGCTTATAGCTAACAATATAATACTATATGCATGCCCTCTGGACTTTAAGGAATTTGATACCATATTTAAGCTAAAGAAGAGAATATTTATGGGAACATGTTGACTGTGTAAGTGCTGTTATCATATGGTAGGGAAAATAGAGAAAAAATAAAGAAGAAGTAGGTAGAAATTGCAGAGAGGTAGGTATTTGCTTACTATAATGATAAACTTCCCCCAAATAAGAGCTCTGTCACTATGAGCTCCTACTCCAGGAAAATCAAATGATGACTGTACATATATACTCATATTCATATATCCATATAGATATATTCATAGAAATATACCAAATATATATGTAGATATAGATGTAGATAAATGCGTATATGCATATGTATGTGTACATGAATATGTTTGCATGTATGTACACACATGCACATAGCTGGGTATGTGGAGCACCTAGGTGGTACAGTGGATAGAACACTGGACCTGGAGTCAGGAACACTTGAATTCAAACCTGTCCTCAGATACTTACTAGCTATGTGATCCTGTGCAAGTCACTTAAATGCACTTAATCCTGTTTGCCTCACTTTCCTTATTTGTAAAATGAACTGGAGAAGGAAATGGCAAACCACTCCAGTATCTTTGCCAGGAAAATCCTAAATGAGATTATGAAGAGTTATACACAACTGATATCACTGAACATCAACAAAATGTGTGAATATAGGAAGGAAGGTAGTAGGCACACAAAGGGTCCGTAAAGTCAGTGCACTTTTGATTTAATAGCATTAAACTACATTAAGGCTTTAGGAATACTCTCTATATATTTATACCAAATATATAAAAAAAAGTATCTTTTGTTAATCAGCATTTGATGGCCAAACCAACGTCAGAATGGATCCATGCTAAGATGTGGATTAGAATAGAATTCATAACAGGGAGAATAATGCCTTCAATGAGTCATACAAAGAGACTTCAAAAATAGGAGAATACTATGAATGAAAGTTCTCTCAGGAAAACGTTATTTTTATATTTACTCTAGTTGTTCAATACTAAGCCTTATTCATGCTGTGACATTTAAAAAGTCTGAGAGATGTAATTTCTGGATAATTACTCTTTTTATTAATAATGCTAGCATTTTAATAAAAGAGGTCAGTGGCATTTTTCTAAACAAAGCTGAGGGTTCACCAACTGTATGGTTTGGGAAATTTGGGTTGCAATCAGAATGGTTAACAAGCAACGAGAGAGAATGAATATTACAATGAGAGGCTGAACCTATATTAATGAACTTTGATTGTGTCATTTCCTTCCAAATTACTCCCAGCCTTGGGCAACCTAAATAAAGAATCTATATTCCCTACTTAAGCCTGAGCAGAAAACAATGGGCCTGGAGTTTCCCTTTAGATTAGAAATCAAATCCAGTTCTCTGGAGTTGTGATATCTAGAATGAAGAGATGTCCTGTCTTAGAGAGATTGCACAAGGAGATAGGACAGAGGAAAAAACTTGGGTCTCCCTAGTTTTAATAATTGGCTATAACATGAGAGAGAAATAATCAATTTTCTCAATGCCATTCTTTTTCAAATTAATTTATTTTTAGTTTTCAACATTCACTTCCACAAGATTTTGACTTCCACATTTTCTCCCCATCTCTCCCCTCCCCCAACCCAAGCCAGCATGCATTCTGACCATCCCTTTCTCCAATCTGCCCTCCCTTCTATCACTCCCTCCCCTTATCCTCTTCCCTTCTATTATCCTGTAGGGCAAGATAGATTTATATATCTTATTTTCCAGGTGCATGTAAAAACAATTTTTAACGCTCATTTTTAATACATTGAGTTCCACATTCTCTCCCTTATTCCCTCCCCACCACCCTCACTGAGAAGGCAAGCAATTTGATGTAGATTATACATGTCTATTTCAGTGTCATTCTTAAAACATTTCAGAGAATAAGGTTGTGTTCACACAGGCTCAAAATAATTTGAACTCAAGAAACAAAACAGATGATGTGGGTCTTATGGACATCCAAAGTGTATGAATGAAAATTGGAATTTTAGTTAGTCAAATTAGTCAGTCAGTCATATCTGATTAGGTTTTATGTGTTCACTTTCCCCTCTAGTCTGATCTCCTAGGTTTTTCTTCCCTGAAGGCTAGAACTGATGAGTAAGTGTGGCAAAGCCAGGCAAGGGCTTTCTATAAAGAGAATTGATGGCTATGTAAATAAAGAGATTATAGATAAGCATCCTTAATGCAGCCAATGATTAACTGTAAGAAGCCTTGGGTGTTGTGGCAGCTTTCATAATTTATTCAGAGCCCAGGGAACACTCCTCTTGACTTCAAGGTTTTCAGTCACTAGATGGGCCCACCCAGGAACATATTCTTTTATCCTTGAAAAATGATTGATTTTCTATTATGTAGACAGATGGAACAGGTTTTTGGACAAAACATTTGAATCAGAGGGTTTTTCTGTGGTAAAATTATAATCTGCATTAATGATAGGTAAAGGAGGCAGTTGGGCATAGTGAATAGAATGTTTTGGAAGTGAAGGCAAGGTGGTTTCAAGTTTCTTAACATATAGCTGTGTGGCCAAGGGAAAGTCACTTAATCTCTGAATCTCTTTTGAAAGTAGATAAATTTTTTAGAGCCGGCCCAGTTCTACCTTTACAAATTTGTTACACTTTCTCCCCCCATCTACATGCTCTACTATCCAGTGATATAAGCCTCCTTAGTATTCCTGACAAAGGATGCTCCATCTCCCTGGAATGGTGATTTATACCAACTATGCCCCTACACATGGAGTACTCCCCCTTCTTGTCCCTACCTCCTAGACTCCCTAGTTCTTTCAAGTCTTATCTAAAATTCCAGCTCATGAATTAGAAACCTTTCCTAGTCTTCTTAATTCTAATATCTTCCCTCTGAGATTATTTACTAATAATTCTATATACATCTTGTTTGTACGTAGCTGTTGGCATATGCCATTAAAATGTGAGCTCTTTGAAGGCAGAGACTATTTTTGCCTTTCTTTGTATTCCCAGTACTTAGCACAGTGCCTGCCACAAGGCAGGCATTTAATAAAAGCCCAGCGAATGGACTTAAAGTCAGAACTTGGTCTTCCTCAGGTACTTACACTAAAGAAATCAAATGTTGGTGCAAGGAGAAACAAAACACATCAACAACAACAAAAACACACAAAGGCAGTTGTTAAACATTGGAGTTTTTACTCTAACAATGATTTTCTATGTCTTCGTGAAAATACACATTCAGGCTGCGTGTCTTTGAGCAAGGGAAACCTGGTGTTCATGGACTCAAATCTTCAAGTCAGCATCTTTGTTAATTGAGGTTTCTGTGTGTAACTCTTTCAGGGACCACGTTCTGGTTCCCCTTCTTTCTACCCTTACCCCGTTCCACCTCAACCTCCACCTCCACACACACACACACTCACACACATGCACACATACACATATGCACACACACACATATACACACAGACACATGTACGCAGGAATCTGAGGTTACATTTCTCAATTTCTCTCTCTAGAATCAAGGTCTCTTAGTAGATAAAGATTCTCTCCATTTAGAAGAACATCAGAGCACCTTTACCTTATCCTGAATATAAAGAAATAGGGAGAACCAGCATTCTCTTTTCACTTGTAGAGGGAACATTGGGTGAGGAACAAATGACCTTCAGGAAGGGAGATTCTCAGACAAGACCCTGGTGCACCCAGGAGAATGTATTAATAAGTCTCTAACTGGTTTCCATATTCCTAGTACTTCTCTTTTCCAACTCTCTGATCTGTCATTCACTGTCTCAAGTATTCTTTCTAAAGCACTTCTCTTATCATAACACTTATATTCACAAAGGTTCATTAGTTCACAACTTCCTTTCAAATATAGTAGAAACACTTGGCAATCAAGATGGCAAAACATGGATACAACCTAGCATTCTGGTTTTATCCCATAAACTTTGTAGTATAGCCACCCAGACTACCCTAAATCCTTCTGTCTTGGTTTTCCATAAATTTATTTATGCCATCTCCCACACCTGAAATTTCTCCTCTCCACACATAATTTTCAACTCTGTCTTATTAAGTATGAAATTTATATATTCTTCAAGTGTCATTGTAGGTAATAAAGGCAATGAATCCTTCCCTGACATTGCAGTTAAAAGTTATGATTTTTTCCTCCTCTAATTTTCCATAGCACTTTTGCTTTTAAAGTTTTCTTATCTCACTATATTATAGGGCATAACTATGGGAATGTCCCATTATGGTTTTGCAATTTCTTTGAAAACAGGTCCTGTGTAATGTATATATTTTTCCATATCTTCATTTAATGTCTTACATGAAATAAACAATAAATTTAAATGGATCATAGAGTCATAGGAAAACATCATAGACAGAAGGGACCTTGGAAACTGAGCCTCTTTGACTTCATAGATGAGGAAACAAAGACCTGTGGAGGTTAAGTGAATTGTTCAAAGAAAACAATTAATGAGTTGGACCTCAGATCAAGTTCCCCTGTCTTAAAAGTTACTGCTGTTTCCATATCATTGATTGATGAACATGATGATAAAATGAAACTGTCATCAGATCACTCAAGTCTTTGCAATAGCCCCTCATTTTATGTGGGTTTAAATAAGTTTCCTCTTCCAGACATTCAAAACTGTCTACAACTGTGCCTTATATTATTGATCAAATTTAATTTCCCATTCGCAATGTTAGAGTTAAAAATTTTCCCCACCATTAATAAGCCTCACCTGGAGCTTGTTAAGGGAAGTTTTATTAGGGGAGACTTGTGTTGTAGGAAAGCCCATATCTTTTATTAATTAATGAGACACTAGGTCATGAGAGTTGTGATGTCCTCCAGCTCTGAAAAATGTATATATGCTGAAGTGAGGTTTTGCTCTTGGGGGTTTACTCTCTGAAAGAATGTTCATGTGATATGAACAGATGAGACTGTGGGTAACTGTTAAGGAGTCCCACCCTCTGGTTTTTAAAACCCAGATGTTGGTGCTTGTCTCTCTGATAACTATTATGTGTGTATGTAGTGTTCAGACAGTTGGATCTGTCTTTTGATCTGTGATGTATGCATTGATTATGGTCAGATAGATGGAAGCCCTGTCTGTTGGCCTTTATTTCTCTGTTGGTATATGTGACTAAAGAAGACTGTTGACCCCTCAAAAGTTGCTTTCCTTTTAGAAAAGCAGATCTAAGAACCTGTGCAGCAGACCCTCCACTTTATGCTGAAGTCCATGTTGCTACATTATTATTCCCTAAATATGAATTATGTAAATCAGGCCAATCTTTCTTATCTAAGTACCTCTTCATTCCTTCCTAAATGAATTCATTCCTGTTCTATACTTCATACAGAGTTTCCATCTTCCTCCTTTCTAATTTTCAGTATTCTTATTTTCAGGCAGTTGAGTGGTACAGTAGATAGAGTACTTTACTTAGAGTCAGAAAGACCTGAGTTCAAATCCAGGCCCAAATGTATATCTTAACTATGTGACCCATAGTAATTCAGCTAATCTCTATTTGCTTTTGTATTCTCAGCTGTTTTATGTGAGATAATGGCAGTGCCTCCCTTGCAGGGTTGTTGTTGTGAGATCAAATGAGGTAATATTTGTCAAGTACTTAGCATGCTACCTGTCACATAATGGGTGATATCGTACCAGTCCTACCAACACTTCTTTTCTGTAGAGTCCTTGCTCTATTAAATCTCACAGATCTCTTAATAAAATGTCATATTTCAACAGAGCTTTAGGTTTGAAAAATACTTTCTTCAAAATAAACCTGTCAGTTAAGGAATAACACTTGTTAATTGTCATTTTACTTAGAGAAAAAAATAAAGATACAGAGAAGTTCAATGACTTGATAAAGGTCACATAGTCATGAAGGAGAAAGTGGGGATTCAAACCCATCTTTTGACCCTAAGTCTGTTATTTTTTTCTATTACTATGCTGCCTCTCATCTTCATACTCGTAGCACTTAGAATATATAATATTGCTTTTAAAACATGGTATAATATAGAGGATAGGGGACTGATCTCTGAGTTCTCAATTCAAGTCTTTCCTCAGACCTATTTTTATTTTAAAATTCATTTCTTTTCTATTTTTGAAATAAAAAAGCATTTTCATAGCATAGTGTAATAAAAAAACGATTACACATGAAATTGCAAATCTGTTATGTACAATTAGCACTCCTTTTAAATACATAATAAAGTTATCTTGCAAATTTTTTCTTTTTTCTTTTCTTCTTTCCCTTGTCCCACCCTAGAGATGGCTAATTTTAGACACAAATAAGTATGTATATGTATATATATATATATATTTATATGTACATATATATATATATATATATACACATGCATATATATGTGCATACAAATGTGTGTGTGTGTGTTTGTGTGTGTGTGAGACCTAGGGCAAGTCACTTAACCTGCCAGTATTCCAGGCAACTGTCTAAGATTTTAAGTTGCAGAGAAAGTGCTACCTTGAATTTGTAGAAGGATTTTTCTTATCTGAAAATTCCCTGTGCCAATAAAATCACAAGACCAGCTCCTGCCCTGTTAGTGATTTATTATCACTGTATTGGTCTCTACCTTTTTATGTGTGGATATCTTGTCTCCTTGTTGAAACTGTAACATTTGTGAATTTAAGGAATGTGCCACATGCTTCTTTTTACTTACCCAGGGTGCCATGTTTGGCTTTCAACAAGGATTTAACACTGCAAATAAATATTTGTGGTATATCACATAGACATATGATTCTGAGGCAAACATAGATTAAAATCTAAATTCTCACACATACTGGCTGTGTGACCCTGGGCAAGTCATCCTCTCAGTGTTCTAGGCAAATCTCTAAGGCTAGGTGTAAAGAAAGTGAAGAATTTACTTATGCAGGGGGCAATTCCTCACTCAGGGCTTGCCTATCCCACTGAAATCACAGATCCTCTCTCTATTTTCATTTCACAGATGATTCAAAGTCACTCTATGAGTCAGTGGCAAAGATGAGGACTGAAATCAGGTCTCTATGTGACAAATAAAATATCTTTTCTATTACCTCAAGAAGTAAATGGTTTGTAAAACAAACAAAAAAAATCATAACTGGTAAGAAAGCTTACTTTTTTACAAGGGCCAGGGGGATGAACTCTTTGGACAAATGTGAGAAATTAATTTGGAACTATGAGTAATCATTCTGTAATTTATTATTGTGTCATTTGAGTTTTTAGAACATTAGAGGAGCACCAATTTATTTTTAGACATTTTGACAACACAGCAAGTTTGAGGCTGAAAAAGCTTTCAGAATTAAATGTGCTAGTTTTCATTCCTGACAGGTCAAACTTCCTGGGGTCACTGACATTCAGGCACCTTCCCTCCCCCTTCAATGATTGCTCTTTAGTGCTGCTTCTGTGAAATCTATTGAATTTAAAGTCCGACATTCACACTGTCTCCTCAGCCTCGATCTTGTAATTTAAAGGAAAGTCATTTATTCTCCAGTGAGTCTTCTGTCAGAACCTTGTGCAAGCTTTCAAAGGCATCATTTAAACAAGGCATCCATCACTGGCAGTCAGGCTCCTTCTTGGCTGAAGATTTTCACACAATTGTGCTTGGGATGTAAACAGTGATAATGCATTTGATTTTTGTATTGATCTTTCAAGGTCTAAGAACCTGATCATACAAAACCCCCTTCCAAACCAACTGCCTGTCATTTAGCTCTGACTCAAGTGAGTCTGTTGCCTCTGTTTCTTTTTTTAGATCTTTTCCTTTTGCAGCGCAAGATTTTTCTGTCAAGCTCACTCCAGTTCTGGCTCCCACTCAAATCCAATATCCCATTCCCTATCTTCTTCACTAATAAAAGCTGATATTTGTGCAGCATCTTCAGTTGGGCAAATCACTTTGCCTATGTAGATCAAGAACTGGAAAGGACATCAGAGACCATTTAGCTCAACCATCTCATTTACAGATGATGAAAATGAGACCCAGGGAATTTAAGTGACTTCTCCATGATCACTTAGATAATAAATGGAAGAATAATTATAATATAATATAATGTAACATAATATATAATGTGATAATATAATATATGTTATATAAAAATATATGATATGATATAAAATAGCAATAAATGGAAGAACCAGGATCTGAAGGTAAGTTTTCTGACTGAAAATCCAGCCCTTTTTACACTACGTAATGAAATGTCATTTTATTCTTCATAAAAACCCCTGTGATGACAAAATTGGTTTTGTACCTATTTTTACAGATAAATAGATTGAGATTAAGTGAATTCTCAAAGTGGTTTGGTTAATAGGTGTTTGAGGATACGTATGAGTTCAAGTCAAATTTCATGGAGTAGTATAATGAGTGGGCAAGTAGGATTGTTCCGTGGACAGAGCAAGAGGCTTGGAGTCAGGAGCACCTGAGTTCAAATTCAATCTCAGACATGTACCAAGCTGTGTGATGTTGAGGAAGTCATTTAACATTGTTTGTCTCTGTTGCTCATCTGCAAAATGAGTTAGAGAAGGAAATAGCAAAACCATTCCAGGATCTTTGCCAAGAAAACTCTAAATGGGGTCACAAAGGGTTAGACATAACTAAAAAAAAACTGAACAATAAAATGGGATGGATATGGGCTTTGGTATCCGAGAACCTTAGTTCAAATCTCTTCTCTGGTACATATTAGCTATGTGACCTTGGGTTAATCACTTATCGTCACTAAGTCTAAGTTTCCACATCTATGAAATGAAGTAGGTAGATCAGATGGGTCAGATATTTCTTCCTACTATAGATCCAGGATCATTGAACTCTCTCTGCCAACTACTGTATCTATCTAGTGTAATTTTGCTCCTCAATTCTCCAGTCCCTCCTAAGTATATTTCCTTTGCACTGTTGAGTTTATGGAGCTCTTTCAATATCTCATTTGGCACTCACAACTGCCCTGGGATTGAGGTAGATTAGGGTACTTACTTTATATATTGAGGAATCAGTGATATAAAAGGATTTACTCCAATTCAAACATAGGTTGGTGGAAATC
>CM053771.1:96288224-96315326 GCA_028658325.1 Potorous gilbertii
GTTGTCAAAGTATGATTCAAGTGCTCCCCATGGGTTTCCATGACCTTTTCAAGGGATCAGAACACCAAAACAACGTTTATAATAAAACTATGATGTTTTAATTTCTAATGTGACATATTGATAGTTATAAAAAAAATTAAAGTTTTTTGGGAAAGTTCCTCGATAATTTTTAGAGTACAAAAAGGGTCTTAATATTAAAAATAGATCAAAGGAAAAGGAATTATACGTACAAAAATATTTATATCATCTCTTTATGCAGTAGCAAAGAATTGAAAACTGAAAGGACACTCATCAACTGTTTAAGGGCTAAATGAGTTACTGCCTAGGAATGTGGTAGAAGGAAATGATGAAAGGCATAGTTTAAAAAAATCTGGGAAGAATTTTATGAAGTAACGAAAAGTGAAATGAGCAAAAACAGAAAAAAATGTACACAGTAATATTATAAAGATAAATAATTGTGAAAGATTAAGTAACTGATCAACACAATGATCCACCAGTTTCCAAAAACTCCTAATGAAAAATGCTATCAACTAGACAATAAACTGATAGACTCAGAATATAATTTGCAGCGTATCTGTTTTTTCTCTTCTTCCTTTCTTTTCTTTTCTTTTTAACTTAATGAATAAAAAAAGAACATCCATGATATAATACATTAAAAAATGTGAATGCACATGAAACTGCAAATCTACTCAGTTTGCTATTCCTTTCAAAGATACAATAAAATATCATGCAAATTTCTTTTTCTTCATTTCTCCCAACCCTCGGGATAGCTACCATTAGACACAAAAGATTGTATGTGCACACATATGTATGTATACATATATATTTGTAGTCTTTGATCCTTTGACATAGGCACATATGACATTTAGACATGTATGTATGTATATAAAATTATTTGCATATACTTCTATTCATCACTTCTTTCTCTAGATGGAGATGTTAATTTGGTATAGTTAATTTGGGTATTTATAATATACAAAATAACATATTCTTTCAAAGTCATTCTGAAAATTATTTTACAGTCACTATTGATTTATGAGAGCTAAAATGGCAGATTAAGAAAAAAATTTTCATAACTCTCCCATATTCATCTTCAAACAACCATAAAACAGCACCCCAAACCAAATTCTGGAACAGCAGCACTAGCAAAAAGACAAAATGAAACAATTTTTTAGACCAAGTACCTTGGAAAATCTGTAAGGTCTGTCTCACTTGGGTAAGATGGGAATGTGGTCCAGGACAGGAAATGCCCCAGGAAGGCAGCAGCAAGCCTCACCTCAACAAGCAAATGAGAGGTCCCATTGTAGCTGAGCAGGCAAGTGCCAACAGCAGACACCCCCTGGCAGACTCCAACTCTGAGAACTGTCATGTACTTCAGCATAAGCTCAGGAAAATAGGCAGCCTCCAGCAGCCAGACCTCCATATACTTCAGTATAGTCCCAGGGACATGAAGAAGCACCCCCCCGCCTCAGCATACACTGGACACCAGACACCAACACTAGAACTCCAGCTCAGAACCAGATAATCTTCCAGACTTCTGCACCCTTCAGCAGCACCAGTCAGAAAAATAACTGACTTGGAAATTCCAGGACAGAAAATACCACAATCATTGGACTATCTGAAACCATAATAAAAAGGAGGACCTGGACAGCATTTTTCAAGAAATTATCCAGGAAAATTGCCCTGACATCCTGGAGCTAGAAGGCAAAATAGTCATTGAAACCATCCACCAATCACCTCTGGAAAGAGATACCAAAAATTAAAAAGCAAACAAGCAAAAAGACACCTCCATGGATCATTATCACCCAACTTCTGAACTCTCAGATCAAGGAAAAAATATTGCAATTGGTCAGAAAGAAACAATTGAAATGTGGGTTGGCCACAATCAGGATTACACAGGATTTACCAGTTGAAACATTAAAGGATCAGAGGTAATGGAACATGATATTCTGAAAGGCAGGGGATCAAAGGCTCCAACCAAGAATCATCTAACCAGTGAAATTATGCAAAATACCTCAAGGGGAAAAAATGGTCATTTAATGAAATAGAAGGATTTCAGACTTTCATAAGGAGAAGAAAGAATTGAACACAAAATCCAAGGGAAGCCTAAAAATGTAAGACGGTAAAAGTAAACAAGGAAATCATTGGAGCTGTACGGTTTACATCGCTACATGGGAGATGATACTTTTAACTGTCAAAACTTGTACTACTAATAGCATAGCTAGAAGGAATAAACATAGGCAGAGGGTGTAGGTATAGACTGAATTCAATTAAAAAATAAATTTTGAGAAAGAGGTGTACACTGAGTGCAAAAGAAAGTGAGTCAAAGACCTTTAAAAAAAATTAAACTGGGATGAGGAGACCCTCAGGTTACTGATCAAAAAAGAAATGATTGCTATTTACATTCACACTGAAGGGGCCCAAAAAATAACCATTAAATGTTGCTTGGACAGGGACCTATTGTTGTCCAATCCATGAAATCCAGAGTGAGGCTTAGTCTTTGAGAAAGAAATCTAGCCAGTCAACCCCAAGTTAAATAGGTAGCTTGTGGCCATCAAAATTTACCTTCTTTTGGGCAGAACACCTGCAGGTGAGAGGAGAAGAGAGGGTAGAACAGGAGAGAAGAGAAGAAGAGAGGACAGGACAGGACAGGAGAGGAAAGGATGAACTGAGTTCCCCAAATGAATCTGATCAGCTGGTTCCCCTTTCAGGCAATTCAGATGTCGCCCCATCATGACTCCCTGATGTTTCAATCCTCTTCAAGAATGAAGGACAAGCCACAACCTCGGGGTGAAGAAGGAAGGAATAGGTAAAATGGTAAATTATTTCACATGAAGGGATGCAAAAATCGTAATACAGTGGAAGGAAAGATGGAGGGATGGGCAATGGGTATCACTAGAACCCTCATCAGTATTTCCTCAAAGAGGAAATAAAATATAGTCAGTGGAATGTAGCAATCCTCATACTGGAGAGCAATTTGGAACTATACCAAAGGGCTATAAACCTGTGCATACCCCTTGATCTAACAATACCACTCCTAGGTTTGTATTTCAAAGAGATATTTAATTTAATGTAATTAAAAATCAATTTCACAACCAAATTTGTTTTCTATCTCGTTTGTTCATAAATTGTTCATCTCTCCATAAGTGTGATAATTAATATATTCCATACTTTTCTAATCTTCCTGTAAAATCTCTCCTTACATCCATTTTGGCCTTATCTTGTCAAATGGTGCAAAATAATTGTTCTATGCCCTGTTTCTGACACACTGCTTTCTAGTTTTTTCAACAATTTTTACCAAATAATGAATTACTATTCCAAATATTAAATCTTTACATTTGTCAAATGCAAGTTTATTTTGTTGATATGCAGCTGTCAATTATATGTCTACTCTTTTCCATTGATTTACCTTTTAATTTCTTAGCCAGTACTAGATAGTTTTGATAATTATATATTTTCCATTATTTTTTCTTGTTTTTTCTTATTTATGGAACATGGTTAATGTGAAAATGATGTATGATTTCATATGTATAATGAGTAGCATATGTTTTACCATCTCAGTGGGTATGGGGGAGATGGTGAAGAGATGAGGAGAATTTAGAACTGAAAATTAAAATTACATTCAAAAAAATATCAAAGATAAGCCTCATACTTGCTATGCAACTTTGAGCAAGTCACATCTTTCTGCCTCAGTTTCTTTATTTCCAAAATGGCAATAGCTATAACAACTGTCTCTCAGGTTTGTTGTGAGGATAAAATGAGCGAATATTTATGAAGCACCCTCAAACTCTAAAGCACTATGTAATTGTTGGCTCTTATTACTAGTCTTAATAACCTGTTCCAATGACTTAGCTCCCTTCCTTCTGTTATATATGTGTGATAATTACCATATCCTAACCACTAAACCCACTTAGTTCGAGCTAAGTTTCCCATAATGGATTTTGTGATCACACAGAGGACTGGCACTGAGATTCAATAAAAGTAGTTAAAGGTTCATACTGTTGGCATCTCTAGTAGTTTGCCAGAGTTAATAAAAACAGCTACAACAACCACAAACACGGAAAGGCTTTACCTTAGTTCAGAGGTGTGGCTGGAAGACCACAAATGGAAATTCAAGATTCACATGAATCAACTTATGCTAACTTGGATACATTTCCATATTAAATATCCTTTCTTTTCTATGACTGAGTACATTTAATTCAACTGACTTTTGAATGATGTACTTATTGCCTTCTTTCATTACAGTATCAAAACTAAAGAATTAAAGGACTAGTCTGAGATGCCTAAACCAGAATAGTAAACAATCAAAGACAAATCACAGCTACTCTTTGGGTTTCATTCTTGCCTTCTCTTAAATGATAGGTCAGACCTGGAAACATCCTTTTATGTTGCACATTCTACCATCCTATGTGCTAAGCTTAGTCTTTCTAGTTCTAACAGTCTAGGATTGTATGAATTATTGATTTATTGGTCTCACAGAATAACAACAAAAAGAACTTTTATCACAGAATGGAAGACACATGAAGGATTACTCTCAAGGGAACCACTATATATATTTCATTTACCTAAGATCTTTAAATCTTCTTAAATCATCTAAGAAACCATTGTGTTCTAACTTGGGATCCCTACCAGCCCTTCCTGGAATAGGAGGAAGAAAACGTTCAAGAATCCACTCTTGGTGGAAGTCAAGAGCAAATGAATCAGAGAATTCTAAAGCTGGAAGATACATTGGAGGCCACTCCCTTCTTTTCCTAGGCATTCTGAGATATATTTGCCCCAGTACAAGCTATACTCAGAATTCATAAAGTCTCTGGTAAAAAAGTTGGATTCATAATCAAGGGCAAAATTTGAACCCATCCATCTGTACAGTTGAACTAGAAATTTGGTCTCCCTGAATTTCCTTCCTGCTCCCTCTGCTTATTTGGCACTTGTCTCTTATTTGTCCCTTTAGGAAAAAATAAAATCTCTTCACTGCTGGTGTGACAGACTTCTGGAATCACTGCCATCTGGAATAGCCTCTTTGTATCTATCTCTCTTTCTCATCAACACCATCTTCTTTTGAATTTTTACATAATAGCCTTTTCTCTTTTTGTCCATGTTTCATTCCTTTTGATTTTAACTTGGGGCATCAATAAACTTTCTTGTGGCAATAAATCATACTTTTTTGAAGTACAAACTGCGTTTTTCTTGAAATATTATGAATCTATAAAAATAATATTCTTGGGGCATGTGTTATTTGTTCAGAACTAAAGAAAGGAAAAGTGTCTTTAGACTAAGAACAGTAGTTATTCAAATGTTCTATATGCTTGGTGATCACATAATTTTCCATGGATTTAATTACCATTCCTATGATGATGATTCTCAAACCTACCTATTCTGTCCTAATCTTTCTCCATTTCAGAAATCTCAAATTGAATGCCCAATAAACATCTTGAGCTCATATGTAAAACAGAATTCATTATCTTTCTTCCTAAACCCACTCCAGCAATCTTCATTTTTATTGTAGAGGACAATACTATCCTCCCAGTTACTCAGTTTCCCAATCTAGAAATCATCTTGGCTCCCTCACTATTGCTCCTACCTACGCCCTCATATTAAATCTGTCGCCAAAGTCTATCAATTTCACCTTTGTAATATCTCTCAGATACACCTCTTTCTCTCCTCTGACACTGCCACAGCTCTAGTTTTGGCCCTATCACCACAATTCTTGATTGTTGCAATAGTCTGATGGTGAGTCTGCCTGCCTCATGTCTCTCCCCATTCCAATCTATCCACCTTTCAGTCACTTAAATGATTTTCCTAAAATACGAGTCCAATCATATCACTCCCCTATCCAATACACTCTATTGCTTCTGGGACTAATACAAAATCCTCTGTTTGGCATCCAAATCCCATCATATTAGCCACCTCTAGTGATGCTGGCCTCCTGGGTGTTCCAGGAATAATACATTCTATCTTTGGATGGCATTTTCTCTTGCTGTTCCTCATGCCTGGGATATTTTACCTCTTCAACTCTACTTACTGATTTCCCTGACTTTTAAATCCCAGCTAATACCTCACCTTTGTAGGCAGTTTTCCCCAACCCCTCTTAATTTCAGTGCCTTCTCTCTATTAATTATTTATTATTTAACCTAAATACAGTTTACTTTGTAAACATTAGCTTTCATGTTTTCTCCTCCAGTAGATTTTAAACTCCTTGAGGGTAATGACTATCTTTTCTATTTTTTTGTTTTGAGTGTGTGTATGTATCCGTAGTGTTTAGCACAATGCTTGGTGCATAGTAGGCGCTTAATAAATATTTAGTGATTGATTGATTGAGATAGTATAGGATAGTGAGAAAGGATATTAGACTTGGGGTCAAGAAATCTTTTGATAGGTTTTTTCTTAGATATGAGCTGAGTGTGATGGTGTAATTTTTCTTTTCTTTTTCTTTTTAGTTTCCAACATTCACTTCTATTAGTTTTAAATTTTCTTGCCCTGTCTGCCCCCTCTTTCCCCAAGATGGCATGCAATACGATATGACTGTATTCTTATATTTCTATTAAACACATATGATGGTGTAATTTTTCACAGTCTCATTTAACATCTATGTAAAAGAGCTATATGAACTATATTTGAACTATGTTAACCACTCAAAGGTTAACAAATAAAAATGTGTTATTAATAAATATGTATTTTACTTGGACATACACATATTTTGTTCACATGAAGAAAGCCAGGACATCTGAGCTATGGGAGCAAGAAGAAGTAACTGCACACCATTCATTACCCTGAACACTCTCTCAGGTCTTTCTCCTCCCTCTGAAACTATAGAGAATAGATAATATTAGGAAATAAAAAAAGAAAACCAATGAGCTGAGCTATTATTTTCAGCTTTTGGGCTTAAATATTTTTACAAAAGAAAGATAGACTGTAACCTATTTTACGTGATAGGAACACAGGGTTCTGTTATCCTTGGTTAACTTACCCTGGGCTTCTGTGTTTCCCTTTCTGTGCTGGGTTGTTATGAATTACCTGAGATCTTGAGCAAAGAATACACAGATCATCATGTAAGTAATGACGCTTTTATGAAGTCTATGATAGCCTCCTCCTTGACGATGCCTGAGAAGCCTCCCGTTCTCCCAAATGCGTCTCTAAGATGTTTCAGGAATCTGAAAATGCCTCTTTTCATTGTTATTTATTCAGAAGTTTGTACACACTATTATAATCACAGTCTGAGACAAAAAATCTCTAATACAAGATTACATGTGATAATTTTGGCATACTTTGATTTTAAAAGGATTTATTTGTATATTTTGCTTGATATGCACAATTTTATTCAATTAGGTAAGAATCTACTGAGTGCTTGCTATTCTTAGTTTGTCTTTAAGGATTCAAAGACAAAAACAAAGCAATCTGTGAGTTCAAGTAGCTAGAATATGAAAAGAAAGTGAAGATTTACAATGGCAGAAGCACCGAAATCTTGATAGGTATCTCAGGTATTACTTTATCTTATAGATAAGAAAATCAAGGCTCGGGCTTGAGGTGGGGGGTGTGTGTAATACAGCTCACCCAATGTCACACTGCTCACTATTGACAGTTCTAGGACTTTGGAACCTAATTTTCCTTAGTACTTTTCTACTATCATTGACATATGCTACAAATTTTGTTGAATCCAATTCAACTAAATCAAAAGAACAGAATTGAAGAGATTTATAGTGAGGATAAATACACATATACATACTGTCGTTTTAGACTTTACAGAGAAAATTTCCATGTACTAAATAATGCTGCTAAAAAAAATGAGAACAGGGTAATTACACGATTATAGCTCATATACTAACAATATTATAAATATCTTAAATATTTGCCACTAATTTTTTCTACTATTAGAAACTGAGCTATTGACAAAGTACTGCTACTAATCTATCTGTGTTATGTCTTATTTTCATCATTGGCGTTGGACTTAGTCACTGGAGATTTCAGAATTGCAATATCATGGTTTGTTGTCTATGCTTTTTCTTGGTCAATTGTTTATTTTCTAGCCTCAGTGAAAGACAGTATTATCATAATAATTTAAATAAAAGATTGGATGTAATTACTCAGCTATGTTCACACTCAAAGAATAGGGATAGAGAGATCAAATATTATATCCATTCTGCAAATAGCAAAGAGAAGTAAATATTCAGAATGGAAAATCGATCATAGAATGATAGAGCTGAAATAAAACTGAAAAATCATTTATTCTATCATTCTTGTTTTATAGATAAATAAATATACCCACAATGTTGAAGACTTACCCAAGGTCAAATGCTTCACTAAGATTAGATCTGCCAACATTTGAATTTTGATTTTCTTTCTCAAACTTTAATCCTTTTCCCATTACACCATGTTTTTTTAGCTTTCAGATCAATTATAAGAGGACAGACACCATCCATTGAAGAAATAAACCTCTTAGGAGAAAATATAGATTATATTAGAATGACCTTTATTGGTTTAAATATTCATATTCCTTCAATGGTATGTGCTGGTCTTTTGTAATCTCCCTCAAAGTGTTCAATTAAGTTGTAAGGTGGGGAGAAGAATTTGCCGTGTTTCACCATGTTAAAATACTTTCTTTAAATACTTTAAAATACTTTGCAACCATCATGATCAGAGTCCAAAAACACTGATGCTGACAACCACATTCTAAGATAGATGATGACCTGCAAAGTTTTGGTAAGGATATGTCTGATTTGTAAAAGAAATACACTGCTATCTAGTTCTCCATTGTCACTGTGGCTGAGATCTCAGATAATTTACAGCAGCTCCTGGAACAATAGATTCCCTGCCTCCCCTTAGAGAATATACAATATAATAGGACAAAAACCAGGCATATGACAAAATTCTTCCTGAACTGGTAGTCAGGTTTTTCAAATCAGACACATGTTATTCTGTGACCCTGGGCAAATCATTTAGTTTCTCTCAGACTTGGTTTTTTCATCTGTAAAATAGAGTTAATATTAATACCTGCCTCTTGTTGTTGTATCTGTCCTTCGTTTTTGAAGAGGACCATGACATCGGAGAGATGTCATGACATAACTTGCACTGGACTTTGTTTTGAGGGAGGGATGGCTGTGCAAGGGCACCAGTTTCACTTTCATCTCCTGAACCATCTGGATTCAGTGACCAGATATTCATCAGAATGACTGGAGATGACCCAGGATATGAAGGGACACCTTGGCCTCTTTGGCCTTGGGCTTATTTAGGTACTCACTTAGGTTGAGGTAATACCTGTACAGTGACTAGGCCTGTTCAAGAGTTAGTCAGAGAGTGGGTCCTTTAATGAGCAAAAGAAAAATAACTAAACCAAACTGGAAGAGAAGGGAAACAGTTACAATTGTTAATCACTCTTTAGCCAGGAGGGGTACAGGAAACCACCCTTAAGGGGAATTTGTGCACCCACCCAGTCTATGGGCTTCAGAGTGCAGTAGTTTGAGGTTTAGGGTTAGGAGGACAAAGGACAGGACAGGAGAGGAAAGGAGAGGGCAGGACAGGAGAGACCTGCCTCTTAGAACTGTTATGCATATCAAATACATAGCATATGTACCATGCTTTGTAAAGCCTTAAATGCTAGCTATTGTGATTTAGAGAAGGAAGCTAGGTGAGATAATGTACTTGTGTAATGGTAATTTAAAAGGGAACATATTTACCATTCATTAATAGATCCATGTGACCTGCCTGGATCACGTGGAAGATTGAGTCACATGGAGCCTGTGGTGGAAGGAGTTCTCACACAAACCCCTCAAAATACCTGTAAAAAATTACTCTGAACAAATTTTAGAGTAGCCTACCCTACCTGAAACATTTTTTAGTGCTCAAGAACATGATTTTACATTTAAGCCTTTGGAGTTTTGTTTCATTATATCCTCGTAAACTATTCAACCTGCTGAGACTCTTTTAGATATTGATTCTGCCATCCACCCAAATAGTTCTTCTTCCCAGGTTCATCACCCTCAACTTTGATATTCATATCACTAATAAAAATAGTAAATAGCTTAATAACAGTCCAGGTTTCTGGAGTATTCCACTAGAGACTTCCTATCACAATAACTATGCTTTAAGGTCAGTCAGCCAGCAAATAATAAGTCTGATTTCATTATGATCTAATTCATATGTATCAATCTTCCCTTCAACAAACACATAAAATACTTTCTCAGAACCGATGTAATAGTCTAGATAAACTCTATCTACAGCATTCTTCTTTTCTACTAGTTTAATAATTCCAACAAAAATGAAAGAAAAAATGTATATTCGGCAAGATCCATTGTTAAGAAAGCCACACTAATTCTACAATCATTGCGTTCCTTTCTACATATGTGCCAACATTTCTTCATGCTCTACTCTAAAATTATTCAAGAAACCAGTCAGTCCACTTACTGTCCCATAGTCACAAGGCTCTGTTCTCTTCCTTTTTTGAAAAAAATGCAAATATTTTTCAAGTATCATTGACAATGACTCAACAATGATACTTAACTAGCTCTTTGAGGACTTAAGGATATAATTTATCTTGAGCAAGAAAACTTGAATTAATCAAGCACATTTGAGTGTTTTCTTACTCTTTTCTTACTTATCTTGAGAATCAATTCATTTTTAGTCATTTTTATTCCATCATGTCAAGCGACAATGCCATTTTCCTTAGAAAAGAGAACAGTGAAAATAAAACAAGTAGCTCCTTTCTACCTACAAAATTAGCTAAAATAACTGAAAGGGAAAGTGACTAATGTTGGAAAGGATGAGGAAAACGTGGGACACATTCAATATTGGTGGAATTGTGAAAAAATCTGAACACTTTGGAGAGCAATTATGCCCATAGAGTTATTTAACTATCTATACCCTTTGACCCAGCAATACCACTGCTTTGTTGATTTCCATATATTATTAGGGAAAAAAAGGAAAGAAATCTATATATCAGAATGTTTACAGCACCTCTTTTGGTTGTGGTAAAGAACTGAAAATTACATGGATGCCCATCAATTGGAGTGAACAAATTGTGGTATATGATTGTGATGGAATACTACTGTTACACGAAATAATGACCTCAATTATTTTAGAAAAAAGTGGAAAGACTATTATGGCAATGACTGCTTCATTTATAAATTAAGAAGAAAACTAAGTAGCTCCAGTAATATTTATTGTTATCAGTTCATCTATGCAATTAAAGGATGTAATACTTTTATTGGGATCCTTGGGAATTTTCTTCTAATCTATCAAGAAAAATAAAACTTTAAACATGTTTTTATTTTTTTTATCAGACAGCTCATTTTGAGTTTTGAAATTCTTCTCAGGATTATTCTAGAGAA
The DNA here is from genome assembly GCA_028658325.1 of Potorous gilbertii. Lineage (NCBI taxonomy): Eukaryota > Metazoa > Chordata > Mammalia > Diprotodontia > Potoroidae > Potorous > Potorous gilbertii. The sequence goes on from CM053771.1 coordinate 96,299,546, forward strand.
CCATGGTAAATTCTTTAACATAACTGTTTTATCACCAGGACTTTTGTCTTCTGTGTATTAGTTTAAAACTCAGTTGGTCTGGAATTTTTCCTGGGCTTTCATTTTTTTAGACAAAGTCCATTTTCCCCACCTCACTGGAATAGTTTCCTTTTGTGTCTCCAAAATTTTACTCTTAAGCATTTTCGATACCTCCTGTGTTGACTTCTCTTGTACCTTTTTACTCTATGTGATCCTATCTACCTTTCTCCTGAATTCTTTGAGGTCAAGATTTTTGCTCCTCTGTTATGCATTATTCCAGAATGGTGTAGTCACTTCTCTCACAATTTTTCTAACATTTCCACTCTAGCAACCAATTTCTCCCCATTGGGGAGACAAGATTTGGAATAGAATTTCTGCTTTGTTCCTCTACTTCCTAAAAGATGAAATTATAAAGCAAACAATTCAAGTAAGTGTTAGTTACTGTGCTTTTGAGGGAAAGAGGAAAAGGAGAGGGAGAGAGAGAGAGAGAGAGAGAGAGAGAGAGAGAGAGAGAGAGAGAGAGAGAGAGAGGAGCAGGGGGCAGAGGGAGACAGAGATCCAGCAGATGTCTAGATAATTTAAATTCCCCATCATTACTATATCATACCTCTGTACAAGGCTGGTAATCTATTCGCCAAATTCCTTATCTACTTCTCCTTCCTATCTATGTAATTAACCCCACAACTAACACTACTGTAAAAAGATAGCAAAGTAATTACTTGAGATTTGAACCCAGGTCTTCTGATTCCTCATTTCACAAGATTGTCATTATGTCATGCAATATCCTCAAAGTTCATGATGTTTTTCCACATAATATATCATTTCATCCCACATCCTTCTGAGGTAAGGAGCATAATTTCTGTTAATTCCAGTTGAGGGATGAGACAATGAAACAATAGGCCCTGCTTTTCTAACATTATATGTCTATTAATTTCACTTTAATATTCCTACCTGAATTCTGTCTGGAATTGGCTCTTTATCACATGTCACATTTGCTTCTCCAAAAAGGAAGTAATCTCTTCTTCCTGGAAACCCTTGTTTAATATAGGACCATGCTGATGGAGAAAACAGGCTCCCCCACAGTTGTATGGCAATAACAAAGATAGGAGTCTTATCAGGAAACCACAAATACCATCTGCAATTTCAGGAGTTTACACCATTACCTTTTCCTTCAATAAATAAACCCAACATTTATGCTGGAAAACTATTTAAAAGGCAAGTTTCCAAGCTCAGTATTCTGCTGACAGCATGTAATGAATGTTTTGTCATAGCAAGCAGCAAATTTTATTATGACTCTTCTGTTGAAAATTCCATCTGTTTCTCCAAACACCCCATGAACACAGGAAAGTGATCGTTAATCTTATATGCAATAAAACAAAGAGGCAACAACAACAGCTACATCAACCAAAATCCAGCACCAAAGAAGATCCCTAAAAATACTTGGGTTTGAATAATACCTGTTGCTTAGAGCAAGTGCTATCCCAGACTGCTTAGTATTAGTTTTCTACTTGTCAATAGCTTGAAACTCTCAGTGAGCCACCATAACCTTTTGCAGTACTTGTCATTCAGGGCTCAGGTCACTGGTAACCTGATCAAAGAAGACATATTGATTCCTGTAAATGGCACTTCACTTTCCATTCTAGTTTTACATGGTAATTTAAGCTTCTCCTAGATAATCAGCCATGAAACATACTGGGCTCAAAGTTCTGAGGTCTGGGTTCAAATTTTGATTTTCAATATTTACTTAACTTTTGGCAGATCACTTACTCCCTTGAACTTTCAGTGGCTTCATCTGTAAATGAGACCATCCTCTACAACATATCTCACAGGTTTTCCATGGGGAAAAAGAATTTGTGTACCTCAAAACACTATATAAATGTAAACTATTATCCTTATCTGATATATTTATTTTCTAATTTCTATTTTATTAATTTTAGTGCATGTCATATTCTGCTCTCCTGTAGAATGTGAATTCTGAGTAGGAACGACATATTATTTAATTTTGAGTTGTTTTCCAAAACAAGCGGAAGTTTAAGGAGTGTATCAGTCACCAAATAAAGTTTTATTAAACACCCACTTTGTACCAGGCACAGGGCTAAGTGTTGGGAATATGAAGAAAAGCCAAAGATAGTACCTGTTCTCAAGGAGTTCATATTCTGAAGGCAGAGATAGCATGAAAACAACTATGTACACACCATGTGGATACAAGATAAATTAAAGCTAGTCTCTGAAGGAAAGCAGTAGCATTAAGGAGGATCAGAAAAGATTTCTTGCAAAAGGTGAAACTTTATATGGGACTTGAAGAAAGAGGGAAACCAGGAGACAGAGATGAGAATCAGGGAGAAAACTGCAAGCAGCTGAGAAATGGATGATGGAGTGCCTTGTATGAAAAACAGCAAAGAGGCCAGAGTCATTGGGCCAAAGAAGATGTAGCGTGACATGTAGAAATTATTAATATGAAACATGCAAATTGATAACTATTTCCCGAATAGAATTTTGAAAGATGTGAAAATTCACATTTTTGAGCATGAAGCAAAGCTTATCTATATACTTGCCAAGAAGAATAAAATAATTTACCTCCTAAAATGAAATCATATTTGTATAGAGTTTTTGCAAACTTTAAAATTCTACATAAATATGATTATTCTTTTGATTCTTTCAATAATATTGTGGCAATCAACAGGGAAGGAATTTTTTTTTTACAAATGAGCAAACTGAAATCAAAGATTAATATTAATGACTTGACCAAGATCATAAGATCAGCTGGTATTTCAACCAGGGCCAAAACAATAATAATCTTTATGTTACGTATGATATATTTTGTATCAACAGGATCAAGAGCATCATATGCATTGAGAGATAAACAGGATTATTAGACTTGGAAAGTAAGTTCCGAATTTTGTTAGGACCCCAGAACATGAAGAGTGAACTCCTTATGTGATCTCTTCTGCAAAATCAGTAACAACTGAGGCAGCATCCAAAACCCAAGCAGAAACCTACTAAAAAATCCTTAATAAAGGCAGAACCACCGATGTATAAATGGGCCCTTGCTCTTCTTTTTATTATCTGGTGCAGCTTGTCCGTTATCATTTCTGCTAAATGCCATGAAATGCTCCTTGCATGGAAACTGCAGCTACGTTATAGTGGAAACTATGCCTAGATCCTTCCTTCCCAAGCCCCTCCACCAGCAACATACACACAGATGACTTTAAATTAAAGTAATACTACATTTTCTCAAGAAATTGCTTTCTTTTTCCTTTTTATCAATAGTCACAATTCTAGTTCTCATCTTTCTTTTAAAGTCTTTCTTTTCCCTTCTCTAGTTTACCCTAGACCCAGATAACCAGTGAATAATTTCTGGTAATGATGCCATATTCATCACAAATCAAGAGTTGAGGAAACCATAGAAGTGTTTCCATAATTTCCTTGAAGCCAGGAGTTGAATTATCAGCTTTTATGTCTTGAAATTGAGTCAGTTTTTGCCTAAATTGCTCCTGTCTTCCCAATGGCTGAACCAATGATGAATATATGTATATAAAATAAAGATGGAAATAATTCTTAGGCATCATCTTGATCAATATAGTATACCTTTTGGACATGAGTGTATTTTTTATTAGTAAAATAAATAAAGTAATATGAATGTACTTCACATGATTTTATGTCTGGTATAAAAATTAAAGACATTAACAGAGGCAGTCTGACATAGTGAACCTTTCATTCAGGAAGAATTAGTTTTGAGGCTTATCCCTGATACTTATTGGCTGTATAACCCTGGAGAAGTCATTTAATCTTTTAGGACTCAACTAGGCAGCTGTCTAAAACATCTCTAACACTATAATTTCTTTTCTTCTTATTTAATATTTTATTTTCCCAATTACATGTAAAACAATTTTAACATTTCTTTTTGAATTTTGAGTTCAAGAGGGAGCACAAAATTACAAATGTGATTGGAACAAAGTCCAGCTAGTAAATATCAGAGCCAGGGATAGACTCTGGATCTTCAAATGAAGACCACTTTCAGAAGGGTGCGAAACAATATGGAAACAGTTTTACAGCCCTTTGGGCAGTAAAATAAGAAAGGAAAGAAATGCAAACAATTATTTTTTCCTACTATTCAGCATCATAAAATTTATAAAGGACTAATCTAGAAAGTCTAGGTTTTGAGCAAGTCATCATCATAATAAAAAAAAATACAAAGTACTTTAGGCATTTCACCCCGTTGAGTTTGATAGTTAAAGTCTATTTTTTCTCTTTCTTAATTCTCTCCTGTCTATAGATTTTAGGACAACATTCTTCTGGATCTCCTCTTACCTCTCTGTAAAATATGAAAAAGAAGACTATTTGTTCCTGTTCAGTCTCCTGTCCTGAATTGGTATCCAAATTACTACCTCTAATTGCAGATATCCCAAGGATATTGTCCTGGTCCCTCTTCTCTTTTTCCCCTATACTTCTTCACTTAGTGATCTCATCGGCTCACATAGACTTAATTACTCTATTTATGTTAGTGATTCTCAAATCTACCTGTACTATTCCAGCTTCTTTGCTAACTTCAAATCCTGCATCTCAAACAGCACTTCAGATATCTACAAATGAAAGTCCTCAACAAATCTTTAACTCAATATATTCAAAAATGAATTCATTACCCATTCACCCGAAACACTCGTCCCTACTTTCCCTATTTTTATAGAAGGGAATAGTATTCTGTCAGGCCCACAGACTTCCAAACTGGGAATTATACTTAACATTCCACTGTCTTTCACTCCACCCCATATCCAATCTGTTGCCATGGCCTGTCAATTTCTTGTTTGCAACGTCTCTTAAATGCACCCCCTGTGATACCATAAGCAAATTAAGAGAACATGGAATACGTTATCTATCAGATCTATGGATAAGGGAAGAACTTAGGGCCAAGGAAAATATAGAGTATTAAAAATGTAAAATAAATAATTTTGATTATCTAAAATTTAAAAAATGGCACAAACAAAACCAACACAAATAAAATTATAAGGAAAGCAGAAAATTGGGAAAAATTGCATCAAATGTCTCTGATAAAGATCTCATTTCTCAAATATTTAGAGAACTGAATGAAATTAATAGAATACAAATCATTCCCCAATTGATAAATGGGCAAAGTATATGAACAGTCAAGTTTCAGACAAAAAAAAAATCAAAACTATCTATTGTCATATAAAATTGCTCTAAATCACTTGATTAGAGAAGTGCAAATTAAAACATCTGAGGTACCACCTCACACCTCTCAGATTGGTTAATATGAAAAAAAAGAAAACATTGGATTTTAGGGGTGATATGGGAAACTGGGACACTAATGCACTGTTAGTGGAGTTGTGAACTGATCCAATCATTCTGGAGAGTAATTTGTTACTATGCCAAAAGGATTGTAAAACTATGTGTACCCTTTGATCTAGCAACATCACTGCTGGGTTTATTCCAAAGATATAAAAAAAAAGGAAAAGGACCTATTTGTACAAAGATATTTGTATCAGCTCTTTTTATGGTAGCTAAGAATGGGCTAAACAAGCTGTGATATATGATTGTGTAACAGCAATAAACGCAGCACACCGGTGGACTGCTAGCACTATTTCATTCTTGATCTGGTCAAACAGGAAAGACAGCTTTGAATGGATCAAAAATCTTACTTTATTCTAGTCCAGTGTTCACACAAGGGCTGCTGACTATGGAACCACTAGTATAGCTCCTACAGCACTCCTCAATTATCACCCTTCTCACAGGAGCCAGTGAGAAGTGGGGGTGTGTGTGGGGGGGTGACAACTCTCCCTATGTCTCAGGAGGTTCAATTGAGATAGGCACAACTTTTGCATTTTCATAAATCTCCTCAAGCCTCAGTTGGGGCCAATCAAGGCACACACAGCATTCTAGCTTGTACGTCAACCCTGAGTGCTTCCTCCAAAGCTTAATGGAGCTAGTGAAGGCACATATGGCATTCAACCCTAAAAGTTCCCCTTCAAACTCAGATTGTCAATGAGATACAAACGGCTGCTGTGTAGTATAATATTCATTCAATGGACAGGGCTCCATCTTCCCCTACACACTTTACCATTGCTGCATCACCAGAATAGGAGAGTACCAACATCTGAGATCACTTTCACAGATTAAGGCCCCTTAACAATGGCTACTTAGAGTCCTTAGAATCCAAAAGACTTGAGGCAAAGTGCCCTTCCCTTGAGTGAGCCCCAGGGCAAAATGTCAATCTCCCAGAAGAAATACAATTTTTCAGAATCAGAAAGCACCATAAGCCACCTAACCATCTTACTTACAGTTACAGATTACAATGTAATATTATCATGTTATAAGAAATGACACACAGGATGATTTCAGAAAAAAAAAAGAAAAAACTGCAAAGACATATAATCTGATACAAAGTGAAGCAAATGGAACGAGAAGAATGTTTCATGCAGTAATAGCAATATTGTTGGATGAGGAACTGTGAATGACTTAGGTATTCTCAGTGATACAATGACTTAAGACAATCCCAAAGGATTAATGAAGTATACTATCTGCCTCCAGAGAAGAACTGATATTTTGAAAACAGAGTGAAGCATACTACTTTTTACTCCTTTTCCTTTTATTCTAGACCTCATGTACAAAACTATTAGTACAGAAATGTTTTATATAACTGCATAAGTATAACCCATATCCAATTTCTTATTGTATCAGTAACATGGGAGGGATAGAAATTGGAAATGAAATTTTACACAAAAATGTTTTGCAACATTTATACATATATATAAAGGATATATATATACCCTTTTCTCTCTGCTGAAATGAATACCACTCTAATGTAGTCCCTTACCATCTAATTCCTGAGCTATTACAAGAGTACTGGTGTGTATACTTGCCTCAAGTCTCTTTCAATTCAAATTCTATCTCCATTCAGCTACTAATGTGATTTTTCTAAAACATAGGAACAAGTATTTCGTATATACATGCCTATTCAATAAATACCAGTGGTTTCCTATTTTCTCCATATCCAGATATATATATAGATAGATGGATAGATAGATAGATAGATATCTATATATATATATATATAGATATCTATCTCCTTTGCTTGGTATAGATCCTGGCTTGGTATTCAAGGTCCTTATACTCTAGCCCCCTCCTACCTTTCCAATCTTTTTTCACTTTAGTTCCCTCAATCTGATCTTCAATCTGATCACATTGGCCACTTGACTATTCCAAAAACAAGACCACCTATCTGTCAGTTCTGGCTATCAGGGAATCCATTTTCACTGGCAGTCCCCCATTCCTGGAATGATTTTCCTCCTTGTCTCTGTCTGCTAGGTTCCCTAAAGTTCTTTAAGTCCCAACTAAAATTACATCTTTTAAAGGAAACTTTTCTGAATCCCACTCAATTCCCTACATATAATTTGCTTGTTATCATATTTAATTATGAAGTCCTTGAGGGCAGTGACTTTTTGTCTTTTTATATATCCTCAACAATTAGCAAGTGTCTGGTGCATAGTAGGTGATTAATGTTTGTTGACTTTTGATTGAGTTTAATCTGGCTACTTTTTTCTATCTTTCTTCTCTTTAGTATCCTTCTAATTTTTTTTTTAAAACCACATCCTGGGCCAAGATACTAAGGTCCAAATGGGATAACCTTACTGATTTTGAGGGTAAAATGAGATTAAAACTCTTTTTAAAAAAACTTTTTTCATCAGTTTGTTGTCCTCCTTCCATTTTTTTTCTTAAATTCCATCAAGATGACGTTACTCATATAAGAGTTTTTAAGACAGTCTTTGAAATGTTTAATATTTACTGATTTATGAAATAAAACTTCCCATAATCTTCTGTCAACCTTCTGCAGAACTACATTGTTACAATTTTAATTATTATTTCCCTTAGCTGTGACAACTTTCCAATTGAAAAATAAGTAAAGTGTTTTCTAAAAATAGAGTTTTGAAGGTATCAGGGGCCTCCATGGAATGGCATTTGATTATTTTGGTTACATTTTTATGTAAAATCAGGTTAAGTAATTCTGACATCCTTTCTTCTGTTCATATCCTCTTTTTCACTGTCAATAAACAGATCAGGATATGGTTGAGCATAGATAATATTTTCCTCATTCTTATTTGTACACATGTATTTATTTTTATCTTTGTGCTAAAATTTAGGGTTCTGCATTTATATATAGACTACTGATTCAAGAATGACTCAAAGTAATAAGGAGTCACTTCTTACCTTTTAAAACACGATCAGTTTCCTTTCTTGCATTGAACCTGTGTACCATGTTCTGCTTTTTGCAAAGAAGATATTTGTAACATTTAGATATGAAGACTTTATGTATTCTATTAATCCTTTGCCACTGTCTTCGCTTATTTTAGATCCATATTTTTAAATATACTTTCCAGCATCCTTGCATATCCCCACCTTTACACCGAGGTCACCAAGTATGCAAGTATATAATAATTTAAACTGCTAGTTCATACCGAGTTCCTAACAGAAATTACCTCTTCGTCTTCTGCAACATAACCTGGGACACAGGGTGTAATTATTTTCATAGTAGTATCTCTTGCAAATGCCTGACAGAAGCACTATCTAACCACCAGATGAATAAATATCAAAAAAATTGATAGTATTATTTTTAAGAGTATTTTCATTCAATTTCGCTTTTAGATTATCGATAGTTAAATTAGAACTTTTTATTCAGTCATTCAGTCAAATCTGACTCTTCAAGATCTTACAGACTAGCTTTTCATGGGACCTTCTTGGCAGAAATATTGTAGTGGTTTTTCATTTCTTTTTCCAATGGATCCTTTGTCAAGCAATAGAAGTTAAGTGACTTGCATAGGGTTACATAACTAGGAAGTTTCTGTTCTTGGATTTGAATTCAGGTCTTTCTGACCCCAGGCTCAGTGCTCTATCCAGTGAGCCACAGTTGCCTCTGTAACTAAAGTTTTTAGATCATGTGAAAAACTTTCCTAGTACCCTCTGTCACCTTTTTATCTAGACTGGCATCATTAGACAAGAAAACATCTTTGTAGGACTGGAGGTCTTCTTTAATATTCCTTTTGTTGGTGGTGGTAGTGGTTGCTGTGGGAAAAAAAAAATTCACATGTAACTTACATTTAATCGAACTGCATTGCTTAAAGAATTGTTGTGAGGAACATGTTTTAAAATCTTAGAATGCTGTTATTGACTCATCCACTAATTATGACAATAAATTCTTATTGAAATGTGAGCTAGTGTTATCACTGATATCCTTAACTCCCCTGTCTCTTGCTTTTGGTAGATCTGCTCATTTCTTGAAGGATCATAGAAGGAACACATTTCCCTTTTTTGCTGCTATATATCTCCTACTTGCAAGAAGTCATGGATGGTGATGCCATTCATTCCTCATCAGTTATTCGAAGAATTGATCCCAAAGTTGTTATTAAATGGCAAACATACTCCCTATGGGGTTACCTTGCTGAAATGAATACAGATAACAGGTAAGCTATAAACCATGCCTTTGAGAAAGTAATGAACAGATAATTAAATATTTATGTGATGAACTGTCTGGAGTTTAAGAACTGTAGTAGAAGAGTTAATCCATGATTAGCCTTGAATAAAGGTGGAGTCATATGGGATGTTCTGAGCACATGCTATGGACCACTGGCTTTGGAATCACAAAACTTGAATTTATATCTCTGCTTAACTACTTATAATGTGTTTGACATTTCACAAGCCTCTTCACTTTTCTGGCCTAAATTCCACTCTCTGTAAGGGAATGAGTTAGATAATCTTTAGAGTGCCTCAAAGTTGTAAATCTCTGATCTCATAGCATTTGGTCTTCCACTCCAATTATTTCCTCCTTTGACCTACTTGAAAATCTATGTGATAAATAGACTTAACAAAGTGCCCAGCACACTATAGAAATTATATAAATGTTTATTTCCTTGCTCAACTGACCTTGAGTTCTAAATCTATGTAACATTTCATATTTTCTGGAATACTTTCTGTCAAAAGTGGTGTAAGAATGATTAGAAGTTTTACAAATAAGGAAACAGAGTCATATAGAGGACACCGTTGTTAAATGAGAATAGTAATCATTTACTACTTTCCTCAAAGGATTCTTTGAGGGAATTTATATTTACTATATAAATGTGAACTGTTAGAATTAACAAGCAAGATAGCCCTGGTTGGGTGGTAAATATATTTTAGATAAAACTGTGAGTTCTGGAGAACAAAAAATGTATTGTGCTTTATTATTGTGAAATAGGTTATCAGATCATTCCCCCTTTTTCCAGAGCAAGATCAGGAGATTGAGCCAAGAATTATCTGCAGACAATCCTAGGCTATGGAATATTTTGACTAAAGTAAATTGTTTGATTATAGGGAATCTTTCCCTTCCTCTTCAATAATTCATGCTTCCAGAGACCACTCACTCCCACTGTTTTGTTCTCCTTCAAGGTACCACCATGGGACACTGATTCCAACAAACATCTTGAATTTGCTTGTCAAATTCTCATTTAACATAGAAGGAAATGAAGATTCATGAATGAAAAGATATGTCTGAAATCATTTGGCTAGCAATAAGCAGAAACAGTATTCAACGTTTTATATATATACATATATAAGCACGTGTGCGTATGTATATGTATATATGTGTGTGTGCACATATATATATATATATATGCATACATGCATGTATGTATGTATGTATATACCTTCTGCCCCTACCCCAGAGTTTTCAAATACATAACCATCAGGCTATATATGGTCCACAATATTCCCATTGTGTCTCAAACTAGCCTAAAATATAATTGGAAAATATTTGACAAAATAAATAAAAGTGTTATAAAACATATATAATGCTAATATTTTTTAAAAAATAAATGTGACAGTTGGAGTGATTCTTTGTGTATGGTTCAGTGGTCCTCATTCCTATGTGTATTTGACACCACTGATTTATATCATGCTGTGTTTTTGTTAGCTAACAGAAGGAATTGGGTTAACCGACTTTACCAGAAAATGAAATATCTATGTCTATCTATCTATCTATCTATCTATGGCTATAAATATGGATATAGAGATATGTCCATAGACAAATAGAGAAAAGGACTTGACAAAAGTTAGTGAGGCCAGTGGGAATGTGAATGCATGCTTGTGAGAGAGGGGAGTTGATTCAAAGGAAAATGCCTGAGGTAAGACAAGTATCATGGGAACAGATTTTATAGCATTTGAAAGATAAGAACCACTTCATCTCAATTTATTTGGAAACAATCCTGATCATAGAAATGAGTAGTGAAAGTAATATCATTAAATTTGATCTTGGAGTTGTATTGAAGATAAATGAAGAAGGAAAAGGACAACAAGCAGGGAGATCAAGTAAAATTCAATGCAAAAAAGCCTTGTGAGTTGATTGAATCTGAAATAAAGAGATAGAAACAAGAACAAAGAACTTAAAGACACAGCCAAGAGACAAGCCAACAAACTATTATTAAGTGATCATATGTGCTAAACACTGTTATAGGTGGATTAAAAATACACGAAAGGAGGCAGAGTAAAGACGGCAGAGTAGAAAGATGCACAGACTCTAGCTCTTCCCCCAGGCTCATAAAATGCCTGTAAAAAATGACTCTAAACAAAGTGTGGAGCAGCAGAAGCCACAAAACAACAGAATCAAAGAGATTTCCAGCCCAAGGTAGCCTGGAAAGCAAACAGGAAAGGTCTATCACACAGGGCATGGAGTAGAGTGCAGCCCATGGAGACCAGCTCAGCCTTGGCTGCTTGACAACAGCAGAAATGGAACTGGAACAGGCCTCGGGCAGAATCCCCAATGGCAGCAGCAGTTCTAAGATCTCTCAATTTACAAGTGCCAAAGAAAGCTTTAAAAGTCAGTGAGAAAGCTTTTTCATCTGGGAAAGGGAACCCAGTCTGGTTCTGCCTGCAGCAACCACTGCACTAGAAGAGTCCATTGTTGGAGCCCCCACCCACCCTCACATATAAAGCAGAATTGATTAGCTGATCTGAATATCAGCCCTGAGCCAGGCCCTGGGGCAAAGAGGAAGAGCACTGGAAGAACTGGAAGCCATTGTGGAGAGGGAATTCTACTACTCACAGATTCTGGGCAAAAACATTTTTGCTTGCTTTCAGACCAGTGTGAAGGCCAGGAGAAGAGTAAACTCCTCTCCCTTGATTGTGCCACTTTGGAGGAACTGAGAACTTTCAGATCCCCAGAGTATACCCTCCTCTTGATAAATGATAAAGTCAAATAACTGATTGGGAAATGCCCCAAAAAGGGAAAAAATAAGACTATACAAAGCTACTTTCTTGATGAACAGGTATTTTCTTCCTTTCAAATGAGGAAGAATATGCATACTGTCAGAGGAAATCAAGGCTTTTTCATCAAGTACCTTCAAAATATATATGTAATGGTTTCAGGCCAAGGAAGTGCTTGAAAAGCAATTCAAAAGCTTGCTAAAGGAGATCCAAAAAAAATGCTGAAGAAAACAACACCATTAAAAATAAGCTAACACAATTAGAAAAAAGAGGTCCAAAAAGCCAATGAGGAAAAGAATGCTTTAAAAAGCAGAATTAGCCAAATGGAAAAGGAGATCCAAAAGCTCACTGAAGAAAATAGTTCTTTTAAAAATTAGAATAGAGCAAATGGAAGTTAATGGCTTTATGAAAAACCAAGAAATTAAAAAACAAAACCAAAAGAATGAAAAAAATAGAAGATAATGTGAAATATCTCATTGGAAAAACAACTGATTTGGAAAACAGATTCAGAAGAGACAATTTAAAAATTATGGGACTACCTAAAAGTCATGATGAAAAAAGAACTTGGACATGATATTTCATGAAATTATCAAGGAAAACTTTCCTGATATCCTAGAACCACAGGATGAAATAAATATTGAAAGAATCCAATCATCACCTCCTGAAAGACATCTGAAAAGAGAAACTCCTAGGAATATTGCAGCCCAATTCCAGAATTCTCAGGTCAAGGAGAAAATATTGCATGCAGCTAGAAAGAAGCAATTCAAGTATTGTGGAAATACAATCAGGATAACACAAGGTCTAGCAGCTTCTACACTAGGAGATCGAAGGGCTTAGAATATGATATTCCAGAAGTCAAAGGAGCTAGAATTAATACCAAGAATCACCTACCCAGAAAAACTGAATATAATACTTCAGGGGGAAAAATGGTCATTCAATGAAATTAAGGACTTTCAAGCATTCTTAATGAAAAGACCAGAACTGAATGGAAAATTTGACTTTCAAACACAAGAATCAAGAGAAGCATGAAAAGATAAACAGGAAAGAAAAATCATAAGGGACTTTCTAAAGTTCTAAAGTTTACATTCCTACATGGAAAGATAATATTTGTAACTCTTGAGACTTTTCTCAATATTGGAGTAGTTGGAGAGATTACACACACATACACACACATGCACACATGCACACACACACACACACACACACACATATATATATATATATATGTATATGTATATATAGACAGAGAGGAGAGGGATGATAACTAAAAAAATAAAATTAAAGGGTGAGAGAGGAATACAGTGGGAGGAGAAAGGGAGAAATGGAATTTGACAAATTATCTCTCAAAGAAGATGCAAGAAAAAGTATTTTCAATGGAGGAGAAAAAGGAGGAGGTGAGAGAGAAAAAAATGAAGCTTAATCTCTTAACATTTGGCTTAAGTACAGAAAGACATGCTCATTCAATTTGGTATGAAAATCTATCTTACACTACAGCAAAGTAGGGGAGAAAGGGACAAGTGGGGTGGGAGGATGATAAAAGAGAGGGCAAGTGGGAAGAGGAAGTAACTAGAAATAAACACTTTTGGGGAGAGGCAAGGTCAAAAGAGAGAACAGAATAAACGGGGGACAGGACAAGATGGAGGAAAATATAGTTAGTCTTACACAACATGACCATTATGGAAGTCTTTTGCAAAACTACACATATGTAGCCTATATTGAGTTGCTTGTCTTCTCAATGGAGATAGATGGCGAGGGAAGAAGGGAGAGAAGTTGGAACTCAAAGTATTAGAAACGAATGTTGAGAACTGTTGCTGCATATAACGGGGAAATAAGAAATACAAATAATGTGGTATAGAAACCAGTCTTGCCCTACAAGAAAAAAGAGAAGATGAGCATAAGGGAAGGGAGGGGTGTGATAGGGTCTATTGAGGGAAGGGGTAATCAGAATGCAAGGCATTATGAGGTGAGGGGAGGGGAGAGATGGGGAGAAATTTTGGAACTCAAAATTTTGTGGAAATGAATCTTAAAATCTAAAAACATATAAACAGTAAAAAAATAAATAAATAAAAGTCGGCTAACTGAAAAGAATTCTTCCTGTTGAGCAACTAAAGTTGAGTATCTTCAATCAGGATACAATTTTAGGTGAAAGATATAAAGCCTCATTATTAAATAAGCAAAATAAGAAAATACAATTTTGAAGGCATTAAGAGCTTTTGGTGACTAAAATTAAAATACTGTGAAATAACACTTTTGTTCTGAATATTTTAAGTTGTTATATAACATAATTTACTGCATTGGTACCTCATACTGTTAAGGGAAACCATTCTCCAAGAAGTCATAGATAATAATTAATAATTATTATTCCTAACGTTTTATCAACTTCATAACACAAAAATGATTCATGTTTGTTGAACCAAAGAGAAAGAGTCTAAATTGCAATTCAAGTCAATTGACATTGAATATCCCAATTTGCATGGTGTTTCAAAAATTATATATTGCGTATAATTTTACAGTTTAAAAAAATTTTGATTGATAGTAGTTTGTTTGATGCTTTATTAAAATTGTATTGATTCCACCAAAATGGCCAGGATGGCGGGGTAGAAGGATTCACATATACTAGCTCCAAACCAACAGCCAATAAAATAGCTGTAAAAAGAACTCCCAACAAATTCTTGAGCAGCAGAAGCTGCACAACAATGGAGTGGAGGAGATTTCTGTTCCAGAGAGCCCTGAAAAACGGACACCAAAGGTTCATTGCACACCAGACCTAGAGCAGAGGTCAGCCCTGCCTTGCCCGTGGGGCACCGAGAGGAGCAGATCCAAGCAGGCTTCAGGGACGGAACCTCCAGCGGCAGCACAGGTCCACCCATCCATAGGCAAAAAGGTTAGTGAGAGAGCCTCTCTGGCTCGCCAAAATGGGATTGGGGTGTCCCCATAACTCAGGCTCCCTCAGGAGGCAGCAGCAGAGGCAGCAGTGGACTGGGGCTCCCAAAGCAAGCAGGGGCTTGGATCCATTGTTGAAAGTCTCCACACAAACCCCCATGAGGGAACTGAGCCCCGTGAGGTGGCCCAAGCAGCTGAACTTAATCTCACACTGAATAGCAGCCCTGCCCTCACTTAAATCCCTGAGGCTGGGGAGCAGCATTTGAATCTCAGACCCCAAGAACTAGCTGGGCAGATCTGGAGGTGAGGTGGGTGTGGAAAGGAATCTCAGAAGTCAAGTAACTGGCTGGGAAAATGCCCAGAAAAGGGAAAAAAAATAAGACCATAGAAGGCTACTGTCTTGGTGAACAGATATTTCCTCCCTTCCTTTCCAATGAGGAAGAACAATGCTTACCATCAGGGAAAGACATAGAAGTCAAGGCTTCTATATCCCAAACATCTGAAATAGATGTCCAATGGGCTCAGGCCACAGAAGAGCTCAAAAAGGATTTTGAAAAACAAGTTAGACAGGTGGAGGAAAAACTGGGAAGAGAAATGAGAGAGATGCAAAAAAGCATGTAAAATGAGTCAATAC
>CM053771.1:96315826-96333965 GCA_028658325.1 Potorous gilbertii
ACAACAACTCAGTGGAGCAGGGAGTGCAAATGTTATTGCTCCCATTTTCACAGAGGTAGATACTGATCTGCCTCTCAAGGTTCTTATCAGATAAATGTAATAATAAATATAAATTGCTGTGTAAACCTTAAAGAGCTATATAAATGCTATTAATACTTTTATTACTTCCCATAGTCACACTGATGGGAGATGCCTAAAAAAAATAATTTTATTTGACCCCTCACATCTCCTAAGAATAAAAGGCATAATGATAAGCTTATGTTACATGATTTTTCTTAGCTGCTAGTTATGTGACTTGGAGAAAGTCAAATTATGCATCTTAAATTTCTTGATTACAATATGAGTACAATCAAAATTCTAAATCACTAAATTTAATTTGTTAATAGTATCAGGAGTAGCTATCGTAATAGTTATAATACTATATTCTGTTTCAACTGTCAGAGCCCATGTTTCTTTTTTGTAAAATGGGGAAAATGCTAGTTGTGATTTATGCATCAGAGTTGTAATGGGCAACAACTAAATAGATGCATCTTAAGTGCTTTAAAATTTTAGATGCTATGACAAGTAAATCAATATTGTCATTATTGATATTGTTAACATTTTGCCATTCATTCCTTTGGTGGCTATAGGTAGTTTTCAGTTGAAATATATTGACTTTCTTATCATCTGTAGCAGAAAAAGAACTAGATGAAATAGGTAGGTTACTTAGAGTAGATACTGGAATAAGAGGCATGAAGAAAGAAGTCTTATTCAAGAGATTAGACCCATTCCTCAGTTATATCTCCACTTTGTGTGTGTGTTCGTCCTTCGTTGCCAAAGAAGACCATGACATCAGAGAAATGATGACATGACTTGCACTTGACTTTGTTTTTAGTGAGGGAGGGCTATGCAGGTCACCAGCCTCACTTCTCCTCCAGAGCCATCTGAATCCAGTGACCAGATATTCATCAGGATGACTGGAGATGACTCAGAATGAGGCAATTGGGGTTAAGTGACTTGCCCAAGGTCACACAGCTAGTGAGTGTCAAGTGTCTGAGGTGAGATTTGAACTCAGGTCCTCTTGACTCCTGCACTGGTATTTTATCCAAGGATATTGACATGCTAGAGTGTACTCAAGAGGACCACTTGGTGAGTGAACTGGAAAGTATGACATTATTGGAGGGTGGAGGACTGAATACTAAATTCCTCTCAAAGATTTCCTTTACTGAAGGCTGGGAGCTGAACTTTCCAGATAAATCTCCATTTTCATCAGGAAATGATGAAAATGGTTTTGATTTTATCATGTCCCTCAAACAGGTACCACTCATCACCCCCTTCCCCACTTTTTATCTTCCTTTGCTGGCTGTCTTCTCTCATTAAATTGAAAGCTCTTTGAGGACAGGAACTATCTACCTATCTTTTTTCTTTCTTTCTATTTCTTTCTCTCTTTCTCTCTCTTTCTATTTTTTTCTCTCTTTCTGTCTCTTTTTCTTTCTTCTTTCCTTCCTTCCTTTCTCTTTCTTTCTCTCTCTTTTTTCTCTCTCTTTCTCTTTCTTTCTTTCCTTCTTTCTTTCTTTCTTTCCTTCCTTCCTTCCTTCTTTCATTCTTTCATTCTTTCTTTCTTTCCTTCCTTCCTTCCTTCCTTCTTTCATCCTTTCTTTCTTTCTTTCTTCCTTCCTTTCTTTCTTTCTTTCTTTCTTTCTTTCTTTCTTTCTTTCTTTCTTTCTTTCTTTCTTTCTTTCTTCATCCCAGAAGCCTGAACTAGTCATAAAAATGTTAAAGAAATACAGAGGCAGATTTAAGAATTAGCAAGAAGAAATATTTTTTTCTTAATTAAAGCTGTACAAAATTTGAATGGGTTTTCTGAAGAGATTCTCCATCACTGGAAATCTTCAAGTGGAGACTGGCTACTCGATTGACAGGAGAATGAAGGAAAAGGTCTTATATAGGTATGGGTTGGGAAGGATGACCTGATGTGTCTCCTCTGAGATTCTGGGATTGTCAAAAACAACATTTCTCAACATCTATTCTTTTACTGCTGTTTTATTTTTCTTGTAGTTCACTAGGTGGTTTGTGTGTGTGTGTGTGTGTGTGTGTGTGTGTGTGTGTTTGTGTTTGTGTTACTTGTAGTCCACAGGGTTGACTAGTGTCAGAGGCTGAGATGCTAGGTGAGTTCTTGATGGCTGAAGCAAAGTTTACATGGTTACTCAAGTCATGCCAAATGAGGCACCAAGATTTTGTAAGACAACTGGAAAAAATATTTCAAAGAATGAAATTGGTTAGTCAACATGTAAGGACAGGGGAAGGAATAGAAATGGTCTTTTTAAAATAAACATAGATTTATGAATTTGGGAGGTAATTTACAAATGATGAAGACTAAATTCTGTAGTTCATTTGATGCTATTGTTTGAGCATTTCCAAAGGCAGAAGACTCATTCATTACCTTATGAATTAATATATTTCATTTTAAAGCAATTCTAGGTGCTCAGGAGTTATTATATTGAGCTGAATTCAGTTTCGTTGTTAATATTTGTACATTGAATTTGCAACTGTGACAGTGGAACTAATATAACATTCCCTGGATGATATGGGAGAAGAATACAGTAAAGGTCAAGATTTTAAGTTGATGAGAATTTTGGTGACAGGGTATTTCCCTTTCATCATTCCAGACAGTTATATGATGATGGCTTCTTAAAGGGTGAGCTGGTAATATGCCCATGGAGAGATAAATAATTATTTTGAGGAATAAATAATTATTTTATATTTCCATAGGGCTTTACAGTATTCAATATGCTTTCATACACATTATTAATTGGAAACCACAACAGACCCAGGAGGAATTTAATATACATATTATGATTTGCAATTCAAAGAGAAGACAACTAAAGTTCAGAACACAAAAATGAGTAACTGTCTATTCATGTTCACTAACTTAAGAGTAGCATTCAACATAATGTATGCCTTAACATGGGACTGCTTCAGGTAAATCCTAAAAAATAGAGTTATGTAAAAACAGAATGGGTTGACTCAAGAGTTGTTTGGTTTCCCTTTCCTTGATGATAAATGGCCATTTGTCATGTATGTTCTAGTGAGAATTACTTTTCCAGTGCACTATATGGCCACTGAAATTCCTTGCAACTTGATTTAAATTTTGTGATTTTTGAGAATCCATATGTAGTAGAACTAAAATCATCTTTAAAACACAGAGGAAAAGGATTCAAGGACAAAGACAGACATTATTTTAGCAGACTGATGATAGGGTCAAAACAGGACAGTGAAGAAAAGATGGACAGAATAGAATTGAGAGACTTGGAGAACATGAAAGAAGTGAGAGAATCAAAGATTGTATGAGTAAAAAACAGAAGGCACTTAATCCATGAGTCAATAAGCATAAGCACCTACTCTAGGTCAGACCATGTCCTAGACACTAGAGACACAAAGACCAAAATGAAAGCCCTCAAAAAGCTTACATTCTACTGAGATGGATGAAACATTTCACAAAAGGTAAAGAAGAATGGGTTGAGATGGATGTAATGTTTCACAAATAAGTAAAGAATAATGGGCTGGAATTGGACCAACAAGGAGGACACCAGGAAAAGCCTCTTGTACGTGAACAGGGTATTAAAGGGAGATTGACATTCCAAAAAGCAGAAATAAGGAGGACACTTATTCAAAGGCACAATGGTAGGAGATATGTCTTATATAGTGAATAAAAGAAGACCATTTTGCCTGGAACATGCACATCATAAGGCCGGGTAACGTGCAATCAGTCTATAAAGATAGGCTACAGCCAGGTTACACTTTCAATGAAATCAAAGGGTTTTGTATTTTAAGCTAAAAGCAAAGGGAAGATCCTGACACTTCTTGAGCAGAGGACTGACATGGTCAGTTATGTATCTTAGCTTCAGAAAGAATACAGAAATAGAATTGTGTAAAATCCGTTGTAGTCATGAGAAGAGAGTGAAATTTGAGACTTAAGATCTTGAACGTACTATGGTTTTGAGTGGTAGTAACATTAAAGCATGATTCAGATACCCTAGTAGGTGTCTGAACTACAATGGAGATAAAAAAGAAGAGAAACTGAGGAATTCAATGAACTGTCAGTACCGAGTGTTCAAGGAGTCAGTAATTCAGGCCTTCATTTCTTAGTTCCATTTCCTGTTCTCTTTCTAGTATTCTATATATTTCTTTGCTAGAGGCTAGAATTTCAGATTTGGAAGGGACATTTATAATTGGAAGAGTCTTTACAACGTAGAATGTCTGAAACTAGTTGGCTTTTAGACTACTGAATGTCAAAGAGGCAGAACTAGATATATAAATATCCATAGATCATACAGTGGCAGGACAGGAAGGGTCCTTTAATTATAAAATAGCAGAGCTGGATGGTTTCTTCGAAAATAGAAGGTTAGAGCCAGAAGGAGCCTTAAAATATAGAATGTCAGACTTAGAAGGGTCTTCAGAGACGTTCTTGACTGCTCTTCATTTTTAAAAAGGAAACAAAAGCTTAGAGTCATTAAATAAATTACCCTGGTCACATGATACTAGAAGTATATAGTACGTTTTTCATTCCATAGGGAGTTATTATTGTGTAGTTATAACTTTTGGAAGAATTGAATAAACTCATTTATGTTAATTTGTTAGATAGGTGTGATTCTTCTCAGATATACTGGCATTTCAATGGAAATTTTTCTTTGAGATCTCAAGATAAAACTATCTAGTTGTGAATTTTCATGCTGTGACACAGGTTGAAAGGAAATGTATCAGCCAAGGGAGCTACTCAGTGTTATTCAAATTATTTCACAGATATCCCAATACAGATAAAATTATTATTTATTACTGATCAGTGAACAGAAATTCTAGTCAGGGGATGTTAACCTGAGATCCATGATGTTATGTATGCGTGTATATAAACACATATGATATATGTGTATATACACATTTATAAGTATAAATGTATTTATATAATACAAATATGAATAATTTCAATGTATTTATTTACCTTTGTAAATCTATGTATTTTATTTAAGCATTATACGTGTATGTGTTTGTGTGTGTGTGTGTGTGTGTGTGTGTGTGTGTGTGTGTGTACAGAGACAGAGAGAGAGATAGAAACAGAGAGAGAGAGAGAGAGAGATCTATAGCTATATATCTCTGTATTTTCCTGAGAGGAGGTTCATCACAGGTTGTATCCAACTGTCAAAGGAATCTGACACACACATATTGCTAAGAACTCCTGATCTATCAGGAAACAGACTTCATGTACCTACATCTCCCTGAGTAAGTGTTGAGAGTATTATGCTTTATTTATATTTAATTAACAATAAATTAAAAATATTTATGGATCTCCTTTTTTGTGTCAGGCATTGTGCTCTATAGATCCTTTTATGTGTCAGGCAACAAAATATGAAATGATCCCTTCCTTCAAAAAGTTTATATTCTTGTGGTTGAGAGTTCCGAGTGCTATTGAGTCACAGAAATCAAGTATGTCTACAGCTTTAAACAAACCACATCCTCTCTCTGAGCCTCAGTTTCCTAATTTATGAAGTGATGACATTGAATTAGATAACAACTAATGTTCAATGAAATTTTCAAATTCTAACTTAATTTTGAAAATGGGATATATGAAATTCATAGTCTACTTACTATGCACTGTATTTGAACAAGAAGCCCATCTTTATCTCCCTGGGAAACTTCTCTCATAGGAATTTGAGAGGCTTTTAAGTTTGTCCTGGGTATATGCTACCAGTTTATTTCTGACCTGATCTTTGAATTCACATTTTGTTTCCCTACCTCTTTCCTTTCTTCTTTTGTCCTTCCTCTTTATCCCTTTCTCCTCTCCCTCACTCTCTTCCATCTTTTTTCTTTTCCTTCCCTTTCCATGCCTTCCTACCTTCCTCTCTCACCTCTCCTTTCAGAAATATTCCTTGGGCATTATGAAGGTGACAGACATTAGCATATCTCTGAGGACTTCCTTTGAATTTATGTTGAATATACATGCTACATCACATGGTAGAATCCATGAAAATGTTTCTAAAAGTGTAGATGGTTCCAATCTTAATTACAAGAAAGAATGAAGTGATATTTATCACCCAAATCATATTCTCTTCCTTACAATTAAATATAATTACATTCTTCCATACTGGAAAGAGAATAATGTTATTATTTCTTCTCAGGATAATGCTGTGATATGCGAGGTATGCTTTTAGAGATTCTCTGTGGGAAAGAAGGGCATTAAGGGAAGAATAATTTTGAAACTGGCAAGGAACAAGACTCCTCCAAGAGGTTTTACAAAATTCATTACTGTGGGTTACTCAGAGCTAGTCCGTGCAAATGATAAATTATTCTATCCCTTCTCAATAGTAAATTATACTAATAACATTCCTACTTTATTCAGATTCTAAAAATTGGTTCTGCGGGTAGGGGCACTGCTGTCAGTACATACCAATTTCCCCTGCCTTGCCTGTTCCCTGTGGCATGATTTTTTTTTTCTCCTTAACAAACATTACTGAAATTAAAATCCAGTGACATAAAATATAAAAAGTAATAAATTTCAGAAAATCTGGACCACTTGAGGCCATAGGGGAATGGAGGGTGAAATAAAAAAGTATGCCAATTTTTACTTCTCTTGAATTGCTAAAAGTAAATGTTATATAGTGAGGTAATGATGACTAAGCTGATGAAGTCTATCTAGTTTTAGAGAGTGAGAGAGGACAGAAGAATAAGCAGAAAATCTGATTTCCAATCCTGTCTCTTTGTTTATCAACTGCCTGGTGATGAATAAATATATTTAATCTTACTTAGCCTTCCTTTCCTTAGCTGCAAAATGGGCAGGTCATACTTCCAATCTAACCCAACTAAATACAAGAATCATTTATTAGCTATCTCTTTGGTCCAAGTGATAGAGCTAAATACTATGGACGCAAAGACAAAATTCAAAACAACCTCTGCCTTTGAAGACAGGGAACGTACAACTTGTAAAAAAGATAAGCACAAAACACAATAATATGAGGAGGAAGGAGAAAATATGAATGTAAGAAAGCTCAATCAATCAATCCATATTCATTAAGCTGTCTATTAAGTACCGGGTACTATGTTAAGCACTGGGGATACAAAATCAGACAGAAGACATCCCCTGCCTTCAAGGAACTTGCAATCTATTTGTTGAGCTGACAAAATTTGTATATGATCAGAAACTTGAAGGAAGCTAAAAATACTAAGTAACAGAGATGTGAAGGAATATAGTCCATATGTAGGAGAGGACCGATGGAAAGGTGTGGAAAGAAGGTAAGAAACAACTATTTATAAAGCAATTAATATTATGTTGTTTTAATTGTGTTTACAAGAGGAATTGCTTACAAATCTTATCTTTTTTGTTCCTCACAACAAACTTGGAAAGTAGATACTATTGTAATTCTCATTCTGTAATTGAAGAAACTGAGGCAGACGGAGATTAAGTTACTTGCCCCGGGTTACATAGCTACTGGAAGCAGCTAGGTGACATAATGGGTAGAAAGTCAGGCTCATAGTCAGGAAGATTCACCTTTTTGAGTTCAAATCTGGCCTTAGAAATTTGCTAGCTGTGTGACTCTGGGCAAATCACGTAATACTATTTGCCTCAGTTTCCTCACCTGTAAAGTGATTTGGAGACAGAAATGGCAAACCATTCCAATATCTTTGCGAAGAAAACCTCAAATGGAGTCACAAAGAGTCAGACATAATTGAAACAAATGAGCAACAGCAGTTCCACTAATTGTCTGAGGCTGGAATTGAATGCCTGTCTCCTTAACTCCAGGACCAGTACTCTACCCATCCTTCTGCCTAGCTGCTGAAGTTGGGAGAGGCTTGCTGAATTTTAGGAAAAGCAGGTATGCTGGTGTAGTTGGAAAGTAAGGCATATGAAGGGGAGTAATGAGAAATAAGTCTCAAAAAGTGTCATGAAGCTATATCAAAAAGGGCTTTAGATGTCAAACTGAGAGGTTGAAATTGATGTATATATGCATATAATATACATACATACATTTATACACACACAAAAACATGTAGTTTGTGCATATCTGCATGCACATCTGTGTGTATATACACTTTGTTTTTGTGCATGTACACTTACATATATGAAGATATATACATTCACACATATGTATATACACACATGACATATATGAAGACATATGCTCACACACATACAAACATACATGTGTATATATACAAACGTGTGTGTGTATATATCTATATATATATACAGACAGAGGTCCAAAACTTCATGGAACAAATTCCCTTAGTAAAAAGATTTTTTCCATAAAACTTGGCCTCAGGCAAAGGGTCACACTTGAAGACCTAGAGGGCCATGTGTAGCCTCAAGGCCACAGATTCCTCATGTCTGCTAATGCTTATAAACCAATCAGCTTAAATTTTATTCCTAGTGAAATTCAAGAAAAGGTGAATACAAAGATAATTGACAAATATATAGAAAGTGATGAATTAATTTAAAAGGGCCAGTGTGGCTTCAACAAAAGCAAGTCATGTCAATTATTAAACTGGTAGATAAAAGTGATCCTTTGGATATAATTTAGCTAAATTTTTGCAAAAGAATCTCATGCTATTCTTATGGAGGGGAGATATGGATTAGATGATAACACAATGATATCAATCCGGAACTGGTCGAATGGTAAAACTCAGAGGAGCTGGTCATGGTTCCTTGGCAATGTGGCAAGAAGTCCACAGTGTAATACCAGGAGAGTCTGTGCTTATCTCTGTTCCCTTTAATATCTCTGTGAATAACTTGGATAAAGACATAAGTAGTATGGTCCTCCAGTATGCAGATGACACCAAACAGAAAAGAATAGTTTTAGCACATTGGATGAAAGAATTCAAGTCCAAAGACACCTTGACTGCTTAGAACACTAGAATGAATCAAAGTAAGATAAAATCCAATAGGGATGAGTATAAAGTTTTGCCTTTTAGGATAAAATAAAAATCAATTTCAATATTATGAGTTGGAAGAGGAAACAGAAATTCTGAAAGAGAATTGGAGTGTTAGTGATGGAAAGCTGACTGCATCAGTAGTGTAATGTGATAGCTGAGAAAAAAGTTCAATCTGTTATGTTTGGCACTGAAAGAGGCATAGCTTTCAGGAGTTTAGAGGTGATAGAACCATTCTTTACTGTCATTGTCATTTTTGAGAATCCCAGTACAATAAGAATATTGATAAATTAGAGAATGTCCAGAGGAAGGAATCAGGGATGGTGAAAAGCCTTGTAATAATGACAGTTTTGGTTTAAGGAACTGGACATGTTTAGCCCAGAGAAAAGATTTGCAGAAGGAGTCATGGCAGTCCTTTTCAAGTATTTGAAGTATCTGTGATATGAAAGGGAAAATGATCTTTTTTTTTCTTTCTGTTGGTTCTCAGAGGACAGAAATGTTGTCAATGGCTAGAAGTTGCAAAGAAATCAATTTAGGCTTGACCTCAGGTGAAAAAAATATTCTCACAAAATAGAGATATCCAAATGTTTTACCTTCCCGCCCCCCAAAATTTCAAGAGATGTTGGCTTTCCCCTCCATAGGGGTCCAAAAACATAAATTTGGGTTATGTTACAATGGCATTTATTTTGTGCATGGATTCTGCTAGATGGCTACTTAGATCCCTGTCAATTCTTTAATTTTAGGATGCAATAATTTACCTAATGAACACTCCTTTATAAGAAAGAGTGAGAAAGTCGGTA
This sequence comes from Potorous gilbertii, assembly GCA_028658325.1. Taxonomy (NCBI): domain Eukaryota; kingdom Metazoa; phylum Chordata; class Mammalia; order Diprotodontia; family Potoroidae; genus Potorous; species Potorous gilbertii. Next base: position 96,325,525 of record CM053771.1, read on the forward strand.
GGTCACCAAATACACTATCCCAATCTCAACATGTGCAGCTTTCCAAAAAAATTGTCATCAATGCCACTAATGAAAACAAAGGGTTTCATTTCCTTATCTTGTGTCTATGAACATGATTGGTCATTACAATTTCTCAGTATTTAGCATTATTTTACTGTTTTTTTCGATTCAATTAACAGCATAAATCATCAGGCATATCATTTTATTGATTCTAATTCCTTCACTTTATTAGCTTATAAAAGTCTATCCATATTATTTGAATAACAGATGTTCATCATTTTAATGATGCAATATTTCATTCTGCCCTTCCAAAGTTTGCTTTCCTTTTTTTTTATCTGATAGTGGTATAAGTTTCTTGCCTCTTGCCTTGCTCTAACATGGTTCCTTGATGACAATAGAAATCCCTTCTAACTTGTCTATTACAGTGATACTAAGAGGTAATCATGCCTTAATCTTTAAGATCTTAAATATCTATGGTATGTTGAACTGGGAATTAGGAGATCTAGATTTAAGTCCAGTTTTACCACTAGCTAGGTGGGTTGTAGGGAAGTTTGACTCCTTGCGAAAGGATACAATTAGATCAGATGATCCCCCAAATTCCTTTCACCTCCATTTCTCTGCACTCCCGTTATTCTAACATCCCTCTCAGCATCAACCATAATCTTATGCATATTAAATGTGTGGGCAATATATCAAATAAATTAAAAACATTTATCTTTGCTCTCTAGGACTTAAAAAAGATGTTTCTAAAACAGATACAGCATGCACAGTAATTTAGAGAAAGGTCCCCTTTTCTAAAATTTCACCTCAGTTCCTAATACTACTATGATTTAGAAAAAAATATATGGTTAAAAAGCATATTGAAGATGTATGTTTTCAGAGAGATTGTAATTCTCCTTAACATCGACCTGCTACTATTAATTTCTCTGAATTCAAATACAAATGGAGAATATATCCAAGAAACATTTAGGCTCATTAAATATATCATCAAAATTGTATCAGAGCTAATCTTTAAGAATATTTATATCTAAAGCACATTTACTACCCCTCCTCTCCACATATGGTCAGCAGAATGCAAGATTCTTTAGGCCCAAATTTGTCTTCCTATCCCTCAGTACAATAGCTTGTATGAAGGTGCTTAGTAAGTAGTTGTTCGATTGGACTACACCATCACCTTTTCCAAGGAAAATTATTAAATCTCTGCCATTAATACATACAACTTATTATTTTTTAAGGTGTTCCTAGGGATATAACAAAAAGTTCAGCTATATCCCTATGGTCTGTGCAATTATTTCATTTCTACAAGTTATATAAGATTCAGCTAGGTAAAGATTTAAGACCTTCTGATTGATTCATAATATAAGAAGAAACCAAGATTAACACAAGTGGATGTGCTGGTATATATCATACCTAACTCATACATGACTAATCTTAATGTAGAAAGAGAATTTTCAAAAGTATCAGGAAAAAAAGTCTTTAGACTTGAATATCAAAAATATGTTCTTTGAACCCTTAAACCTTGGAAAGCTAGAAATGAAAGGGAATTTAGAGAATATTTGGTCCTAATTTCCACATTATAGAAGAGAATTTGTGGCAGATCTCTGTCACTATGTCTTTATATCATCCCTGAATTGACCATCTCAACTCATTGACAAGTACCCATAATCAATTCACATAAACAGAAATTCTCTTGAGAAGTTTGAAGAAACTGTCCCACATGAAATCTACCATCTTGACTTTCTTAAATGCACATTAGATTTATTTAATTTGATGCAAATCTGTCAATTATTTGTTATCAGTGAAGTCCTACTCTTATTGCTATGTTCTTCATTCATTTGGTGTCTCATATTTATCCATTAGTTTATGCTCGCATTAATCACTGATAAGGGTGACTTCAAGTTTTGTGCAAAATATGGTCATCTGTAAACTATTTGCAACAAAAAAATTAACATGACTTCATTTTGCCATAGCAATGGTCAGGTATATATTCTACTGAAACTAGATTAACTTACAACCTCTGACCTTGACCAAATGAATATGAATTTATTTGGTTTCCATATTTAATCCTCTGACAGTTAAATATTACATTTCATGCTACAAAGATGTTTTTTATTATTCCCTTTGATTTTGGTCCTAATTCTATGGTTTAAAAAATGAATATTACAGTAAGGAAACAAAGGATGAAACTCTCAAAGAAAATACTTCAACAATTGGTAGAGATATCATTGAGTTTTGATGTAAGAAAGTCCAGTGTTCCAATAATAATTCAAGCCCAGAATGAAATACAATAACTGATACCAAAGCATAAAGATAAGTACAGTGGGAAACAAATAAAAAATATGACACCAAGAGTAGAAAAAATTCTGCAAATAGCCTAATAAATCTGCAAAAGTAGTAAAAGAGATTTAAAATGAATTTGGAACAATTATTACTGAATTTTCTAGAGTGTTCTGTAGACTTAATGACCTTGGAAGGACATTAAGAAAATGATTTAAATAGGAAGCCAAAAAAAAGTGATAATTGTTGTTGTGAAGAAAAAGAAATGCTAATCATAGAAAAGACAATATAAAGACTGAAATATTGATGCTTGGGGAAAAATGTTATTGTTGTTGCTGTTTTATCCCTTGGTTAAGCTCATTTTTTTTTTAAATTTAAGCTTTAAGCCTATTATCAGAAGATCAAGTGAACCTTTATAATTTGACTGATGATATCAGACAAAAAAACATGCTCAAAAATATTTTGGGAATTTTCATTTCTAATAGACCTGGGGATTTTTTTAAATTGATGGAATGACAAACTTTAAACCAATTTATTCAATGGACAAAGATAAACATTTTTCAATGGCCTGGGAGCTTCACTTATCTGAAACTATATTGATGGGATTTAATGAATGTTAGATTTGGATGAATAGACTGTTCATGTAAATAACAGTTACTATTTTATATAAGTTCATAACTAAGAATTAAAGAATAAGTCAAAGTCTTTAGAACCCAATGCCACATTATGTAAAAAAAGGGAACAAGAACAAAAGAAAGACATGCTGTATATTAAAATATTTGAATAATACAGAAACTTGGAAATTTTAGTATATGACATTAAATTTAGTTACTGCAGTTTGTAATAGTTAATTTATAAGCAACAGTGCAAGGTTCATAATGTAATGCAGATGGTTAGATTGAAAGTTCTTGTTCATCTTCAAAAAATGAACTTATGTAATTCTTAGAGCCATCTTGCTCTTTTATGCCACAACTCTTGATCCATAAGCAGATATGTACTGGACTGAACAGGACAAAACTATTTTAATGCACAATTGACAACATATCTAGCTAAGGAAATTATCACAAGGACATTCAAGCATGAAAATGGAAAAGAGGATAGAAGTAGAAAAAATGGAAAAGATTTGTAAAAAAAAAACAAAAACAAGAGAAAAATATCTCAATCAAGTGATTTCTTGAATAATGATAAATGAACTACTATACTGAGATTCTAACAGCTGAGACCATGATGCATTTACAGAGAAAGTAAGATCGACACTAAAGAGAAAAAAACGTGATAAAGTTAGCTTGTTTGTACAAAGTACACATAGAAAAGTTTTTGTTGGAAGCAATATAACTGTGAGGTTATTGAAAGGTTGATACTATATAAGATATACAAACAGGGAAAAGAAAATATTCAAGAAAAATGAATATTATTTTTGAGCCTAAAAAAAAGGATGATTAAGAGAATATGAGCAACTTCTTACCTGAGTGCTTACTTTCCCATCTACGCAAAATCTTTCAAAGCTAATTATATATTAGTTCTTCAATTAGGGCATCAATTAGGAACAAGTAGTCTTTAGAATGCTACTTCAAATAATGGACCTCATCTTTTAACTAAGAAAGTCACAGAACATAAAACATGTCATTTTGCTTATTCTTTGTTGATGATGAAAAAATGACAAGATTGCATAAAATAACATCCTATGATGACTTTTGCATAAACATGTCTCTCTGCCATACATCAAAGTTCATTCAGGAGTCTTGTAAAATGTAAGAGGAGTGATCCTATTCATTGATCCTTGACAAACGGTGCATGAGATGTAAATCAAGGAAATTTATGCTCATTGGAATGGACGCAATTTAGTATGCAGTCCAAGTTACATGGATGTTAAGGTGCAACTTGTAGGCATAGCTCACCTTCTGAGTTCAATGTTGAGATAAAATGAAGTAATTGAATGAACAAAAGTGATTTACTTTGCCCAAACATAGCAGGAGTATCAAGGGACACTTAGATTCTCTGGTCTTACTCTATACCCCAATATGCATCTTAAAATGAATCTAGTCTTTATTTTCCTGGTGGTATCAGGCACACACTAAGGCTGAGTACTACTGATTACATGGTAAACACTGGTTCTATCACTCTCCTGCTTATTATTAGAAATCTGTTGATTCCATCACACCATGATACACTGCTGTGTCTCCTGAAATAGATTTATGTTTTCTCAAAGGAGTTTGACTTCTCCGTTTCTATTGGAAAAGTCAAGTAGATGAAAAAAGATAATTGTACAGATTTGGCAAATATCTGGATGAATGTCCTATAGATCTTATTCTATAGTGTGCATACTTGGGAAATGCAGTACAAATAGAAAAACTTAGCTGTTGAGGTGAGAAAGGAAAAGGGGTTTGACTAAAAGACTTTTTAGAAATTACTAAGGTCTTATAGTAATCCCAAGATTTTCCTGAAAGTAAAGGCCCATATTTTCAATGCAAAAATGTGGAATATGAGTGCCTTTGAATTAATAAAAATGAGTACCACACCAAGGACAATGGAGAGGCACATGGTAACTATGAGGATGTGGGAAAATTCAATAAACATTGAGGTCCCAGCTGAAGGAACCAAGAGTGATTTCTAGCAATTGCATAAAAAGAATTTGAATATTTTTGGGGGGTGTCATGTTAAGAGCAAGGTATGATGGTTAGACATTCACAGTATTCCTGTGGGATCTTTATAATATCAAAATAATATCAGAAATCATTTAGGGTTGATTCTTGGTGACAAACACTTGGAAGAACACAGAATATAGAAAGATGGGCATATATGGATGAATTTTGGACTCAGTTATTGGAGGGAATCTCCCAAATTGATTAAAGATCTAACTGAGTAATAATACATGATAATGCATTGCATTGATAGCTGTTTTGTTTTTCTTTTCAAAACAAATATTAATTGATGTGTTTTTTTAACATCATCAAAGTTTCCAGCAATATATTTCTCCCTCTTCGTCCCTGAGAGCTATCCAACATAAAATAGTAGGTTTTTAAAGATTAAAAAAAGAAAAAGAAACAATCATCATAACTGATTGGTATATCATAAAAGTTTGAAAATATGTGCTATATGAAACATTTATGTGAAGAGGTGAGCTGGGATTTCTTACATGTCTTCTTTTGAGACATCTTTGTTCTTTAAAATTTTGCAACAATTACTGTTTATGCATGGTTCTTTCCATTTCCCTTTCTATTTTTTAGTAATTTTTTTATATTTTTGACTTTGCTTATTTTATTTTCCATCAGTTGATGTAGAATTTTTAAACTTCTCACTACTTACTATATTCTTTCCTCACAGAGCACTAATATTTCATTGCATTCACATACATCAATTAGTATTCTTGTTGTCATTCACTTGTTCAGTCATGTCCTATTCTACATGACCCCATGTACCTTATCCATGGGGGGTGACTTCACAAAGACACTGGAATGGTTTGCCATTTTCTTCTCCAGTGTGTCCCCATTTTACAGGTGAGAAACTGAGACAAAGAGGGGTTAAGTGGGTTGCCCAGCATCACATTACTAACTAGTAATTATTGGAGGCATCGTTTGAACTCAGATCTTCCTGACTTTAGGCCTTGTGTTCCACCCACTGCACCACCTAACAGGCCAATTTGTTTATTCATTCCAAAATCAATGGACATCTACTTTGTTTTCCATTCTTTGGTCTCCTCCTTCTCCCCCCCGCAAAAAATCCTTCCATAAATATTTTGATTTATGTTGGAGCTTTTGGTATCAAGGCTTCCTTGAGGTATGGGCTCAGTAATGGAATCTCTAGATCAAAGGATATAGTTATTTTAACCACTTTATATACATACTTCCAAATTGATTTTCAAAATGGCTGTGCCAATTCACAGCTCCATAAATAACATACTAATGTTTTGATTGTCTTACAACCCCACCAACATAAATGATTCTAAAATTCTATTATCTTTGCCAATTTGTAGAATGTGAGATAAAACCTGAGTGAATTTTTATTTGCATTCATTTCCTCTTTAGTGCTTTGGAACTTTTTTTCAACATTCATTTTTAGCTGTCAGGACATCAAGGCAGCACATTGGAGAGACTGTTGGGCCTAGAGTCAGGAAGACACTTCTTTCTGAGTTCAAATGTAGCCACAGATACTAGCTGTATGACCCTGGGCAAGTCACAACCCTATTTACTCGATCCTCAAAACATGGGTGGATATACCACAGGTATAAGCCCTTTTAGGAATCATACCAACACAATCCTTGCTTTAAAAGTCAACAAATTGTAGAAGCAATTGTAGAAGTTTAAATAGATGACCTATTGTTACTTAATCAGTTTTTTGTCGTGTCTTTCTCATGACCCCATATGGTCTTTTCTTAGGAAAGTTACTAAAGTAGTTTGCCATATCCTTCTCCAACTCACTTTACAAATGAGGAAACTGAGTAAATAGGGTTGTGTCTTGCCCAGGGTTACACAGCTAGTATCTGTGGCTCAAATGTAACCTACAATAGAATATTTTCCTTGTTTTGTACATACTTTCTGAAATTGAGTTGTACAAGTGGACAAGATCTTCTCTATAAGTCAGCTGAATTTGATTCAACATAGATGTAAGTGCCTCCTGAACTGAAATTCCAAATGTGAATCATATAAAATGTAACCATCAATTACTGCCTGAAGCAAATAAGCAGATCTTTTAGATATTTGGAGAATTTCTTGGAGAAGTAAAGGAATTATAAGAATCAACAGTTTGGGGAAAAAAAAGATTACTCCTAGAGAAAAAACCAGCAATATTAATAATAGCAACAGCATATCTAACATTCATATAGCATTTTGATGTCGGCAAAGAACTTGGCATATGTTATCTCATTGTTACTCATTCGTGCTATGGAGGTGACTTTATCAAAAGATGTACCAATGCGGCATGAATTACTAGTGGATCAAATTTATGGCCTGCTTCCACAAGACTGGAAAGGAAAAAGTTCTAGTCCAATGATGAGCTGTATTTCCCAATTGAGAATTAGTCCAGTTAAGTTTTAGAAAATTCATTATTTGAAGATTTCCTACCAAATGATGGATTGTGTTTGTCCACAGAAATCCAGAAACGTGAGAAACTTGTACAATAGAAAGGGTTGCAATCTAAATTAGTGAAAGGATAAGTGACACAGATGAGACCCTTGAAGGAAAGGATGCTTAGTATTATTATATTGGTTTAATAAGAGTGATAGTAGCAGTGATAGCCATATCTCTCATTTCTATAATGATGCTTCATAAACCAATTGATACATATTATTTGAACTGTAATACTACCTCCACTGAAATAGGTAGTTATTATATCTATATCATAGATAGGGTTACCCAGTCCTAAAGAGGCTAAGTGATTTAAACAAGACTGCAAGACATGCAAATGTTTAAGCCAGCAAAGAAACCTAAGTCTTCTCATTCCAGCTCTCTATCCCCTCTTGTTTCTATTTCTTTCATTTTTAGTGCATTGAATTCTTTAATTAAGACAGTGACTGAAACTTTATCCCAGGGCACAAAATATTTTTTATGATTTTAAAAGTGTGAAATTTAAAAATTACTTAAATTACATCTTAACAATAATTCTGTTCCTTTAGCAAAGTAGAGACAAGGAATCAAGCTTAATTGGTTCAATTAAGAAAGTAGCAGACGATGTACTTCTTTTGTCAAAGCAGTCAAATGTCACTCAATTTCCTACTAAGCCTGGACCCCCTTTTCTTCTCCTCACTCCAACCTTTTCCAGAATCATTTCACTTTCCCAGCTCTGACCCTCCTGGGGTTGGTGTAATAGGGCCTTGGTCTATCCACAATGGAACGTGTCTAACTTATTTCTGCTCATAGTTGATTTGAGAGTGTATTTACTGCTACTTCTTCTGTCTCCATTGTAAAAAATGCTGGTTATGATTCCATTTGTCTATAATCAAGGAAATTGATCTAATTGTTTCTAGATACTATTATATAGCTAATTTATATCATTTTTTTAAATACTACATTTTCCTTCATTTACTTAGCTTTCTTTAAAAAAATAAAATTATAATCCTTTCCACTGGTATGGTTCCAAACTTATGTCAGACACTTTTTTTCCCTCCAGGACTCAGCTCCTAGGACTGAAGCCATAACAACAGATAGCAGAAAGTTGATCATTTTCTA
>CM053771.1:96334465-96354712 GCA_028658325.1 Potorous gilbertii
CAGTCACAAAGTGCTGTTATCAGTTGTTAGTAATTATCAAGTGATCATTCTCAATTCAACAGCACCCCCTCAACATACACACTCATGTCCCTGCCTTCCCAACACATATCAGCAACAACCATTCAAGTATAGCTTTGAAGAATACTTTTAAAGGCACAAAATTCAATCTTCTTCAAATGGAGTCTTCATTTAGCTAACTTTAGAAGGAACTTAATGAATGCTTGTCTTTTTCCCAAAAGTTTAGTAACTCATCAATGCATGAAACTTTTTTTTGTTAAAATTAAGGAAGGTTCATCAAACTTAAGAATGCTAGATAAAACCATACCGCATTGGATAGGTTTTAATGTCTACACAATTAGGGAAATTGTCAGATTTCAGCCATAGAATCCAGTACTAGAAATAACTAAACTTTCATCAGTGCAAACTGATTCCCATCTGTCTGGACATGGTTAACAAAATAACTCGAAAACTCAGGCTTGAGAAACTCCATTTCTTCTTGTGAGTGATAGCAAGACTGTTAGATCAGAGAATTATACACATTGTATTACATGGGAAGGAAAAGAAGGGAAGGGAAAGGATGGAAAGAGAAGGCAAGGGAAGGAAGCAACATACAAGCCATTATGCATATAAAAATATACTCAGGGTAAGTTCAGTCATCTTAGAGGGAAAGCACCATAAGTGGGTCAGGCTTGGGGGCAAGGGAGCCTCTTGCAGAAGGGGAGTCTGAGACCTAAAGGAAACCAGGGAAATCAGAAAATAGAGGTTATGAGGGAAAATATTGTGGGCAAGAGAAGTAGGAAATGGGAGAGTGGGACACAAATGGGGAGATGAGAAAAATAGCAAGAATACCAGTATCACTGATTCACAGAATATATGAAAGGAATTAAGATACCAGAAGGCACAAAATATAGAAGGGTAGAGGGCTGTGAAGGACTTAAAAGGGAAATGAAGGATTTTCTATTTGATCTTGGAAGTAATAGGGAGCCACTAGAGTTTATTGAAGAGGAGATGACATAGTCAAAACTAGGTTTAAGAATATCATTCTGGCAGCTGAGCAATTTGACCCTAAAGCTTAGAAGGCCACTTTTAATAATATAGGGAAGAGGTACTAGAGTGATGGGTATGTGAAGTGAAAGATGATGATATATTTGACAGATTTTTGTGATGATAGAAACAAAATACTTGACAGTATTGGATATGTGGAATGAATGTGCAAAGTTGAGAATGAGACTTAAGTTGCAGCCATGGGTTGTAAGACTAGTTGTCCCTGTAAAGTTTGGCAGAATCACAGGATATCAAAATGACAGGAAAACCAACCAAGTTAAACATAAGCATAAATAACATAGGGAAGAGTCAGGTTAGATTGCAGTGTAGTCAAAGGACTTTGAAGTTGTTTGAATCACAAGAACCAAAGAGTCTTAATTAATTGATCAGTTTGAGTCATCTCTAATTAAGTCACTTGGAGTTCTATCATTATCCATACTTGATTGTTTTTAAATTAATAATACAGATGAAAACTTTAATAACCACACATCATTATGTGCCACAAAGTTGAGAGGGATCGGTTTCAAATCATATGATTTGATTTAAGTAATTGAATCTTTAAAATGTACTAATATTTTGGGGAAACCATATATGTATGTATATATGGATGTATGTATATTATATACACAATATACATGTATATGTATATCAGTTAACTTGGAAACTTCTCTAAGACTGAGATTCTTATCTGGAGACTAAGGATCATAGCTTCTTAACCTACCACAGAATCTTGTTATGAGCAAATAAGGAAAGATAAGTAAAGTGCTTCACAAAACCAAATTTTGTTAAAATGTCAACAATAGCAATCATCTTCAATATAAGTATTTATATAATGACTCAATAATATAATAATTTAAGTCTCATATTGCCCTCTGTAGGAGGTTCCCCCACTTCCAAATTTGTGAAGCACTTTGAAAATATTACCTCTTTTTGTTTTCACAAAACTGGTGGTAGATGGTTATCGTTAGCCCCACTTAAAGATAAGGAAACTGAGGGAGAGAAGTTTAGATTAGGAAGCTTAAATATATCAGGCATTTTAGAAAGTCTTTAAACAGAAGTATGAATTGGACTATCGTGAGTGGGGAACCTGAAGCCTGGAGGCCACATGTGGCCCCTTAGGTCCTCAAGTGTAGTCCTATGAAGATTGGAATCAAACCCAGCAGGCCACATGTGCTTTTGAGGCTGTAGGCTCCCCATCCTTGGATGAGATGGCCATAGAAAGCTTCCACCATAAAAAAAAAAATTAAAAGTAATAATGTGAAAATAAAATAGAATTTGGAATCGAAGTTAAAAATTCTGGTTTTATTAGGGAAAACATAAATATAGTTGAAAGAATATTGGATTTTAAGTTGGAGTTATGGAGTTTGATTCCTTCCTCTTCTACTTAATAGTAACTTCCAAGGTGTGCTATCACCTTGGACAAATCTATTGGTGCCTCAGCTTCTCCTCAGTAAAAACAGAGAGTAAGAGTAGATTCCCTCTAAGCTTCCTGATGTCTCTAAATTTATGATCCTATAATTTATTAACCTTCTTGTAGCTGCAGTGACTTTAGACAAGTTATTCTTTTGAACTTAATGTCCTCATCTATAACATGATGATTTTTGGAGTTCTGAATCTCTATGATTAACCCCAGCTTTGTCTTTTCTTTCTATGAATTATCTAGTAAATTCTTGTTAAATGGGCAGACAATCTTGAAATTCAGTCTTCAGTCACTCTCTCTATTATCTCAGTAATTCAGGGGAGAAAAATATAACAACTGAATTATCCAGATAATTCAGATTGCATAGTTCTCATGTGAATAGTTGGGTAGACAGGATTCTGAATTTGTTTTTATTTTGGTGATCACTCTTACATGAGAGATGTCAGAAATTTACATTCAACTACTAAAAAACAATCCCTTGAAACTGTTATGTGAGAATCACATAAAGCCACAGAGATGTAACACCAATCATAATACTGACATTTATGGTTATTTGTATGAACAACAACAAAAATGACATTGGCTTCTTCAGTGCCAGCCTAGATCTTGAAATTTCTCAATCATGCAAAAAGAAACTTTGTGAGAATTTATAATGGGAAGGGTAAATTAACTCTCATTATCAAAGTGATAGGGCAGGGTGAGGATTTAATTCCTAAAAGGACAGTTTCTCACGAACATCACAGAGTCCTGATTTAAATGAACTTTCCTTATGACATAAATTATACATTTGTATTGTAACACTATTTAGCTCAATTCTTTGTTTAATGTTCTATGTGATTATGTCCTATTTCCTCAACCAAAAGATCAAAAGTTCCTTGAGGGCAGAAAAAAAAAACCCCTCACTTATTTACTAAACTAGTAGGTAGCTCTTGAAGGCTTACAAAGTTCCTTATATTTATTTCTACTTTATCTTTAACCATGAGATAGAGAAGTCTTATAACATCTTATTTTACAGGTGAGGAAACGGAAGATCAGAGAGGTAGTTCATTTCACTACGATCATAAAGCTACAGTTCTGTGGGACAGAAACGGAATTCAATCTCAGGTTTCTTCTGATTCCAATGCTAGCATATTTCCACTATACCGCACTGTCTTATGCAGTATTTGCTTTATAGACTTTCTTTAACAAATACCTTCCACATAGAACCTAAAAAATGATTGTTTGTTGATTAAGTTACTGAGCAATAAATATGTTCTCATAACATGAATACTTATCATTTACTTTAAAGGAAGTGTAAGATAAGATAAGGTCTCTCTTAAGAACTTTGGAATTGAGTGTGTGAAATGGAGATACTGGCACAGCACTGCTCAGCATGGTGTTCCCACATCAGAGAAGGTGCTATGCTCTAGAAGCAAAGCAGAATTGAACAGTTCAAAGGAAATGCAGGATGTAGTAGAGTAGCTACCCCAAATGTTCACATGAACTAATTTGTGCTGATCTGTGGTACAGCATTCCAGGTTCATATTATTCTGATCAGCCACAGTCAGAAACACTGAAACTTGAGTCTAGCAGAGTGATGTAATTTTTGTCCTCTTCTAGAATGAAGGATATGTATGTGCATATGTATATATGTATGTATATATATATATATATATATATATATATATATACAGAGAGAGAGAGATGGTTTGCATGTACGTGTATATATATATGCATGCATGTTTATATGTATGTATATGTGTACATTATATCCCATTTTTTAAATGAGATAAATGATTATGGGGAACATAGTGACTTCCTCAGATTCACACAGATAGTAAATATCTATGGTAGGATTTGACCTTAGATATTCCTGACCCAAGTTCAGGGCTCATAACCACTGCACCACCTACCTATCTAATCACAGTATTTTTCATTACCAATGTTGTCATCATCACCCTATCAGAAGATCATATAATTTAGAATCAAAAAGAAATTTAGATGACGTTTGACCCAATGTCCCCGTTTTATAGTCCCAGGATGTTTAAGTGATGATGTTATTATAGATATTTTATATAGTACTGTAAGGTTTGCAGCACACACATATGCATGTGTGTATATACATATTTGCTTACTATGTATACATATGTATGTGCAATATATACATCCATATATATGTGCACATACATGTATATGTATGCACATATATGGGATGCATTTGTACACAGATACATATATATGTACATGCACATGCATATAAACATGTACGTGTGTATGTATATAAATATGCATGCATAGACAAATATATTTCTCATTTTGATCTCCTAATCAACCTCCGACATAAGTGCTACAAATACTATTGCCCTACTTTTACAGATGTGTATACTGAGAATGGAAACAGCTAGGGGCAGCTGTCCATGAGGTAGAATTTGATCTTAGGGCTTCCTGAGTCCTTGTCCGATACTGCATCCAGTCACTGCTTCCTCTCATCATCCTTCTCCTTTTTCTTCTCCTTTTCTTCTCTTACCTTTATTTGTCCCTTCACTACACTGTCTTAATGACAGCGCTCAAAAACATATGTAACACCTCATGGTAACAATATTATTGATATAAATCAACAGGTCAGTAGCATAGTGGATAGAGTACTGGACTCACAGGAAAACTTAAATTGAAGTCTTGCCTCAGACATGTTCTTGCTATGTTACCCTGGTGTAACAGCAATCAAAATTGGATCTTTTACTATTTTTGTTTTAGCATAATCAAGTGCCTCTGATTGAGTCATGCTTTTATCAATCAAGAGTCGTTACAAGGAGTAAAGTATAGACACAAGAGTTTCTTTAACCAGAAACAGTGTATGTATTTGTATTGTTAATTATTTTAATGTGATTAAAGATCTTTCTCATCCATTGATTAGCCTGTCCATTGTGGGAAGTTTGATTAGGGGAGTTGTTTTGTAGTTGTTTTGTTTTTTCTGTTGAGGCACTGGGTCAAAGGGTTGGGATGCCCTCTGGCTTTAAAAAAGTTATGAATACTCTGAGCTGAGGTTTTGCTTTGGAGCTTAGTTTTTGCAAGAAGTGCAAGATGAGGTCTCTGGGACGTCACTACAATGAATTCCCTGGCTTTGAGAATCCAGATGTCATGCTTCCCTCTCTAGTAATGATGGTCACATAGCTGTACCTGTCTGTTGAATTATGGTTAGGCAGAGAAAGCCAAGTCTGTTGATCTTTTGATTTCTCTATTTTCTTTAAAATTCAGAGTGCTGACTCCCTGAACTAATGGAATGATATACATACTTGGTTAAAGGATAATACATATGCTTGATTAAAGAGATTGTTAACCCCTCAAAAGTTGCCTTTCCTTTTATGAATGTAGATCTAAGCCCCCGTTGTAGTAGGCCCACCCTGTGTATATTGGAATGCTTACTGAGACACCTGGCAAGTCACTCAACATACCTCTGCCTGAGTTTCCACATCTGTAAAATGAGCACTATAATAACCCTTCTGCATACGGTGGTCTGAGTTTCAAATGAGATAAAGTATTAGCTAGCTACAATATGTTATCTTAATTGATAGATTTGGGCACCAACCCTCTGCTACTTTTCAATACTGTAACACACTACCGCTTTCTTCTACATTTTACGTGTTTTCTTCCCCTACTAATAGGTAGGCTTCTTGACAGGAAACACTATTTTTCTTTTTACTTATAGCGGTGTCCCTGGTACTTATCTTAGGGGTCAGCACATAGTAGAAACTTAATAACTGCTTGTTGACTTAACTATAGAGATGATGAATTAGGGTAAGGAGAGATTGGAGGAAAGGAGACCAATTAGAAAAATCACTTATTGAAAATGATTCAGGAAGAGAACTGACAATGTCTTGAATATGGATCATGACTCTATGAGTAGAGGGAAGGGGGAAGACTCAAAAAGTATGATGGAGATGAAATCATTAAGATTGGATATGTTGGCTGAAGGAGAATAAATAGTCAAGGATACCTTTTGGGTTGAGACTCTAGGTGATTAGAAGACAATGATTCACTTGACAGAAATAAGAAAGTCAGAAAGATAGAAGAGGCTCAGGGAAAGATAATCAATCCAGTGTTGGACGTGCCAAATTTTAGATGTCTATGGAGCATACATCCAGTCTGAAAAATCCAATAAACAGTTGTGACATGGGGCTAGAGCTCAGGTGAGAGACCCGAAGTAGATGTAGATATCTGGAAATTATTTGTGTAGAGGTAAAATTTGCACCTATGAAAGAAGAGGGAGGGAGGGAAGCAGAGGAGAGAGGGAGAGGGATAAGGAGAGGGAGAAAGAGAGGGAAGGAGGTAGGGAAAGGGAGAGAGATTCTATAAAATTTCTATTTATACCATTTATATAATGTTTTAAGGTTATGAAATACCTCCTTACCAGCATCCTGTAGGCTACCTTTAGAGTGTATAAGGGTTGTGTGGTCTGTGATTTCAGGGATATAGCAAACATTTCACTGAAGAGAAAATCCCATGTGTTCCTATAGATCAGCAACTTTCTCTAAGTTAGTCTTAAAAAATGTAGCACTGTGAGGCTGACTTCCCCAAAATCTTATAAATGGTACCTGTCAAAGACACAATTTGAACTGTTCTTAATGATTCTGAGGCTAACTAAGGCTCACTGAATCTCATAAGGTAGATGATACAAATGTAACGATAACAATTATGTTAATAATTCAATTCTTCAAGCATTATGAAAATAATTCATTTCTATAGCTATCTGAGGTTGAAAACGTTCTTTTTTTCCTCTTAAGGAGTTTAATTATCAATATTCCCATTTTACAGATGAGAACACTAACTATGCTTTCAGTGGATGTGCTGTAATGAGAGGCAAAGGTCCGACAAGAACTCAAGTCTTCTAAAATGTTTTTTGTTTTTGATTTTTTCTACTTATACCAGGCTTCCAGATGAGACTTAGAACTAGGTCACAGTTCCCTTGTTATTTCTTTGGACTAACTTTTCCATTTACCAATGATCTCTTTGAATAAAAACACTGGTTTTATAATGTCATGCAACTATGAGCCTGGTTTACATTAAACAAGAAAGAAACTGGCTTTCTGCAGACATTTTTTCCCATGGACCAGCAATATGAAATAATATTGACATTACTACTTGCTCTAAAGCAGTCACACGAAAACTGGAACTGCCGGCAGTTCCACATTTCATGTGATTGTTTTGGGACAAGTATTAATGTCATGTACACACATACTTTCATCCTTTATATATGTATCTACATGCATATGTATACACATGTATGTATATGTACCTATCCTTCCATGTATTTGTAAACACACATGAATACATGCATATAAAATCACTTGAGGAAAAGAAGAGTCCATATCTCTGTACTTTGTTCTGATATTTGAAAGTGAAAGAAAAAAGAAAGGAACAGAGAGAAGCTTCCAGAAAATCTTTACCTATAAATAATAACTCACTTTTTCTTTTCTCAATTTAAAGCTTGCTTACAACCATGCTGTAACATAGATGAGAGAAGTCTTATTTTTGACATTTTACTGATTTAAAAAATGAGTCAGAAAAAGTTTACCTGACTTTCCCAGGGTCACGCAATTACTATATTTCAGAATTATACCTTGAATGCATCTTTCCTACATCTCTATTTCTGTTGCACCACATTGCCTCATTCCAGAAACACAAAGATAAAGCATTGCGTAGTTTTTTCATAAATATTCTGTTACAAATGACTTTAATTCTGGATTTATTGGTGGCAACTCACTGATAATAGTACCTGTGATTACTCATCCATACATTTTTTTTAAGAATAAAAGTAACTAATTAGCATCTAGCATGTATATTACACTTTTTATTTCTCTTTAAAGAAGAGAAATCTGATTCCGGTCAGAATTCAAATCCTGTCACCCTCTTTGTCATTCACTGCCTATGTGGGAAAGGGACTTTAGTCACTTGGGATTCAGTATTTTCCTGTATAAAATGAGTGAGTTGAATTAGATTAATTAATAAATTTTTCTCACTGACTTCACCTAGCTTTAAATTCTATGAAAAAAAGTCTATTCCTGTCTTTTCTATTATTTTCTCCTCAGAAGGTTCCAAGGAGATATCTAGGCTTCTTCCTGGAAGCATTATGTAGTTAAAAAAGTACTGATGGGGTGAGAATCAGGAAAATCGAATTCTAAATTCTAGCCACTCATTTACTATATTAATTTGGGACATAAATATTATTCTCTTCTCTGAGGCTCAGTTTCCTTTTCTAGGAAATGGAAAGTCTAGACTAAGTGACTGGACACTCTCTTTTGTTTCTTAGTTTATTTATTTTTAGTTTTCAACATTCACTTCTATAACTTTTAAATTATCTCCCTCTCCCTTTAGCCTCCCTCCCCTAGGTGGTATGTAATCTGATAAGGATTCTACACATATATTTCTATTAAACATATTTTCATGTTAGACATATTGCATAGAAGAATTATAACAAATGGGAGAAACCATGAGAATGAAAAACGAAAGAAAACAAAAAAGAAAACAGTCTGCTTTGCTCTGCATTCTAACTCCTTAGTTCTTTCTCTGGATGTGGATGGTATTTTCCATCATGAATCCTTTGAAATTGTTTTAGGTCCTTACATTGTTAAGAAGGGCTTGACTGGGCACTTTCAATTCAAACATTTTATGTTTTGTGAATTTATTTGTCCTAATAAAAAGAGATGACCTTCCTGGGATCATGTGGAATTAGCTGCCTGTCTACAGCTGATAATCGTAGACTGATAAAGGTGGTCATTGTAAAGTGATACAGGACGAAGTGTTCTGGACTCCACATCAATGAAAACTGAGTTGAAGTCCAGCCTTAGTCAATGCCTATGTGATCTTAGGCAAGCCATTCGATCTCAGCCTCAGTTTCCCTCTCGATAAAATGGTAATAAAAATAATACATAACCTCCACGTGCTGTTGCAAGAACCAAATGAGATAAAGACTATAAAAGTGCTTTGGAAACTTAAAGTGTTCCACAGATATGAAGTACTATGATGACAGTAATGTTTCAAGTGGGAGTTGAATTCTGATGAACTCTGAGTACCTTTTCAACTCCACAATTTTTATTCTTCTATCAAAACATGTAACTTGCCCAAAGATCATACAATCAACTAGGCGCGGAGTTAAACTTAGAAGCTGTGATGCCAGCCCATAGTCAGAATTAAGAGGAAGAAGTGAGAGAATGGGAGGAATAACATTAGTTTGTATCCAAAGATGTGCCTCTGTGGTGTGAGAATTTAGCTGTTAGCCAAGTTTGTCTTTGACTGTTTAGCCTTTCTTTTTTATTTGGTGGAATTTTGCCTTAAGCAGAACAGTTGCTGATGAGAAACTATTCTTGAACAAAAGTTTTAAGTGGGCATGTTAGATCCCAAGAAGATGGGAGACATCCCCCAAAAGCCACAGCAATGGCAAACTCCAAAAGACAGGCTGAGAAAACATGGCAAACCCTCTGTGTATACACAGAGAGAACACCTACAGGGTAAGAGAGTCATTTGTTTCCCCCGAACTTGTAGTGGGCATGTTCAGGGCTTTACCAATGTATATTATTGATATTATGGTGAGAATCAATGATAACAGCAGAGTGACATTCGAGAACCTACTTAACTCAGATGTGGGGAGTGGAAAAGGAGGAGTTCCTTCTCCCTTCTTCAATGTATCATGGGGAAGGGAAGCAGTAGGAAGAGATTTTAAAGAAGTCCTGAATTTCTGGGGGCACCATTGGGAGGATTTCCTGGGTTGGCAGTAACTATATTCTGTACTATAATATTGTAACCTCTTGAAGGTGTGAGGATGGTACATAGGTACCTAGGTAACTATAGTTTTGATACAGTTTTCCATTATGTAACTTCAACCTTGCAATTCCTTGATGTGGATAGTGATGAGAATAACTAAATCCAGCTCTCTGACTTTTGATTCTCTTTTCACATTTAAGTTTGTAAGTTATAAAACAAGTTAAGTCTTCCTGAGCTCAGAGCCATAACTATACCAGACCAATTGAGTCTCTGCCTCAGACCTGAGAAATTTAGAAGGTGCTGACAATATCAAATAGAAATAACTAAGCTGGGAACCTAATTAGCAAGTGTAGTTGAAACTAGGTCCAGATTAATTTGAGTAATGAATCCTGTGATCACATCATTCAAATTCATACTGGATATTCCATTTGTATAGAACCTATTTTTATCTATTTTATATTATTTTATTTTGATATTTCTGTGTTATATAATATCTAATATATGCATGTATGTATACACACATATGTGTATATACATATATACACATGTGTATGTACACAAATACACATATGTGCATGCATACATATATATATATTCTTTTGGCTAGAATGACTTTTATAACTGTGCATATTTTACACAATTATAACTTTGAATAGTTAGAATTCAAATAGTTTTAATTCAGATTCCAATTGAATTACATAATGCCACTTCATGGGATTTATTATTCACTCTGATCAAGTTTTAGCATAACAAGATCAGCGAGTTAAAACAGAAAGCAGCTAGATAAGTTAGAATAATCAAATAGTTTCTTTCCCAAGGGGGCAACACCACAGGTGAATTCTTTCACAGCTGCAGTCATCCACTCATCTCCATTCTCACAATGTTCTGGAGTATGCTACCTCCACCCATGCAGGTGAACTTCCCCGCAGACTAACTCATTCTCCCTCATGCCTATTTCATGACTCTTGCTTCAGGTGAAAACATTGCTAGTTATAGCTCTCCTTGACCCAAACATCAGAAGGTTTCTGAGCAACTTATCTTCAATTGATTTGGTGTCTACAGTCTTGGGAAATACTCGCCTAGAAAAAAAAATAAGCAGTCAACAGAAAATGTCTCCCAGGGTGTAGCAGCTAGGGATTTGTTTTTTATTACATAGCATTATCATCTTACCCAGCACCTTTGAAAGCTGCCTCTCCTATTACCTAGAGACAAGTTTCTCAATCCGGAATCAGTACAGTGAATGTTGGTGCCTTCAAAGAGTGAATACATAGCATCCACATTTTGTTTCAATAACACATCTAACATGTCATGAGTGATAACTGATCCATACATAGTTCAATAATTCTTTTGCCAGATTCTGCCTTGCTCCCTTGGACTGAAATTAGCAAAGAGAGGTAAAATATGTGACTGGAGGCCTCTCCAGTATACAGCTATAATCAGATTTAAATGTAACTGGGAAATATTTAACAAAATGAATTAAAAGACAATAGACCATAGATAATGTTTACATGAATTTTTACATAAATAGATGGCCCTGTTAGTAGCCCCTTTTTATTTCAATTTGATGCCACTGATCATGACTTAGAAAAATTGAGTTCTATTTCCAAGCCTTTTCATAGAATGACCATAAGCAAATTACTGACTTTGATGGACCTCAGTTTCCCCACCTATTAAAAAAGATGATGTAAGGAGGTAGTAGACCTATTTGAGACAGTGATAGAATTAAAATCTGTAAGATCTGAGTTCCAACCCTTTCTATGATGCATACTGGCTATCATGTACCCTAGCATACATTGCCCTGTACCAGCCTGACCTTCCTGTTGCTCAAGAATTGTAGTCTCATTGAAATAAAGAGTGTTCACAAAAGCAGTGTTAAAATATCTTTCTTCTTTGTTACAAGAAGGACTGGTGATTCTCCAAGAAACTCCTAATCTGGGCTGTGGGCTTTCATTCTTACTCCTTTTTATTCACAAAACTGTGACCCTTGACCTTTCTGTTAACTTCTCAATCTCCATTTCCTCATTTGTCACATGGGGAATAATTATAATATTTCTAATCTGGCTGCATTCTTCTCACCTTTTCCATCATGCTCCTGGAGATTCTATGTCCTGAAAGTTCACTTTAGCTATGGAACTCAAACTTCATCAGTGCTCTATGCTGCTGTAATCTAGCCTTCAGTAGGAGGGTGAAGAGTTCCTCCCAAAAGTTCTATTTAAGGATGAGGTTAGGCCAGTCTAGGTACATCTCTATAGAATTCTTCACTAAGTCACTGCACAGGGTACCTTCACTCCACCTACATGTTCACCTTCCTTTCACATGTCCTCCTCCTCCCTTAGATTGAAAACCCCTTGAGGACAGGGATATCTTTTTCTTACTTTTATTGTTGGCACTTAGCATAATGCCTGCCACATGGTAGTAGTTTTAAAAAGGTTTATTGACTGTCTGTTTGAATTTGAGGATTGTACTGAGGATCAAATGAGATTATATAAGTGTGTATGTGTGTGTGTGTGTATGTGTGTGTGTAAGTAAAAACAACCAGTTCTAGATCTATGATCTTGTGACTTTACTTGATTAGGACAACCAACAAAATCATAGATTCTTGAAGAAGAAAATAAGGAATAAAAATTGTCATCAATATTACTATCATCACAGCATTTCACTCTCATAAAAGAAATACAACTAGAGTGTGCCCACTGAGACGCTGTTCAAGGTGCTGAAATTAGATCTGGCAAATCTTAGAAGGTACTCTCAACCTTTACAATTCTTCTGCTAAATGGAAACAATAGAGATTAGCACTTACTTGTCAAGAATAATTAATTAAAATAAAAATCTAGGAGTTGGAGACTAAAGTGAGATTTTATTCAACTGAAACCCAATCCTATTTCCTCCTTTCTCTTTCTAGCCTTGTTGGCATTAGCCACCCACCTATCTACTTACGTGTGCATGTGCACATGTGCACACACACAAACACACACACATATTCTATTTAGAGATCTGCTTTCCAGGAAGGATGTGGATAGAAGTTTGCATATAAATTGGGCTCTGTATCCTGGGAGCATCATGCTTTAGAATAAAATGAAATTGTTTTCTATTAACACTTCCTGAGAAAAACGCCCATGCTTTAGTTAGGCTACCCTCCCAATGTGTGTTCTGAAAACTGGCAACTTAAGTTGTCTACTGCTTCTCAGGATGTTTACATGCTTATTTTCAAAACAAGTCATGAACCTAAAAAGATATGTTTCCTTACCCATTCTTGCCAACTGATAATTGAAGTTTTACTTTTTTGTCTTAGGTTCTCTGTCAATTAGGGAAATTCTTCTCTGGCACAGTTATATAAATAGTAGCCCAGAACATGCATTCTGCTAAGCATGAGCTAACTTGGTTTGTCCTGTAAAAGGACAAAGAAAATCTTCATGAATTGAGGATCTCATCACTTCAAGACACTTAGAATGATAATGGTTTGGAAAACTGTTCAAAGGCAAGAGGTTATGTGTGTTCCTTCCCTCCCCTCCCTTTCTTTTGCATCAATTGTCACAGGCATGTTTTTCCTCCAGATAATAGTTCTTTGTAGTGCCTTTGAGAATGGAATCTCAAAATACTAATTAACTAATTTACAAACAGTAATTAGCCAATTCTCAGAGGGTGCCTGGTTAAAAAAAGTAGGCTATTCTAACCTTATTCACCAATAGGGAGATTCTGTCAAGGTCACATTGTAAGTCATTACTGGGTCTAGAAACCAAAGAATTATACTCTCAACTGAAAAGATGATAGATAGACTTATAAAAGATTTATGAGTTTCTGAGATGCTTTCTTCACAGTACCACTGTGAGAGAAGCAGCCCAAGTGTAATCTTTCCCACTTTGCATATGGTAGAAACAGAAACTCAGAAAAGAAACAAGGTAAAGTAGAATTTGGAGGCAGACCACTTGGGTTTGAATCCTGGCTCTGCTAACTGTGTGATTTCCTAAGACTGCTCTTTGTATATACTTTTTTTCTCTTTTTATAATAGAATATCTTGTGTGCAAGGTCTACATCTTAATCATCTCTGTGAATTCTTAGCACCAAATGCTTTGTCATATATAGCAGTCATCTTGTTAATGTCTGTAAAATTAATATTATTCGTGGAAGAATAAGATTATGTTATTACTTGCCTCTTCTACTAAGCACTTTTCCAATTCTTAAAATGTAATTTAATGATTTATTTTGTCAGGGACAACTAAAATATATACTATATTTTCAACTTTGCACAGTGCTTCACCAAGATTCTCACATTAGATCAATACAGCTCTCTGGAAGGTTTTTATTTTCACCATTTTATAAAGAGGCTCACAAGGAGTAAGAATTCTGATCATACACATTGTACATAACACAGGCAGATTCAACCAATGCTCTTTCAGGTTCCAAGTTGAGCACTGTAAGCACGAGGCTAGTGTTGCTTCTTCGATTTTATCCTTATATTGCAGTCAAAATAGAACAGCATTGGACATAGATTTGCTTTAGGACTTGGATGACTAGGGTTCAAATCCCTTCTCTGACAAATACTCGAAGTGTGAACTTAAGCAAGTCACTGGATTTATCATTAATCTAGAAAACTCTGTAAAACTATGAATTGTAGAGAAGGTACCAATCTGTTTTGATAGACATTTCTGCATCCAGGAGGTCTCTGTATCATTGAAATCAGGGCATTTATCTTTACGCCTGTATCTTTCCCTATATAGATGACAAACCTGTACCTCAGGCAAGTTAAGTGGTTTGCTCAAATGATAAAGTTGGTACTTAATCATACCAGCTCTTCAGACTTTAGGGTTTCTTCTTTTATACTGTTATACTCTGAGAAGACCTGGATCTCCTCCTTGACTGCTTACAACTACTAAGTACCTAATTGAAAGGTTAATATTGGGGTTAATTAATTCCTTTGCTGATCTTCAATCATATTGAATTCTTGACCTCAAATCATTGTTTGGAAATCATTGGCCAGGTAAAGGCCCCAAGTAAATGGACCACAAGCATGTCAATTCTTGAAAATCTAAAATGACACATTTAGCTGCAATTATGTGATTGATCCTTTATATCTGTCAGAATCTTGCTCCAAAATATTGTTATCCAGAGTCACAGGCCAGCAACTTGTCCCCAAAACGAGACAAGTTCCCATTTCTTTGGTCATGAAAATGAATCACAAAATTTCAGTTCAGAACAGTCTTTTGAGGTAATAGTCTAACTTCTACTTAGAACATAAATTCTTTCTAGAATATGCCTGACAAGTGGTCACCAGACTTCATTTGATAACAGACCTGCCATGCTGGGGAAATCCTCTTACTTTGGAGATGGTCCATTCTCCTTTTGATCAGAGATGGGAGGTCAAAGAAGAGAACAGAAAGCAATGGCAAGCTAAGATGGTTCTGAAAGGCAATTTCCTTGGAACATTTCATCTGATGAAACAATAATCACTGGCCAGAAATGAAACTAGAGTCATTTTCTATGGCATACACTCTGGGAATAATAAGTAACAAGTTTCATGCAAGTTTCTGTATCCATCTGTCCTTTCTTAGAAATTATTCTCATGGAATCATATAATGTCAGAGGAAGAAGAGTCCACAGAGGCCATCTGGTTCAATCTATAGCAGCCCATCTTCCCCTTCCCCATATAACAAAGCTAAGTTCCAGTCTCTGGCTGGACATTGTTGATGATATGCAGTATTGCTATGTTCGTCTTTCATTGCTGAAGAAAACCGTGGCATCAGAGAAATGAGGATATGACTTGCACTTGACTTTGTTTTGAGAGAAGGAGCACTGTGCAAGGTCACCAGTCTCACTTCTTCTCTGGAGCCATTTGAATCCAGGGACCAGATATTCATCAGGATGGCTGGAGACAGCCCAGGATGCAATGGGAGACCCTGGCCCTTTCAGGCTAAAAAGTCTTTCCTTTCGATAGGAGTATACTATTTTCCAAAAAAGTCAACTCTACTTTTAGATTGTTCTAATTATTTATAATTTCTTCAACTTTCTTTCATACCTATATATGCCTCTGTCACTTCAACTTGTTGCCTCTAGTTCTTCCTTCTGGAGCTAAGCAGAGAATCCATCTTCAGCATGACAACTCTTTAAATTTCTGAAAACAATGATAACATCCTCACTAGGTGCCTTTAGAAATTGTATATCCCCATATGGAATGAAAACCTCATGAAAACACACTTTACTTCAGTGCTTGAAGGAATCATGAGTTTATTGATGTGAATATTCCCTACACGGGTATAGATCAAAACTTGTCTATTCTTTAGTAAATGGTCTTCAGAAGTTGTAGTGGCCAAATAATTCATTACTTTGCTGCCAGTCTTTTGGTGATAAGATTCACATTTAGTTTGGCTGGTCTTTGGACAGCAGATATACTGTCCTCTTATAGGGTCTATATAAACTATCTTTGCACATGCATGCACATGCATACACGAGATGATTGTGGTGTATAGCATGGAAAGATTTTTCTTTTTCAATGGACTTTGGAAGAGGAAAAAAAATAAGTATACAGAACCAATTTAAAAACAAAACTGAGATTTGTGTTTTATCACAAAACTGTGACAAGACCATCATAAAATGAGCTGAAGGCTGTCCTGTAATCATGGAACAGACATCCCCTTGAGTGTGATTCTTCCCATTTTTACTCTGTAGATTGGCAATGAAATGAATGAATATGCACAAAAATTATGCAGAGATATAAATACAGAAGCCCACTTGGCCCTGAGTACCCTCCATGGTATATGTGTATATACGGTCACTCTTAATAGAATGGAAGTTCCTTGAGGACATGAGCTATTTCATTTTTATCTCTAAATCCCTCACCTATACTTGTAATACCATGCCTGCCACAGAGTGGGCATTTAATAAGTGCTCGTGGATGGGTTAATTCCTCCCCATGAGATATGGAGGCAGATGCATGTAGCAGATGTTCCCAGTGCCTAATGGCATTGTTACTACCTGCTATTTTAAAGCAGACATTACATACAACCAGGTGATGTGATGCCTGTGCCAATTTGATCTCAGTGGTGATGGCCTGGGCTGAAGAACTGATTGGAAGAGTTTAGAATGCAGTATATCAGTTCTCAGGTCAATATGATATACAACAACCATTCTTTGTTTTTCTTCACTCATTTCCTTTACTTTGATAAACTGATAGATTGTTATGGCATATTATTCAAGCACAGGCTCATGGTCTCCAAATTTAACAAAGGTAATTCTGGGATACTGACTATTTCTGTCAGTATCATTCAATGACATACATTAAAGGGTATGGTAGAATATAGGGAAAATATAAGGAGGGACTCTATGAATATATGAATAATAAGAGGTGCCTTGTAGATGCTACCTTTCCTGGAGATATTTTGTAAAAGCATAGACTCAGCCCTCTCTGTAGAGCAGTTAAGGTGGAAGTGAGTCTAGAGACAAAATAATGGGAAAGATGAATTCTGGAGTTTTATCTCTTCCATAAGACTCACTTCATAGAACATAAATACCTCAAGGGATATTTCATTTTTGTCTTTGTATACCCAATACATAGCACAGAACTTTGTCCATATTTGAATCTTAATAAACAATTCCTAAACTAACCCATGCAACATTCTATCAGGACATTAATTCATCCAGCCTTCTTTTTGTACATTAGTTTATATAACAGAGATTTAAGAGGAGGCATAGATGGGTACGATTGACACATTTTGTAGATGGCACACCTATACATGAGAGAAACAGCCAATTCATTAGCTAGCAAAAATCTGCATCCAAAAAAGATCTTGACAGATTAGAAAGTAATAGGATTCAATTTGATAGCCATAACTGTAAGTTAAAAGTTCAATTAAAAAAATACGCCTACACACATAAAGGATAGGGGTAATATGACAAGAAAATAGCTGAATTCAATTTTACCTGAAGAACATTATTAAGCAGTTTGTATATGCTAGACAAAATTTATGTGTAAAGGCTCTGTGGGCTTTGGTGATTTCAGACACCATATGGGTGAAAGGAAGTAGCAGACAAAAAAACAAACAAAAAAAAAAAACAAAAAGAAAAACAAAATCTTGGGAATGTATTGTTAGAAATGCAGCATGATGAAAAATCTTTCCTTTGTCCTGATCAGAATACTGTGGTGGATTCTTGGCCATTGCCTATTAGCAGATAACCAATACATATTGAGTTGAGATATGGAGACCAAAGTTTATCTGTTTTCTGGTCAAGAGAGCACAAGTGTATTCCTCTTCCCTCACAGAGAAACTTAGGATAATGCAAAGAACATTAGACTTGGAGCCAGAAGAACCAGATTTATATCTCAACTCTGTTTCTTGATAGTCAAATGACCTAAGGGGCTATTTTTATTACACTTTCTGGAAGGAAAATTTGACCTACTTCAGAGGATGGATTTGATCATCAGTCAGTAAAATGAATATTAATCAAATATTTGAAAACCTTAAAAATGAGAACAGGAGTAGATACAAAAAAGAAGAGGGGAAGGAAGGAAGAAGGGAAGAGAGAGGGAAGGAGAAAGAGAAAGAGTGAGATGGAAGGAAAGAGAGGGAGAGAGACAGAGAGAGAGAAAGGGGGAGAGGTAGAGGAAGAGGGAGAGGAAAAAAGAGACAGAGAGAGACAGAGGGAGATAG
The DNA here is from genome assembly GCA_028658325.1 of Potorous gilbertii. Classification (NCBI taxonomy): domain Eukaryota; kingdom Metazoa; phylum Chordata; class Mammalia; order Diprotodontia; family Potoroidae; genus Potorous; species Potorous gilbertii. The sequence goes on from CM053771.1 coordinate 96,353,309, forward strand.
AGGAGAGAGAGAGAAAGAGATAGAGAGAGAGAGAGAGAGAGAGAGAGAGGCATACATCTGATGATGGGACAGGAAGATATAAGGCAGAATGAATCTGAAACTAAAGGAAAATCACTGTCTGCTCCAAAGAAATTAAAATAGCGTAGATGAATATTTGACACTTTCTTCTTTACATCATCTTGAATGTCTCACTGCTAGAATGACAGTTGTCTGGGGCAAAACAATCATTGTATCTTTGATTCACCAATACATATTTGGCAGCTCAAATTTACAGGGCTCCAGGAGGTCTCTTTATTTCTTTTGTTCTATCTGAACATCGGTATTTCACAACTTACTTTAGACCCCAGAAAACTTGTCTAAGTATTCCATTCATGACAGTGCCCATATACTGGAAACATGTTGAAATATCAATTGGATTTGGAAAAATCACTGGACCAGGCATTAGAAAACCTGAGTTTTAGTAAAGGCCCTTCTAGTCAAAGTATGTAAAGGAAAAACAATTTGACTTTCTTGAGTTTGAGTTTGCTTTCCTATAAGTGACTCTGACTAGGGCCTTTATGATAATTCAAATGGAAAGCAATGAGGCATAGTGGAAAGACCCAATGTTTAGACCCAACGTGAAAAACAGGGATTCTTAGCCTGACTATATCACTAATAATAAGAACTCTTATTCCTATCATCCTTTAAGTCTTACAAAATGTTTTTTACTCAACAGTTCTGTTAGACCACTAGTGGAAACTTAAGTCTATTCTTTAAAGCTGAAAATATTGATGGTCAAAGGGACAATAATTTGCCCACGTTGTTAGAAGTGGAGAAGGCTGAATAATAAATTTTATCTTGAAACTGGGCAAGTCATTTGATTTCCTTCCATGTTGGTTTTCTTTTTTTGTAAAATAAAGGTCAGACTAGATCAGGAATTATAAGGCTGGGCCATTAAACTTTAAATATATATAGACATTTAGGTAGCTACATTTTTTATGTAAATGCTTTTTAATCCCGTTCATCTTATTTTATGAATTTAAAAATACAACCACTAGAAAAAAGACTTTGTAAATGTTGTGTATGTATATACTGTATTTTCAACTTTGCAAAAGTTGAAGAAACCTTGGACTAAGTCATTTATAAGGGCCTTTGACGATAGTAATGATATGTATAATAGTTTATATTCCCAAGTCTTTTTTATACATCTTCTGCAGGAATGACTTCTTTGAACTTTGGACAGTAAATGTTCGTTATTGTTTTTCCCATCTTAACAGAAAAGGAAAAGATAACATTGTGGTACGGTAGGAAGAACATTGTATCTTGAGTCAGAAAATCTGGCATTAAAGTAAGCTGCTCCAATTACGCCTCTCTGAGGGAGATCAGGTAGGTCATTTAACCTCTGTCTTCCTCACTTGTTTACTT
>CM053771.1:96355212-96391821 GCA_028658325.1 Potorous gilbertii
TATATACATGAAATTCAGTTAAAACAATGTGTATTGATAGCTTACTGTACGCAAAATCTCTCAGTGTTGTGAAAAAAATAGACACATTTTGTGCATTCAAGGACCATAAGTTTACATTGTAATTACCCCCTTTGGAGACAGTTCAAGTGTTACTATCCTCATTTTACAAATGGGGAAACTGTGACTCAGGAAAACAAATAACTTACATGTTATCAAATATGGATTTTTTAATACTGTATGTGCCACAGAAAACTTTAAATAGAAGATGCTACCTATTCATGACAATCCCTTTCCCATGTTTATTTTCCTTTGTTATAGTCAGGATCCTAGGATCAAAAGTTTAAAACTGAAAAGATTTTGGAGGTGATAGAAATGATTGAGTTGGTTACTGCATGCCAGTACCAGGCAGAAATCCTGCAAGGTCAATGAAGTAGGCATTTTCTTGTGAGCTGGCAGAAATAAATTATAGGAAGAATCAGAGTTTTGAAAGTCACCAAGCCAAAATCCACAAAAAAAGAGGAGGTTGAATAAGTTTCAAAGTTTTCAGTTGAGCAGAGAATGATCTTAAATCATATGATAATGAACTATTACACATTTTTGACTTCCAGGTTTAGATACAGATTGTGAGGTCTTAGAAAAAGAATTTTAACTAATTCTACCTTCCTTTATGCTAACAAAATAAACTTCATAAGACCAGCACACATATACTTTTTGGGGTACTTAGAAGTAATGTTTATGAATTTTGGGTACTTAGAAGTAATGTTTATGAATTAATGAAGTCATGAATTAATGAATTTATGAATTAAAGAAGTAATGTTTATGAATTATTAATTATTCTAAGAATTGAACTGGTGGATACAAAGACAGTGGACCTGTCCATAAGACCAAATACCCTGGACCTGGTTTCATGACACTTGGATTCACATCCCGTTTCCAGTAGTTATTATCATAGTGACCTTGAGCAAGTCCCTTAACTTTTATCCTCCCTCTGTAAAACAGTTTTAAAGATGTCTCCCTATCTCATGGAGCAACAGTGTGGTCAAGCAGATACAGAACTGACCTTGAAATCACAAGATGTGAGCTCAAGTCCTAAGTCTGAAACATGCTAATTGGTGGACCTGAGGCATGTTGTAACCTCTCAGTGCTCTATGCACTTCAGAGAAACTGATATCCTGCTTTGGAGACTGAGTTTTCTCACTGAAGAGTTCCATTTGTCAGTGAGATGGGAGAATCTATACTTTATCCTTATTGCATTGGTGTGTGATTGTTTAGATGAAGAAACTACTTTATGAACTTTAAAATAGTAAGTGAAAGTGTTACAATAATAGCAAGAGCTAACCTCTGTATAACACTTTGATCTTAGCATTATTCCTGTGAGATAAGTACTATTATTGCCACATTTGACAGATGAGGAATCTAAGACTTGGAGACGTTGCTGGGGTCACACAGCTAAGTTTCTGCGATAGAATTCAGATTCAAGTATTCGGGATTTCAAGTCCAAAAATAATTACTAAGCCAAGCTGAATATCAAAACACAGGCCCTACCTTCATAGGATTTTGTCATTTAATAGTGAGATAGAGCACATATAACTATACCTGTAATTGCATTAGGATGGAAAACTCCCATTCTACTTATGGGAGCCAGCATATTCAATTAAACAGTCTTGAGAATCATCTAGGCCACTGAAAATCCAGGTTGCTTGTTCATTTCACATGGCTGTCATATATCAGAAGTAACACTTGAACCACATCTTCCTCATCCTATAGCCAGCTCCCCCCACCCACTAAGTGCATCTGTAATACGTGGATTCTGACATTTGTGCCACCTTTAGTCAGTGTTGTCAAGAAAATACTATGGAAAATGAAGAGCTTTATAGAAATATATGATGTAAATGTTAATTCCTTTTTACAATTGTGAGATTTGAAAGATGAAAAGAACATCATGGACTAGTTAATCCAACCACCTACTTTTATTAATGAGTGAAATGAGAATTGATAGGTTAAAAGTAATAAAAAGTATATTCCAAGAAGCTACAGCAGGCTCAGTGCCCACACTCTAGTAAACCATTACTGCAGATAGGCCAAACCAGGTTGAGGGTAACCAAAGGTTCTGGGGTGGGGTGTGTTCAGGGAAGACCAATACCTTTGATGTGATGGCTGCCAAGCGCTTTTCGGGGTCTTTCCCCTTTTGGCGTTCACCTGTTCCACCTAACTCTCACTTGTGGCAAATATATAGTAGGTGCTTTTGGAATGTAAAGCAGTGGAATGAAACTGTTAATTAACAATATGGAACTCTGCCCTCCTAAATGTCCCCAAGCTTCAGTGTGTAAACTTCTCGCCTGGATGTCTGTAAACAAGGTGAAGAAAGCTGTTTTTGTGGGTTTCCCAACCTGCACCTGTACAGTCCTGATAAGGCTCCTGGACAATCAGACCTGAATAATTGTTGTTTAGTTTATCAGGATGGTGGGGCATCCACCAGACCTACCAGTGCATTAACCTCCTCTGTGCTCAGTGCTGACATGTCATTTTGGAGCAAATCCAAGCTGGGCACAGTAGAGATGATAGTCTGTACAGGAATACACCAGTGAGACTGGGATTTAGTTGGCTGTAAAAATGTTTTCTTGATTAGGAACAAAAATATTAAAATATGACAAAATTGCCAGAGGCTCAGCCCTGCAGGGATAAAGGCAGCCAGTTAGTGCCTATTAATTGGCCTGGATTATTTTTCTCCCTACCTTGGAGAATTGTCTTCTCTTAAAATAGTCAGATTAATACATAGTGGGAAAAAACATCAGCGAAGGCAGTTGGACTGTAATGGGACAAACCAACAAACTGTAAGTCAGAAGACCTGGGTCCTCATATTTTCTTGGTTATCATCTAGCTATGAGACTTTTGACAAGTCACTGTACCTTAGGAGGCAAATCACAGGATGTCAGAGCTGGGGTCAGCCTCAGAGAGATCAACCCTCTCATGTGGCAAATAAGGAAATCGAAACCTAGAGATGATCAGTGACTTGCTCAACATCCACAGATATGAAGCAGCACAATTGAGACTCAAGGCCAGATCTCTTGGTTCCAGTTTTTCCTTTTGTAAAAGATTAGGGATGGACAAAATGGTCTCTAATGTTACTTTCAACGTGTGTGTGTGTGTGTGTGTGTGTGTGTGTGAGAGAGAGAGAGAGAGAGAGAGAGAGAGAGAGGGAGAGATTGTATTTGTGATTATTTCTGAGGAATTCACATGTAAATATTGATCGTTCTTTTTACATGGGAAGATAAAGATAGAGGATTTTTTTTAAGGCATAAGCTTTATAAAACTATAACCAAATGTGAAACTGCAATAGAATTTGACAGCTAAATTCTAATTAACATTCTTGTTCAGATACAGGTTGGACCAGATGACCTGTGAGGCCTCCTTCACAAAATCTGAAATTTTATGATGTTGTGCATAATTCGTGTTTCATGTGTGCATGAGATGTCATTCAGTTCAGATTGGATAGGTTGCATTATAATAATTTTGATTAATTATTCAGTATCAGATAAGAACTTTATGCATAGAGACTGTTTGAATTTTGAAGGCTGTAGTTGCCTATATGACATAATTATAGAGGCTACACTCATAGGTTTCTGGACATAGCTTCTTTGCTCTTCCAACTTAGTATCTGAAATCTCACCATTAGATGATGAATTAGAAGGGGAATAAATGACTATTCCCCTTGCTTAAAAAAACAAACCTTTGTCATGTGTTAATAACATTAATAACCACATTAACAGCTTACATTAAGATAAAGCTTTGCAATTTGGAAATTACTTTGCTTAACAACAACCATATGTGAATCATATCATCCATATGTTATGTAAAGAGGCATGGAGTAGATATGGAAATGACTATTGAGGAGAATATGTTTAATTCTACCTACGAAAATTTCTAGTTGTACGGGTACAACCAACTCATTGAATTTCTCTATTTTTCAATTTCTTAATCTGTAAGAAGGAGAGGGAGAAGAACTATACCTATGATTACATTAGGATAGAAAATTCCCATTCTACTTGTGGGAGTCAGCATATTCAATTAAACAGAGTCTTGAGAATCATCTGGGCCACTGAAAATTCAGGTTGCTTGTTCATGTTCACATGGCCATCATATACCAGAAGCAACACTTGAACCACATATTCCTGATCCTATAGCCACATTGTCCTACCCACTATGTTCATCTGTAATATGTGGATTTTGACATTTACACCACCTTGAGTCAGTGTTGTCAAGAAACTACTATGGAAAATGAAAAGCTTTATAGATATATGTGATGCAAATGTTAATTCCCTTTTACAAATGTGAGAATCGAAAGATGAAAAGAACATCACAGACTAGTTAATCCAACCACCTACTTTCATTAATGAGTGAAATGAGAATTGTTTAGGGTAGAAAAGTATACTGCATTTGGAGTCAGAAGAACTGAATTCAAGTCCTGAGTCTATTATTCCATTATATATGTGAAATATTAGGCAAGCCATTTAACTTCTCTGGGCCTCACTTTCCTTACTTGGACTTGAGAGCATTGGAACTGATGATTTCTATGTGCTCACCCATCGAATGTTTCTTTTCCCCCTTACCTCCTCCTTCTTTTCCTGATTGCAGGCCCAATCCAGAGCTTGATCAATTTTGCCACTTAGATACCTCCAGGCTGTGCAAGTTTCTATGAATGCTTTGTATCTATGGGATTGAGTTACTTGATCAAACTCATACATTTCATTATTGGCAGAGCTGAGTCTTTAATCCATGTCTTTTAACACTCTTTTCTGTGTTTTTTCCACCATTTTGATCCTGATCTATTTTCATAAATTTTCAGATATTTTTAATTTGTAAAATAAGATACCTGCCACTGAGGGATATTTTAAAGCTCACATATTTTATGCACATATACTCACAATATACATATATGTACATATATGTACATGAATATATACATATATACCACATACATATATTTGTATAATATATATATAAACTATCAACATAATCGTTATCAGTAAATGCATTGTATTTCCTAGCACAGCCATTAAGCCATAGTATGTAGGGAAGGTAAGTTTTGATTGGAAAGAGGAAAACATGGAAAACATGAACTTAGAAGGTCAACCATTACTGAAAAGAATGTGGATGAGAGAGAGGCAAGGAAAAGGAGAGGAATACTGAAAATAAGCTCTAAGAACCTTAAGAACCTGATAATAAGAAAATTTAACGCACTTTAAACCCCACTGTTTAATCTCCCCACTCTCATCTCAGTTACTCAGTTATGTCATACTGCTGTTTATGTGTTATTTTCTAATTCTTTTGCCATGATTAACCAATCCTCAAATTTGTTCATTCTTTGTGAACAAGGCAAAGGCAGGATGTAACGCAGCTTGAATAAAGTGTTCTTGATGTTAAATAACATGTGATAAGTTAATACTGTAGGATGCCATTCAACTGTGAAGGGCACTGAATGCTAAGCCAAAAAGTTTGAGTTTTACTCAGCTGAGTGATATAGAGCTAAATAATAATTTTGAGCAGATGGGGAACATGATTGGATGTGTGAATAAGGAAGATTACTTTGGTGGTGGTTGGAAGGATGAATTGGATGGAAAGATTGGAGGCAGCAAGGCAGGAAGCCCATGCTTGAGGGATGAAAAGAGAACAAATATATTGTGTATATCAATGGAATTAATAAGATTGTTGGGGCATTTCACAATTTCAAAAGACAGTTAAATTCAATACAAAAAAAGAAGAGACAAGGATAAGTTGAGAGAATGGAGAGAATGGCAACTTTTAGAACATGAGATATTGCATAGTTCCGCTATCAGAAACTGTGAAGTAAAAACAATAGTATACTTAGAAGTGAAGATGAAAAGCAAACAGCAACAATAAAACAAAATACAATAATATTGGATATGTAGAATTTGGGGAGTCTGGTGATATATGCATAGAATTCTCTTATAGGCTTTTTGAGATGTGAATCAAACTTTTACATATGCTTTTGAAAAGTAATGATAGCTAGCATTTATAAAGCGCTTTACATACATTATATCAGTTCATTCCCACAACAACCCTGGGATTTAGGTGCTATTAGCATCTTATTTGAAAGATAAGGAAATTATGAGCCTAAGAGAAATTAAGTGGCTTGTCAGGGATCATGAGGATTGTATATGTCTGAGGCAAAAATTGAATTCAGGTCTTCCTGCCCCCAAGTCCAACTATTTAGGTGCTACTGGAAGGTTACCTTGGTCCTAGCTCTGACCTAGGTGCCATGTGGAATATGAGAAGTATATAAATTATAGTCTTTACTCGCAAGTGGCTTAAAAAAGTCAGTCCTTCGAGTATGCTGAAAATGTTATGTTGTCCTAAACTATTATGTTCTGGAGATAATTCTCTCTCTCTCTCTCTCTCTCTCTCTCTCTCTCTCTCTCTCTCTCTCTCTCTGTCTCTCTTCCTGTTCCTCCTCCTCCTCTTTTCCCCCTTACCTCCTCATTCTCCTTTTCCTGATTGCTTTTCCCCCTTACCTCCTCCTTCTCTTTTTCCTGATTGCAGGTCCAATCCAGAACTTGATCAATTCTGCCACTTTGATACCTCCATTGAATACTTTAGAGCTTGAAAAATATTGAGGGTCCATAACTCTGAATACAAAGAAGTCTAGGTATAGGGAAATATCCGTTACAATTCATCTTTTCTCTTTAAGAAGAAGGAGGAAAATATTGGAGAAAAGCAGTAAATTTTAAGCTTCTTTTAATACTGAGTCATTCTTGGTGAATAACTCCTATTCACATAATTATCATTATATAACAAATCTCCAATGAAATTCTCCACTGATGCCTTATTGCTGTAAGGTTTCAATCCTAAATTCTCAAAAGCTATGTCAATAAATTCTAGCAGGTTCTACTCTTCTGGAAAGACTTCACATACAGATATGTCTGTTATCCAAAAACTAAGATAGCAAACCCAATGATGACCTTACATCACTATTGAAATCCCCTTCTCTTTGGCATTCTCTATTCTCTTACCTTCTCTGATACAGCTCTTTTCCAGCTCTCTTACTGTCTCTTTGAACTCTCTTTTATATAGTCACAACTAGGGTAGATCAAATAGGATTTTATCCCAATGAATTGACATAGAGGTAGAGGTATGGGGTGACATCTTCCCTGTTGGTGGTAGCTACCAATAGCATATCTTCGCAGTCTTTTGATGACCCACCCTGCTATATGATGGGTTGACTTCAAGGTCTCCAAACTTAGGATGTGGCCATTGTAATGCCTCTCTCCCAAGACTGCTTTCTTTTGACTGTTATGGGATTGAGGGCCAGCCTAATTGACTGGAAAAAGGGCTATACCTTCTCCTAGCTGATGTTATTATATATTTAGAAGGAGTAACATGTTGCACATGATAGATTTGTAGCTTCATATGTAATTATCTTTTTTTATTCTACTATATCATAGAAATACTTCTTTTATTCTATAAATTAAAAATAATTTTTTAAATAGAATGAATGAAATCAGACATGTTCTGAAGTCCATACCCTGATCTCTAACTGAATGTGTACATAGGCATAATAAGAATTCCTCATAAGGATTTTGCTTTCTCTTCTCCTTTTTCTGAGTCATCTTACTCTTACTACCTAAATGGGATTATCCACAAAGGCCCTATCTCTTAGACTCTTTCATTCTCTTTCTCTTTACTCTTTTTCTTGGTGAGATTATCTACTCCAATGTGATCAATTACTATACGTATATAAATGACTTCAAAATCTAAATATCCATTCTGAATCTGTCCCCTGACTTCTCACATCTTTGATCTCTACCTAGTATTAACTAACATTTCTATCTTCAAGTGTCCCAAACTGATCTTTCAGTATTCTCTTAAAACATATCTCTATATCCAATTTCCCTATTTCAATTGATGATTTCTTCTCCAACTGAATGGCTACTATCCTTATTACCTCTCACTTAATATATTGCAATGATCTCCATATCAGTCTTTCTCTTCTCTAGTTCATTCTTCACACAGCTGTCAAAATAATATTTCTAATGCACTGGACTGAGCATGTTAATCACTTGCTTAAATTTTTTAATGCCTCCCTTTTATGCTTAGGATAAGATATAACTTCCTTATCCTAACATATAAATCTCATTTGATCCAGCTGCAGTCAGCCTCTATGCCTATGGTGTCTTCCAGACTGACATTTACCTGACAAATTTCTTTTCAAGGTTTGGCCCACCTATCATTTCTTTTGTAAATCCTTCTCTGACATGGCCACATGAAAGTATCCTGAAATATTTCCAAAACCCTTCACGTGGATCTCTCCTTTGTTTGCATTATTCACTAAATTTTGTTATATTTATCTATATAAGTATTTAATTCAGCAGATAGTTTTTGAGCGTTTGTGATAAGCAAGAAACTTAGCTTATATAATAGATATTTATATAGTACTTTAAGTTTTATTAAAGGGTTCTTGTCTAACTATCACATATAATCTTTACAATAAATGGGAAATAAGGACTACTGGTATTGGCATCCCTATTTTACAAATAAGAAATGAAGGCCCAAAGAGAAGGTCAATGGCAAAGCACATAGCAACTGTCAAATGTTTTTAGATTCAACTCTGTATCTTTTCTAACTCACATTTGAAAGTTTTTATACTGTTCCATGCTACCTATTGCATACTATGTGCATTCCCCCGGCCCTGAAAAGTAGTTCAAGTAAATTGTAGTCAATTGAAGTCAATTCAATTTTACTCAATTCAATTCCACTTAACTCTGTGATGTTTCCCTCCTAGTGTGATGTTTCCTTTCTAATGTGATATTTCCCTCCTAATTTTCTATTCTTTGGCTTAGGTAATTGAATTTAATATTTCAGCCTCAGAAACCTGGACAAGTCTCTTAACCCTCTTTTCCTCAGTTTTCTCATTTGTAAAAATGAGATGGAAAAGCAATATCAAGCCACTCCAGAATCTTTGCCAAGAAAAACCCAAATGGGGTCATGAAGAGTTAGATATGACTAGGGGTCATATGCCTAGGATATGTCTGAAGCTTTATTTGATCCTGTCATCCTGATACCAGGCTCAGTGTTCTATCCACTACATCATTTACCTACCTTTATTAATTCTAAGGAGCCCATATGTTTTATATGTTATTTCTCCTTATAAAATATAACCTCCCAGTGGTTAGGTATTACTTTAGTTTTTGCATCTCCATTAACTAACTTGGAGTCTGCTATAAAATAGGGATAGAAACAGGGGCAGAGCCTATGATTTTATTTCTCTACTAATTCTAGTTGGCAACTTCTTGCAACTAATAATATGAAAGAGTAGCCAGGGGCACTGAGAGGTATCTTGCTCATCTACAAGCAAATAGGTGGTCACAGATTTCCAATTAAACTAAGTCAAAATACTGACTCATAAATTGTCAAAGAAAAAGAGATTCCAATATTCCACATATCAAAGTATATGGATATTCTTAACACACTTCTATTCACTTGATGAATTAGACATTACAAGTTAATCAGCAAAAGTCAGAAGAATCATAGTTAGATGAGTTTTATGTTATCAAATTAGAAATTGAATTTTTATATATTTTCTCCCCACTCCCTAGAACTTTACAGCTATACTGTACATTAAACTCCATCTTATTTTTCAGCTTTTCTTTATTTCTAAGTGTATAAAGTGTGAAATATGAAAAACTCTCTTCAGTGGAAAAGAAGTTTGTACTCCATGAATTTTTCACCTGCAAAAGATTGAATTCCTCTGTTAAAATGAACTACCTGGAATAATTTTATTGAAAAGCAAAGTCATTTGAATCCCAGCTTAGCTATGGCTCCTAGAATTATTGGGTACATTTCATGAAACTAACTAAAACCTTCTTATTACAATAGAGGGGAGGATATTTGAACTTCACAAATTGGAATTCCTCGCTATAGCAGCCAAGGACAGAAAGAATGAAACTGTAGCTCTGTTTTTTATTGCATTCTTACTGACCTTTATCTGGATACATTTCCTGAAATAGTAGAAAGAGCCCTGGACCAGAAACTGGCTTAAAGTCACAACTCTACCTATAACTCATTGTGTGACCTTGGGCAAGTCAATTCAGTTCTACTCAATTCAGTTCCACTCAACTCTGTGATCAGCCAAATGACAGAGTAATTGTCCTCTTCATCTCTTCAAAACAATATACTCAAAAGTAGGGAAAAATATATAAAACCTACAGTAGCTAAAGCTGGGTACTATGAAGATAGAAATGATTGAGAATTTAAATAATTAAAGCTTTTTTATTCACCCTTCTCAGCCCCAGGCCAAAATATATGGCACAAAGAGTGCAAACAGTCTCAAAATTTTGTTTTCAGGGATCCATTTGGAGATGCTTGTGCTTGAACACTCTATCCCCTACAATAGTGAAATCTCTATCCAAAATCTAGAGGCAGAAGAGTGATTTGAACTAGCCAGAAATCAGAAATAGAGTACAAATGTTGAAGAAGGCAGAATAGATAGCAGGACAAAGCTTTCTAGAGGATACAAGGCTTCCAAGTGCAAGGAAAAGGAGGCTATAAACATAGTCCTTGTAGACTTTCTTTGGATTTACCTTATCATGGGCAAGAAATCAGTTAGGTCCTCACCATCCCCAAAGGGAGACTCCTGAGCATGCTCATTCTCATGGATCTTCACAGGAAAAATAAAGTGTGTCACAACTGTGGAAGTGGGAAAGAAAAGAAATATGAAGAAAGCCAAGAGCAAACTTCGAGAAATGGGAGAAAAAAATCCATTAGACAAAAATCTAATGAGAACAAACACAAGTACAATGAAAAAAATCTAGCTTTAAAATATAAAAGAGTGACATAAGGTGGAAGAAAGATTTTATTTAATAAAGGATATATGGATATATATATGCATATATAAAGAAGGCATGCATGTTCACATAAATACAAATAAAGTTATATATGTAGATATATTTGATAACATAATTGTGAGTATGTGTACAAATGTATGTATATATAAACTAAATTTAAAAATTTCCATTTAAAGAGAGGATTCTACAGATTCTTGAGAGATCATGGAATAATGGCATAGAATCACCTCCACAAAAAATCTCAAAAGAAAATAAACATTCCCCTCAAAAAAGATGTAAATTAGGTGAAAAAAAATCAATTATATTTAACAAAGATAACCCCTCAAATAACAAAGTAATCAATTTAGAAGGAATGAAAGTCTCTTCAAATAAAGTATAATCTGGAAGTCGTCTTCTGAAAAATTTTCATTTCAAGAAGCAAAATCTGTTAAAAAAAAAGATTTTTTACTCAAAAATAAAGGAATGCAAGAGAATTTGGTAGAAGAAACATGAACTTTAACTTTGAAAGAATACACACATCTTCTTTAAGTCAAAATTATGCAGATTGATAAGACTCCACCAAGGTAATGCAACCTATATCATCCAGAAAGAAAAATACATCTTTAAAATGAATATCGTATTTTAGAAGACAATACAGGAAAAATGCCCAGAACATAAGGATGTAAATTTCAGAGCAGTAGCTGATTAAATCCACATCTTCGCGGTGGGATATTGAGGTGGTGTGAGACACACTTTGAAAATCTAAATATGTAAATTTCGGAATGTCTCGGGAACTTTTTCTTTTGCAAGTAGCCCAGAAGAATACCTTCATCTATGAAGGAACTTTAATATAAACACTTCAATACTGAGAAATTAAACACACACACACACACACACACACACACATGTGCGTACACACACAATATACTAGCAACAAACTTCTACTGTTATTGTGAGGAGCAATTGATATATTTATGAAATACTTTGCACAGTGCCTGATATATAGTAGAAGTTTAATAAAATTCTCCTTCCTACTTCCTTCTCTAAATCACTGCCCCTCTCTTCCCTTTTCCTTTTTTCCAAAACAGGTTTTGTTTCCATGAGAAACAATGTGTAGCTGCTAGGAGCTGTCAAGTACCTTTGGTAATCAGAAGGCCAAACATTGGAGTTAGGGTAATGAGTGATCACAACTTTAAAGGCAAGGAAGTAAGATTTTTACAAATAGGGCCCACCTCCTCATCTAGAGTAAGGCTCACACCTGGCCCAATGACAAAATTAAAGTCTGGAGTTAATGAAGAATCTTTAATTATGGTTCTTGCAAGAAGAGGGCACATTCCCTTAAACAGAGAACAGTACTTGTGAAATCAGGAAAGCTTTCATTATTTTTTACATTCATTTCCCCTGAATAAATGGCTATCTCTCAAGGAAGGCCACAGGAAGACTACAATTTGTTCTGACCAATACAAGCCCTTTATAGTGTTCCAAGTTTGAACTTCCTGCCACTTCATCTGTTGGCCAGGTGAAGTCTCCTGACCACATGACTTCATGTTCTGTCTTATAGGATTTCTCTCAAATAGTTCATCAAATCTGTGCACAAACTTCTTACCTTTTACCTGACAATGCTAGGTCACAACCCTCATTAAGTGTTATCACTTAAAGCTGGCAGGAGTTTTAACCCCATGGAAACAAAATTCCTTTTTTTGTTTCCCACAGGATCTTGCATTGTAGCTCAGGATTCTGAACCTCCTTTGATTTCTTCAGACTTTTTATTTAATTTACTTTTTGCACCTCTCTAATACATATAAATATAGATACATACATACATACATACATTATGGCATATTATATGTATATATGTAGCTATCTTCTCCTCCTACAAGTCTGTAGTCAAGGAAGTTATGATATTTTCTTATCTAAGCTATGGTACAGTGGAGTGAGCAATGCATTTTGGAGTTAAAAGTCCTAAGTTCAAATCTTGACTTAGTGACTTCTTTTGATCTGCAGCCTCATAGAGGAGGTGGTATTTGAATTGTACTCTAAAGAATGAGTGTCAGTTTTCCTGTAATTAAAATGAAACTTTTCAACTACTTGATCCCTGAAGCCCCTCCTCTCAACAATGGTCCATGACTATAAATGAATTTGAGAATTGGAATACATGATTTATTCTAGTATACTACATGACTATCTTTTCAGGGCAGCCTGACTTTTCAATCATGTATTAGGTCAATCATTCTTCTGAATATTCCTTTAGAAATAGTCATACACAGAGGATTGGACCTTGAGTCATGAGATCTAAGAACTGATCCAAGCTACTCAGGATTTCGGTCCTATGTCTAACCCAGTCCATAATTGTCCCCAGATGTAATGTGGGAGGGGCACAGGGGAGACACTAGGTTTGTAGTCAGAAATTCTTAGCAAGATATTATGATCCTAGGGGTAGGGTCCTACAAGAAGTTATAAAGCATGGCTACTAAGCAGGGCCTAAATTTGAAAGGCAGGAAAACTAAAGCTTGATAGCAACATGTGTATCTCTGCCCCCATATTAGAATTTGCACTTGTCCATTGCCAGTGGTGCTTTTGTTAGACTCTAGTTAAATTTGCTTCTAGGGAAAATCAAGCATAGGCATGAATGCTTTTCAACTCCCCTTTAAAAGAGTAGCCTTTTCTGCCTCTAAAGAGTAACTTTATTAAAGGCCTTACACTGGAAAATAGGCTAACCTACTTATACATTCCATTGTTTCAATTATCCTTTGGGATATGGGAAACTTTAGGCTTAAAGTTTAAATGTGGCCATTTTTCCCCCAATTCAAATCTCCTATGAGTTCCTGGGTACTCTGTGAACATCTAATTAGATATTTATTGAAGTACATATAATTTCACTTTAAATTTATTTAGCAGCATTCTTCTAAGTAGTTCAGTGAACAAAGTTATTCAGTGAACAAACTTATACAAAGTTCATCTTTGTATAAGATGCCTCATTTATCTTCATAGACATCCTCAGAGGATGGAAAACTTTTGATATTATTAGTCAGATACAAGCTGAAGCCCCTAAGAATCAACCAGTCTGTCAGTCAGTTTGTCTGTCAACATAACTTTTATTACAATGGGCAAATCAAAGTAGATCTCAGCTTACTACAAGTGAGAACTCTCTAACAGTGAGAGTTGACTGAAATGTCATGCATTGTTGAACTAGGTTATAGTGTTATTATAAGTAGCTCCCATTTCTAACCACTTTAAGACTTACATAATATTTTCCTTACAAGCATCCTGTGACACAGCCAGAGCCAATATCACCAATCTGAAGGTGAGAAAATTAAGGTTTAGAGAATTTAGTTCAATATTCACTCAGCCAGAAAATGATAGAGAATTTGAACTTTGATGTTCTTGAATCAGAGTGCAATGGTCTTTCTATCATTTCAGGCTATTTCTCTCAATCACAAACTCAACATTACTCTAGATATTCAGAACCTGGAAAAAAAATTATGGTGAGGTTCTAGAAAAGAATTTATAACTCATGCAAGAGATTTATACCAGATTTAATCAGAAGCTATTTCCAAGAGTGGAATAATATTTTAGTAAATATCCATCTTGTGCAAAGAAATGAATAAGATAGAGAATACTGATGTCCTATCCTCAAGGAGCTAATGACTAAGTAGGAGGGAGACAAAAGAGCCCAACAACATGAAACAGTAAAAATTTTTGTTTCCTAGTTCCCACTCTCAAAAATCCTCCCACAAAGGAATGATCTATAAGATAGAGCTATTGTGGTTGATTCCACAAACAAGGATGGGGAAGACAGAAAAAGGGACAGAGACAGAGAGAATTACAAAGAGATAAATTCCTTACGAGTTAATATTAGAGAATGAGAATCCTTGGAGTTCTCATCCAACTCTTTTTGCCTACTAGACCTTGTGCTTCTCAGTAGTGAGACTGAAATACCCATTTGCTTGTTTTGGGGATCCATATTGCTAAGCCCTCCCATTTCAATGACTTTGTTAGTACATTTAAACTCTGTTCACTCAAACTACTACCATCTCTCTATTTTCAAAACAGCAGTAAACTGATCCTGACCAGCATTGTGTAGGGAATTGTTCTGTTTTTCTGCCTGGTATAACCACTCCTTACTCTCTCACAAATCTGGAAAAGAAGAGGCAGATATTCACCCTTCCTTCCCCCTTTTCCCCCAGGTGGAGAAGAAAAGGCAGAGACTAATGGGCAGAATTGGGAAAGTAACTGAACATAAATGACTTCACCAGACCTGAAGGAAATAGAATAAAACCTGAAAGAATGTTGTCCTGTTCTGCAAAAGAATACCTGCATTACAACTCAAGATAGTAAACACAACATCATCTAGTATTGGAAATATCTATGGCTGCTTTTCATTCTGTCCCCAGGGGTATACCCACCAACCAAGAAATAGTTAAAAATTACTGGGGAGGAATGTAAACGGAGTGAATTTGAAACATCAAAAATATTCAAGATAGCTCAGCAAAAACAGAGCCCAAGATGGTCAAACAATGGAAATCATAAAATTAGATAAAAGAGTACTAATTGCCTAAAGAAATGGCAAAGCTCTCTTCACAAATATTAAAATAAAAAGAAAACTGAGTCAATGTACAATGAAACAAAAATCCTGTAGAATTCCAATATAATATAGAGAACAATGGTAAAAAAATTCCACACTAGCTAAAAAATGAAGTTAAATCTTTTAAGAGAAGAAATTAAGAATTAATATAGGTGAGCATTGTAGTTCTCACTATAAAAATAAAACTCATTAATAGATAAAGGGGAAAAGAATCCATAGGAGAAAATCTCTCCAAAGAAGCAAAAGGGAGATTAATAGATATTCAAGATAAGAATAATGAAATGGAAGACTCTGGTAGGAAAAAAATCAAAAGACAACAGTGTTAAATGATTAAATATCTCTGTATAAATCTATGTTATTGATGTTAAATGCAGGAAACACCCAGACGATTTTTTAATCAAATTTAAAAAATAAGTTGCTACAATGATATAGAAGAGCCACAATGCAGGTAAACACAAACCTAACCTTGATTTTAGCTGTTAGTAGATTAAATGGTCAAAGAAAAATGTAGTGGCAGAAGGGCAAAAAAAAGTCCCATGATTAATTTTTTAA
This sequence comes from Potorous gilbertii, assembly GCA_028658325.1. Classification (NCBI taxonomy): domain Eukaryota; kingdom Metazoa; phylum Chordata; class Mammalia; order Diprotodontia; family Potoroidae; genus Potorous; species Potorous gilbertii. The sequence continues at coordinate 96,371,191 of CM053771.1, forward strand.
TACTCATAAATAACAACAGTTTATGTAGAATAAAAATGAGAGGATGGAACAAAATTTATGCTTCATCAGGTCAATATAAAAAAGTAGGAGTTATAATCACAATATCATGCATAGAAAAATAGTTATATAACATCACAATATCTATGATAAGAGATTCCAATTCAGATTAAAAGATACATATAGCAGAAATATAGGAAAAGGGGGAGTCTAGCATGCTATGATGCTAGGTTCAATGAATACATCCCAAACTGTTTTCTTTAAACTTTGTCTATAGCGAGTGATGACTCCATGTCACTCTCACCTCTGTACACCTTCCCTTTGTACACTCACCTCTGGAATCAATCAAAACTTGCTTTTAATACTCTACTACGCCTCAGCTATTTTTCTAAGTCCTGGAGATACAAAAACAAAACTGAAACAGTTTCTGCCTTCTAAGATGTATTCTTTGGTGACATAATAAATACATATATAAATACACACACACTAAATATGCTGCATATAATTTCTGTCTTTCAATACTTTGTTCCATTTTTGGAGAATGGGAGAGGAGGTGCTCCTATAGTTTTTGTTGTTGTTTTTTAATATAGGAGGAGTCACATAATTGCTATTAATAGTTCAGTGAAGAAAAAGGAACACCAGCTACAAATGTGAAATAGGACAGGCTCATGTTGAACACAGCCACAGAACAGGGATAAATGAAGCTCGGTTACAGATTTAGCAAGACCTTGTCAGAATTGGAAAATAGATGACCCAGATGGGTAGTGCCAGGCTATAAATAGTGGCACATCTTTAAAAAAGAGGAATGAAAAGACAATTGAAGTGAATTTGCCATTCAAAGGAAGAAGCTATAATGAGTCAAGATGTCAAATGTGAAAGACATTCAAAATGATCATGAGCACCCCAGTCCTAGGGTACACATTTCATTAGAAAGGTCCAATCAACAAATGTGGAAGGAACAGGAAGGGAGTTTTTACTTCTTCAACCTTTGTGCAATTGTGCAAGTCATTTTAAGGACAGATGTGGGCATTTAATGCATCTTACTGATTTCTTCTAGGAGATATAGAAAAAATGTTTCTTGTCTCTGCTTTCTATCACAAATACTTATGAAGCTGCTAGAAAATATTAGTTGGGATGGACCTCAGAATATAGGTTTTAGAGTTAGCAGAATGTTGGAAAGAAAGAATATCAGATCTAGAAGGAGACCTATGATGACTTGATCTGCTACCAGTTCATGTTACATGATCTCAACTTTGCCTTCTTCGCTGCTCACCTGTCCTTTAACTCTCTTCTGATTGACTCTGTCTTTCTCCCCTGAACATCTATTCCAAACCTCTTCTCTTCCTAAGTTTATCTCCTGTAGTTCTTCTAGTCACTTCAGTGGAGAAATATTGACCTAATACTTCAATGAAAAACAAAACAAAATAAAAAATCCTGAGGCTGTTGATCATAATCTCATTATATTTCTAACTCTAGTCTCAATAAGAAGAGCATCAGCCTCTGTTCCCCTCTTTTCTTCCAGTCTGAGAAAAATATTAATTTATTTCTACAAATTACAACCCCTCTACATTTCCCCCTGCTATGTTTCCTTTGGATCTTTTCTGGAGGCTTGATTCTTTTGTTTATTACTTCTCTCTCCCACAATTAAAAGCTCTTCTTGTTTCCTGTTGAGAGAAATGATGACTTTTTTCCTTGTCTGTTGTCCATTCTCATGAGGTCCCAAAATGACATAACTATGTTAGAGTCAAGTTACAAAGCATCCAACTGTGGTTGATCAGACCAAAATGAACTCAGAATGCTCTGCCACAGTTCAGGCACAAATTGTCCCTGTGAACACTTGGAGTAGAGATGTCTCCAAATTTGTGCATCTCACATTTCTTTTGAGTTACTTCAATTCTACTTTGCTCATAGAGCGCATCACCTTCTCTGACAAGGGCAATCCATGCTTGGCAGTTATGTGTCAGTGTCTTCCAAGTCATGCAATCAATTCCAAAGTTGTTGGACCTTGAGGATTGTCTTTCTATCATTATTCTGACACTTGCCTGAAAGTCTATTTTATGGAGAACTCACACAGGGCAGACATTCACATGATAGTCAGAAGAAGAGATGCAAGGACTTTTTTCTCTTATATTAGCAACCAATTATTGAATTAGGACCAAGGTTTTTGACCCCCAAGAAACCTGTAAGTTTAGTCTCTGAAGGGCATTGTTGATGGATGAGATTACCCAAGTCCCCAGGGTACCTACCTTCTGTTCCTAAGTAGGAGACCCCACCCAAGTAGAGAACCTTAGAAAGAGTTTAATCTAAGGTGAATTCTAGCCCATTGTGTTCCACTCATCCAGGTAAGAACAGAGATGGACCCCCTTTTGTTTAGATTAGCCTAAGCAGGGTAGTTTGAATAAGAGATAAGTCTTTGTCCAAGACTGAGTGATCAGAGTCACATATCCCAGGACCGCATTATAATATTAATTTTCTCATTCACTGTTAACCAATCAGAGTGGATTGTCACTCTCTGGAACACCCCTTCTTCCAAGGCATGTAAGTGTTGAGTGGGTTCCATGAAGGGTCTCCTCCATTTTAGAATGTCACTTAACCCTTTCATTGATTATTGCTAGCATGATGAATAAAAGAATTAATTCTTCAGAAACTGTCTCTTGAATTTTCTATATATCACACTATCTCCTTAAAAATATGTACAGATCTTTTCCATCCTTGAAAGCCAGACAAAAGAAACAAATAGTTAACGGTAATGATAAGAGCTGTATGGATCTCACTAAGGCATTGGCTACTTTTCCTTATTGCTCCTTTATTTTCTCACAGTCAAGGTCCTGAGAAAAGAGATGTGTACTCTAATTGGATCCATGTTCTCACCTCCTACTCACTTTTCAATCCTTTGCAATATTCTGACTCTGGCATCAAACAATTAAAAGTACTCACTTCAACGTTACCAATGATCTCTTTATTGGCCTTACTACTCTTGGAATTTCCTGATTGCCCTGTTCCAACACCTTCTTTTTCTTGACCTTTCTATAGGATTTAATACTCTTATAGCCCCCTACTCATAGATAACTTTTCTCCTTTGGATTTTCATCTCAGACTCTTTGGTTATCATTGTCCATCAACATTGCCCTACCCTTCCCCTGATCTTCGTTGCACTCCAGGACTCTGTTACCACCACACTTGCTTCTCGTTCTTGTTTTTCTCCTTTTTTTCTTCCTCCTCTCTTTTCTTCATTCCTCCTTTCTTCTCTCCATTTCATCATCTGTCTCTCTACCAGTAATTTCATCAATTCTCATTTTTCAATTATCACCTCTCTTTTTGGAATTTCTAAATGTATAGGTCCTGCCCCATTCATCTCTTGAACTCTGTTACTTAATGCTAAATTCCTATTCTCTTCAACTGGATGTCCCATTAGCATCTTAAACTTCATGTGCCCAGAAAGAACTCATTAATTTCTTCACCTGAAATCTTTACTCATTCTTAATTTTCTATTTCTCTTGAAAGTACTAGCCAACCTCTAGTTATCTAAGTTATCAACCTCAAAGTCTTTCTTAACTCTTTTCTATACTTTACCATTTCTACTCATTCCCAGAAACTTTACACAGGCAATAGTGTATGTTTCCCATGTGTAGATTTCTCCCCTCCACTTCACAGAATACTAATCATTCTTCTGAGCTCAGATTATATGTTATTGATATGGTTTATTGCATTGCTTAACCTGGATTTTTAATCTGGAATCCATAGATCCCCAAGGGATCTGTGGATGAATTTCAGAGAATCTCTGAACTGGATGGGTAAAAATGCAAATCAATAAGTACATAGTTCATTACCCAGAAATGGCTCTGTAGTGATTTCATAAATCTTTTCTTTAATGTTTCCTTTTTAGTTAAATAAAAATCTCCTTATAATAGAGATTATCTTTTTATTCTAGTCTTTATATTCCTAGGACTTAGCACAGTGCCTAACACAGTTGGCCTTTATTCAATTTGTTGAATTAAAACTAGCATAAAAATATTAGAGAATGGTAGCATCTAAGACTGTTAGGGATGGCAAAGTATTTAGAAATTAAACATATTTAACATAAAACATAGAATGTTAGAACTGCAAAGTATCTCTGAGTTCATTTACAGCAGGAGTTCTTAAATTATCTTGTATATTCTGGATGCCTTTGGCATATAAGGGGAGCTTACATATTCTATCTCAGATTAATATTATTGTTGCAGTTGTTTTAAAATCGTTACCAAAAGAAGTGCTAAATTTCAGACCTGTTACTGAAAATGAAGATATATTTTTTCTCATCCAAGTTCAAATACCCCCATAATCTATCCACAAAACCCTCTGATATTTATGGATTTCTGATTAAAATAACATTTCAAAATATTTTTAAAACTTAAATATTTTAAAAATAACATTCTGTCTTCTGATTTTGTCAGCCCAGAATGCTTTTCATCATTCAGGGCTAGGCTGGAGTCAACTTGAGCTAGCTAAAGAGTTAAGTGTTAAATTTTAAGAGAGTACATTTATACCTTGGCAACTGGCAAAGGCTACAATTGAATGACTGCTCAGTAACAAGGGGGCAGCTAATTAGTTCAGTGGACAAAGCACAGGCTTAGAGTCGGGAAGATCTGAGTTCAAATTTGGTCTTAGACACTTACCAGTTGTGTGACCCCAGCCAAATCATGTAACCCAATTTACCTCAGTTTCTCATCTATTAAATTGAGGAACACTGGAGAAGGAAATGGCAAAATACTTCAGTATCTTTGCAAAGAAAACCTCATGGTCAAAAGCCCATAGGATCATGCAGAGTCAGAAACAATTTAAGGATTCGATTTTTGTTTGTTTGTTTCAAGAATTAGTTGTGTTAAACATGGATTTAGTCAAAAGACCTCATGTGACCTTGAGGCCGCAGGTTCCTCACAGTTGTACTGCTGCATCTTTCTCCATCATTATTTCTAAATGCATAGAATATATATAATTACAAAGGAAGAAGAATTGAAATAGTTAATCTTTTTTTTTTCTTTTCAAGTTCATAGAGCCCAGGCAAAGAACCACTGAGAAGCATGGTTGCAGAATGGAATAGATGGCCAAATCAGGGTTAAATCATTTGTGAAACACAAAAATTCACAATGTTTATTTGTTTGTTTTTCTGAAGGGCCCTGAACTGAAGAGAAAGAAATGTTTTCTAGATTTTAGTATTGAAAAGGGTAGTATAATCTTGGGCTGCATTAAGAGGAATATAAATTTCATGACCAAAAAAGTGATAATTCTACTATATTCTGGTTTATGGGCCCTCATATAAAATATTCTGCTAAGTTCTGGGTGCTTTGTGTTTAAAAAAGAAATTAATAGACTGGAAAGCGTCCAGGGAAGGACAACCAGGTTAGTGAATGGACTTGCATGAAAGTTTACAGGATCATAGGGACAATAAATTAAACTTATTCTGTTTGGCTTCAGAGGGTAAAACCAGGAGCAATGGGTAGAAGTGGTGAAGAAGTCAAATTAGCCTTGATGTAAGTAAAACTTTTAAAAATATTTTAAAGAGAATTATAATATTTTTATAATTAATTATAACAATCAACTATTTGCTTATTTGATTAACAATATTTTAAATATAAAATTTTATTGTTTTAAGAATAATTTTAAACTTTTTTAGTGTTTTTTAACTTTTGTTCTTATTTTTGAATTCCAAATTCTATTGCTTCCTTCTCTCCCCCTCCACGAGATGGCAAGCAATCAGATCTAGGTTATACTTATGCAATCATATGAAATATTTCCATATTAGTCATTTTGCAAAAGAAAACAGAAAAAAGAAAGAAAGACGGAAAGAAAGAAAATGAGAGGAAGAAAAGAAAGAAAGAAAGAAAAAGAAAGAAAGAAAGAGAAGGTAAGAAAGGAGGGGAGAGGAAAAAAGAAAAGGAAAACAGTAGTTTTGTTCTGTATTCAGATGCCATCATTTCTATCTTTGGAGGTGAATATCATTGTTCATCATGAGTCCTTTGGGACTGACTTATTAGGTGTGGGGAGCCTGGAGACCTGAGGTTACGTATGGCTTTCTAGGCCCTTGGAAACAACCTTTTGACTGAGTCCAAATTTTATAGAATAAATACTTTTCTTAAGGGGGGTTGTTTTGTGATGTTTGGATTTTACTGATAATAGCCATCATTCATAGTTTTTTAATTGTACAATATTGTCATTACTGTGTGTTATGTTCTCCTGGTTCTAATCACTTCATTCTGCATCAGTTCATTTAAGTTTTTCCATTTTTTTTCCCTGAAATCATCCTGGTCATCATATCTTATAGCAAAATAAAATTCCACTAAAATCATATACACAAATTGTTCAGCCATTTTCCAGTTGAGGCATCCCCTCAGTTTCCAAGTTTTAGCTACCACAAAAAGACAAGCTATACATATATATGTATGTATGTATTTATGTATAAACTAATAGGTTCCTTTGCATCCTCCTGCCATTTTTTTTAATTTCTTTGGCTTACAAACCTAGTAGTGGTATTGCTGTATCAAAAGGCATGCATAGTTTTATAGGCTTTAGTACATAGCTACAAATAGCTCTCCAGAATGGTTGGATCAGTTCACTACTTCACTCAGAATGAATTAGTGTCCTGGTTTTTCCAAATACCCTCCAACATTTATCATTTTGATTTTCTGTCATATTAGCCAATCTGATGGTTGTGATGCAGTACATCAGAGTTTTTTTTTAATTTTCATTTCTGTAATCAATATTGATTTAGAACATTTTTATTTGAATATAGGTATCTTGTTGCAATCTCTCCCTTCCCTTCAGCTTTATGCTTTCCTTCTCATTTTGGTTGCATTGGTTTTGCTTGTGCAAGACCTTTTTAATTTTGTATAATTGATTTTGTCCATGTTATAATACTCTCTTTTGTCCGTGTTATAATACTCTCTATGTCTTGTTTGGACCTATATTCCTCCCTTATTTGTAAATTTAAAAAAACATAAATAGGCAAGCTGTTTTATGCTCTCCTAATTTGCTTCTGATTTTACCATTTATGTCTATATCATGTACCCATTTTGATCTTATCTAGGTATATAGTGTGAAATTTTGGTTTTTTCCTGTAGTATTTTTTGTCAAACAATGATTTTTTTTGTCCCCAAAGCTTGGGTCTTTGTGTTTATCAAATACTAATTTATTATGGCCATTTATTATGGTGTATTGGGTACCTAATCAATTCTACTGGTCTATCTCTATTTCTTAGACAGTGATGGATTGTTTCAATGTCTACTGCTTTATAATATAATTTGAGATCTGGTATGACTAAACCACCTTTCTTCCCATTTTTTTCCCTTGATTCCATAAGTAAAAACCTCTTAAAAGTCTGGGCTGTCACAAAATAGAATAGACTACCTATCTTCAGAGGGGTTGGGTGACCTCTCCTTACAAGGGTAGCAGCATGGCACACTGGCCCTAGGGTCAGTAGGATATTTGTTGAAAAATAGCCTCATATGCTTCCAAGCTGTGTGATCCTGGGAAAGGTACTTAACCTCTCCCAGCCTCAGTTTCCTCAGTTATAAAGGGGGGTTATAATAGCATCCACCTTTCAGGTTTCTTTTGAGGATCAAATGAGATAATATTTATAAAGAGCCTGGCATGGGACTTGGCATTGAGGAGATATTTAATAAATATTTGTACCATTCTCTGTGCCTCCAAAAGGGTATTCAAAGAGAAATAGGGTTACAATTTGCTGGGCGTGTTATTGTGGGGATTGCTTTGATGTGCCATTTGAATTTGATGGCAAGCATTGTTCTTTTCATTTTTTTTTAAGATTTTGTGATTCTATGTAGTCTTAATTCTCCCACTAATAAACTGTATCAATTTGAACAGGTGACTTCCTCTTTCTTGGTGACATGTTCTGCAAATGAAATGCTTTGCCTTAGATAATCCCACAAACTCCTTTCAATTTTTATATTTTATCATTCTAGAAGTGTCATTGTGTAGAAGGAATGGGTTAACCCAAAGGACAATGGGAAATTTTTTTTCATTCTCTTATTTGATAACCTTACCTTGCCTAGAAACTCAGTCAGACAAATATTGTGATATAGCAGCCATATTATTCAGGATTCTGTACTGAATTGTGGGTAATCAACTGGATAATTAGTCCAAAAATAAGAGCAAGCTGATGCTAATATAAATCTCTGTGTGATAAATAATATTTGGATAGCATCTGTTAGTGAATTAAGTGAAAATACCAAAGCATTTTTTTATTCAAAACAATTATTGCTCTATTTACCGTTTCTATTATTTAAATCGTAACCTTTAGCAAGAAAAACTGTATCTAATAGAGGAGTCATTTTTTAATGTCTTAGTCATGACTAGATAACATAAGAATGTGTCATGGTCCTAAATGAAGTTGCTTTGCAAGTAAAACTGTGAAGACCAAAATTTAGCCACAGAAAAAAATAAGCAGTCACTTAATCACAATAACAGCTAACAATTATATAGTGTTTTATAACTTACAAAACACTTTAATATACAGTATAACATGAAGATTGCCAAGAAATACAAGAAATAGAATGGGAAGAGATTATTGTCTCCATTTAAAAAATGACAAAATTAAAGATGTTAGGTCAAAAAGCATCTACTGGGTCAGGTTTTGCTCAAGTAAGTGAAATGACAATCCAAAGGTTTGCAAAGGATAAAATGAGAATCATGGAATTTCTTCCACTAGATAACTGAAAAAGGAAATCCTTAACAACAATGACCCAATAAATAATTATCCAATATTTTATGAAGATTTCCTATGATGGAGAACTTACCCAAAATCAAACCATTCCACTTTTGGATATCTCTAGTTGTTAGGCTCTTTTAATTTGTTTGTTTCTCACATCAAACCTAGATCTGACATTTCATCGATAATAGAATTTTATTCATTGTTTCCAGCCTTGTTCTCCAGGGTAAGGTTCTTAAACTTTTCTAGTCTTTTCCTCTTCCTTCACATTTTTCTTTCCTTCTTTCTTTCTTTCCTTTCTTGATGGACCCCTTTGACAATCTGGTCAAAAGTAATGTTTGTAACTTACAACAATGATTGAAGAAAATGGCAAATTTCAGTTAGAGGTTGGTGAAAGTATATGTGCGCACACACACACACACATCCCATTTAAGTTTAAAGATCATTTAAAGTCTGTTCAAAGGGATCCATGGACCTCAGGAGAAGAATTCCTGCTCCAAAGTAAAACCAGGCTAATCTTCTTCCCCATGTAAGCTTGTAACAAAGTTGAAACCAATTATTTGTTCTGCTATGCTTTCTTTTGATTCCAAATCTAGGATTATCTGTATTATATTACACCACCTTTCTTCACAGTTGACCTTTGGTCTGATACACGTGTTAAATTTGTTATCCTTGCTTCTTCCCTTTACTGCTATCCTAGCCAAGTCTCAGATTACTTAATCAAATGAATTCCCAGTGCCATAATTTCAAATCTCTTGTCTTGTGTGTCTAGCACCATATTCTGAATTCCACACCACCCCTCCATCTTGTGATTGTTTTTTACTGATTGTGTCTAATATTATTAACAATAACAGATGTGTGTAGTCCTTTACAGTTTGTAAAGCTTACATACACACACACAGAGACATAAACACTCACAGCAGGAAAGGTCTATTACACCAGGGTGAGAGAGGAGTGCAGTCCAGTGTGGGCTCTGCCAGTGCAGGTAGAGACCCATCAAACCCAGAGCAGACCTTTTAAGATTGTATAATATAAAATAAACATAAAATACTGGAATAATTTTTATCATATAAATGCTACCTATTATTATTTTGTGATCAGAGACATAAAAGTTCTGTGTTGTGATATGAGAGTGGAAGGAACCCTCACCCTAAGTCTTGTTGGGTCTATGGCTTATGAAGCTAGTGAGTAACAAATATTTGAGCCTAGATCCTTTTACTGTAAAACCAGTGCCCCCATTTTTTAGATGAGGAGCTGAGGCAACAAAGGAAGGGGAGGGTAAGTGACTTGTCTGGGGTTACATAGCTAGCAAGTATCTAAGGCTAGATTTAAGCTCAGATTTTCCCAACTTGATATTCTATCCACTGTACCACCTAACTGCCCATATTTTTTCATTTACTCCAATAAAATGAGATGTTTTTTCCCAGCCTTGTGTGGTAGAAAGAAAAATAGACTGAGCATTGTCTTGCCACTGGACACTTTTCATTCTGGAGGAGAGAGAAAAGCTAGCACAACTTGGTTTTGCTCAAATTCAATTCATGGGCGAATCAAGACCTCACCCTCATCATGTCATTATTCCCCTTACAGAATGAACAATAAACAATAAGAAGACTGGCCATTGGGACGATTTTATTCTTCTAGTTTTTCCACTTTCCACTCTTGTGATCTTGAGCTAGTCCCTTAGCATCTCTAAGTCTCAGTTTCCTTCTTTATTAAATAATGGGGATTATATGATGTTTTTTGAAAGCCTCTGGAATTCTGAGATCCTGTAACTCCAAAGTCTTTAAATTAAAGTTATAGGTAGAATGTTATCTCACTAAGGAAAAAAAAAGCACTGATCATGACAGATAAAAAAGCAAGGTGACCAGTTGTGACATTCCTTAATCATTGCTTATATGTTCCAAAACTTTAGCACCTTACTTGACCCCAACTTTTTTTTTATTAAACCTTTGATGAAATTTATGCTTTGCATGGTTTGAACTGACCAGGCAATCATTTCTTAAGAGATGTGGGGAAATCTTTATCACTTGAATCATTTAACAGGGCAGTCATTGAAAAATATGATGGAAAAAAATGTCTGGTGCAAGTCAGAGAGATGGATGAAGAGAAGCAATGCTTCTGGCACGACTTTCTTTTATTCTTTGATTTGCTGCTAATGAGATAAGAAACTACCTCAGGGGTATGTGTGTGTCAGATTGAGGGAAAAGTCTGAATTAATATTGGTCTGAGGTAGGTGGCTATGGCTATACTACATCTGGATTGGCACACTTGTACACAGAGAATTTGTTTAGTCCAAGGATAGGTAATGGGGCCACATGTGTCCCTCTAGGTCCTCAAGTGCGACCCTTTGACTGAATCCAAACTTCACAAAGATTTGTTCTGTGAAATTTGGATTCAGTCAAAGGGCTGCACTTGAGGACCTAGAGGGACACATGTGGTCTTTAGACTGCATGTTCCCCACCTCTGCTTTAGTCTGTAGGACAGGAATTCACATTGATAAACAATTAGGACAAAATTATAAATTTGTGAAACATCACCTGCAGAGAAGCTGATGGGGAGGGGTGTTGGACTGAGGATTTGTTTGACACGGAAACAAGCATTCTAGCCCAGCCCAAGATGGAACTGGGTCACTTCAAGTCATAGGGATGATGACAGAATGGAATTCTGAAGACAGATTTTAAGAGATAGAAACAATCTTATTCTTAAGAACAAAATTTTAAACAAGATTTCTGCATATAAATACAGACTTAACCTCTAGTCATTCATTCAGTCAAGCATTCAACAAAGATTTATTAAATGCGTACTATGTGTCTGGCACTATGCTAAGTACTGGGAATACAAAAAGAGGCACAAACAATTTCCCTGTCTTCATTAACATTATATATACATAGACACACATATATATGTGTCTGTGTATACACACATACATGCACACACCATACCCACAAACATGCATGTATACACATATATGTCTGTGGTTTCACACAAGTATTTTTTTTTAAATCTCATATCCTTTGATACATTCTAATAGTAAAGTTGGAATGAGGAAACCTGGGTTAAGGTCCCAGCTCAAGTACTTGACAGTTATGTGATCTTAGTCAAGGCACCAACCTTTCTGAGCTTAAGTGATGGATCTAGATCTCAAACCTTTCTAAATCTCGATTTCCTGATCTGAAAATTCAGATTCACGTTATTTACTGCACAGGATAATTAGCCATCTTCTTCTTGAAGAGTCAAGACATTTTTTTGACATTCTTTGAATTTCTGGAAGCATCTATGTTAAGGTGGAAAGAGATTGTCTGTAAGTGAATGATAATACATCTGTTTTGTTTTCTTATTGAAGATCTTTTCCTTGAAGTCTCAGCTTATAGACCTCTTCTTCTAAGAAGCTTTCCTAAATCTTTCTTCTACTTTACCTAATCAAATATTGCCTGTATCTTTTCCTTCCCTCATCCCACTTTCCCTTGCAACATGTTAATTTGTGTCAATATCAGACTCTGCTTCAGATAGATTAGGAACACTTTAAGCATCATAGCATCAGACTGATGACTAGAAATGCAAACTTCTTATGGGAAAGGGTTGTTTTTTTTTCATCTTTGTATAGCCTCAGTATTTAAAACAAAGTTGGTGTATTTGTAATATTTCAATTTTTCAAATTTTATTTTGTAAAAAAGGTAAGGACCAATTCCCTTCTGTGATTTCATCAGTGTGAATAATATAGAAAATCCTGTAGAATATGTGAAGGAAACTAACATATAATAAAGTTGGAAAGAAAGAATGGGAGTCAGGTTGTGAGAGGCTTTCAAAGATAAGAGCTTCTATTTAATCTGAGTCTATTGGCATATACGGAGCACAGGGTGTTAGATGTGCACTGTTAAAAATCGCTTTGTTTTCTGTATAGGGGGAAAGCATGGAGACAGAAGAAACTTGAGGCAATGAGATGAATTGGAAGGCAAGTGATGATGATAAAGGTCTGGATTAGGTTGGTGTTCATGTGACTAGAGAGAAGGTAACAGTTGTAAAAAAAAATATGGTTGTAGAAAACAAGATTTTTACCTTTCTTTTCTTTTCTATCCATACAATGTAGGAGTTGGACTAGGTGATCTTTGCTTTCCCTTCCAAGTGTATATCTATGATCTTTCCAGTATGAAAAGATTTGACCTATAACACTGTATTGTCTCTTAGCAAGTGACTTGTGCAAGATCAAAGACAGCATATAAAAGAAGCAAAGAATCTTTGTCTTATGACTTCAGATGCAGTGGGTTTTGTTTTTGTTTTTTTTCTGCTATAATATTCTCATTTTGCTTCCTCTCTGCCTCTTTTGACTCTCACTGGAATTCAATGTATTCTTACAATTTATTCCCCTTTATGTATGAGACAGTTCAATGACTCTGTCCTCTTTATTGTTTGTCCCTCCTATAAAACACTTTATCTTTCTACTCTAGGCTTTTTCACTGGCTATTTTTGCAACAGCAAGGACTCTAGCCCACATAGGAGGACTTGCTGTACGGGTTTTTAGATCTGCTTTTCTAAAAGGAAAACAACCTTTGAAGGGTCAGCAATCTATTGTAATCAAGTATAGATATCATTCACTTCATTTAAGGGAAAAAGTCAACATCCTGAGCTTCAGAGAAAACACAAACAGAGAAATAAAGACCAACAGACAGGACTTCTAACTGTCTGACCATAAGCAATACATACATCGCAGATCAACAGATAGATCCAGCTGTCTGATAATTATATACATTTGTAGTTACCAGAGAGAGAAACACCAACATCTAGGTTTCCAACGCTGAGGGTGTCAGGAGGTGCTCCTTGGTGGCTGCCCAGAGTCTCATCTGACCAAACAAAGACTTCCACTGAGTAAGCCCCAAAGTGAAACCTCACCTCTGAGTATATATACACTTTTCAGAGCCAGATGCCATCACAACTCTTAAGAACCAGTGCCTCATTAGAAATCAACAAAAAAGTGTGAGCCTTTCTACAAAACAAATCTCCCATTAATGGGTGTGGAAGATCTTTAACTCATTAAAATAATTAATATTACCATTGTCCATGCCTGGAATTCCCTCTCCACTTCATTTCCACTCCTTATATCTTCAAGCCTCAGCAAAACTCCTACTTCCTAAAAAAGGCCTTTTTTGATACCATCTCCCCTTAGCATTGATGCACTTTCCCTGAGTTTATCTCCAGTTTATCCTGTATATGTCTTATGGGTACACATTTGCTGTTTAAAAGTGGTATCTTACATTAGACTCTTGAGAGTCTGAGTGGTTTTTCTGTCTTTCTTTGACTCCACAGCAGTTAGCAGGATACCGAACTTATAACAGGAACTTAATAAATGCTTCTTGACTAACTTATTGACTGTGAAGTTCAGAGAAGTTTTCTTTCTCTTTTAGAAATAGATGTGAATAGATTCCAAAATTCCTGGGATATTTGACCCTTTACATTTGGTAGTTGTGATCATGTTCCTCAAATCTAACTTTTTATTAAGGACATAAGCCTGAATATCAAGAAAAGACAAGGAACAGAAGCTCTTGTTGAATGATTTGCTACAGGAATATGACTATGATGGCACCTTTGCTTCTCCATCTCAGAAATGTAAATCTCCTTGATAGATAGATTAAATATCTTCCTATTTTACATGGCAGAAGTAGAAAAGAGAGGGGGCAGACAAGAGAGAAATAACTTTCTTTTCTTTTTATCCTTTTCATTGTGACCCTGTTTTCATGTGCAGGAATATATTTGGTATTCACTTTCACATTGAAGCAATGATCACATCTCCTTCTCCAGTGAGTTGAGCAGAAATTCTGTCCCATCCTCTATACTAATAAGTTGAGAATGCATTGGCAATGAATTATAGCCTGTTTCCTAGTGAGCTTTAAAAAAAATCTTTCAGAGATAAAATCAACATTATTTATGAGCTCCAGCTAATATGAATAATGTATCAGTTTAGCTTAAGCCAAATAAATCAGCTCTAATGTTGGTAAACGGAAGCACTTTTTAACATAGAGACTTGGAATCACATTTCCTCTGAGACTTTTACCAAATGTGTTTATCCTATAGCTTCTTCTAGCCCTATATCTATGTATATATGATAAATATATGTATACGTACTTATATATAAAATATACACATTATATATATGTCTTTTTTTTCTCTCTCTTTTCTATCTCTATCTCCCTCTCTCACCTTCTATCCTTTACTTTCTCCCTCTTCCTCTTACCCCTTCCCTTCTCTTTCTTCTATTGTCCCCTTCACACACACATACCCACACATATGAGTGGGTATGTGTGTGTGTATGTGTGCATATGCATATCTTAATAGATAACCTTATGTAATTGTTTTTCAAGAATCTTTGTCTTTGCTTGGAAAAGTCATTTTCCTTACCTGCATACCAGATGGCAGGCACAAAAGATATTATGTTCGATGTGTTCTGAGAATATCATATGAATATAGGTTTTATTCATGTACACAAAGAACACCCATAGTTAGAATTCAGATAAGATGTTTTAATTTTAGATTTATAGTGATAAGCACATGGATAGACCAGAAACAACTAGCCAGACATTTCAACATTTAAGATTTTCAAAACTATTCTTTCCCAAGATGCCCATAAGAATGAAGTAAAAGACTTGATTAAGATAAAAACATGAGGTCTCTTTTTCATTTTGTGTGAAGAAATTGATGTGAAATGCAAAAATGGAAATGAGGAAAGATACTCTTTGCTCTGCCAGTGTGTTTCTATGGGAAAGCCATTTTTTTTCTAGTTCTCAGTTTCCTCTTCTAAAACTGAGGAGGTTCAATAGATAGATAGATAGATAGATAGATAGATAGATAGATGTATATTTATAGATATACCTCTATCCATATATGATAAATTGGTGACATTCAACAGACAAAAGGCACTAACTTTAATAGGAGATCAGGAAAGACTTGTAAAAAGTGATTTTGTGAATTGTGTTGTAACTTTCTTTGGCCTACGAACTTATCCAGCTCTAATATTCCATTTTCTCTGTTCTATTCTTCTTGATCCTAAGGCCTCTTACAGGTCTAAATTTCCAGTCTATTCTAGCATTCTTTGTTCCAAGGACCCTTCCTCCTCTAAGACTGATTCTGTGACTCTAATATTATAATGAAATACAAATTGCAATGCTAATAAAATCAAATATGTCTACTTCTCCCCAATTTGGAGTTAATATACATGTAATTTATTTGTAATATATTCAACAAGCAACAATTTCTCTTCTTTATGATGACTCTAGACCTCTACAAGAAGGTGAATACATTTGGTATACTCTAAATTTGTAGTAGTTTACTGCCTACTAATTAAGTGAAAATTGGTAATCTGTCTGTGAATTAGTTATCCCATTTTCCATTATCTTCAACTACTGAATATACCAGAGTAATCCTTTCCTGAGCGTCAGTATTTTTAACCTGAAAAATTGTATCAACAATAATTACAGGATGCAATCAGAACTCAGCCTTAGGAAAATAAATGTGACAGCTGAATGGTGGATAGACTGAACTGGGGCATAAGGTGATGAGGGCCTACACGAGGGTTGTAACAATGTCAAGGGGAGAGAAGAAGAATATACGGAAGATGTCACGGAAATAGATTTTCCTTCAATAGTTAACATTGTTGAGCCAATAGCTTTGAATAGAGCTCAATTTAGTACATTAACATTTTTTAAATAAACTTGTTTATGGGATACTTTAATGACTTAAATACACTGAGAGATGTAATGTCAGTAAGAATAATCTAAGGGACAAGAATACCACTCAGATGAAAGAAAAGAGAGCATCAAGGATCATGTGCTACAAGTGATAATATTTGCATTTGAAAATATAAGTAATATACATTTCCAATATTTGCATGATGATGTAATGACAGAAAGGTAAAATAGCACTCAAATCAGTATTATCTCATAGGACATACTACACTCAACACAGGGTTCTGAGGAGTTCCATAAGGAAAATTCCAAACCAAGCAGGTACTTTTAAGCTTCCTTCATTGATGGACTATTCCCTTTAAGTCAACACCTAGATATTTGAATATGCTGACTTTCCACCTCATTCAAATTCCTACTGAGCCTACATATGAAAAGGCTCAGGATACCTATCACTCACTTCCTGTAACTGTATTTTTCCTAGTCTAACGTGGGAAGGCATGATAAGTATACATGATAGCTATATGTGAGTTCCTTTGTCTTACCTTGCATGTGTTCTGTGTTCTCATGTATTTGCTATTTAATTTTATACAGAGTAGAAGAAGCATTGGTGTCATGGAAAGAATGCTGGTCTTAAAAACAGAAGATCAGGGTTTGAATCCAGATCTACCACTTCCTGGCAATGTGATGCTGGGCAAATCCTTTGGTTCTCTGTACCTCAGTTTCCTCATCTTAAAGTGGGGAATATTGATAACTGTATGTAACAGCAAGGACTCCAACATACGCAGGAGGGCCAGATCTACTTTTCTAAAGGGAAAGCAACTTTTCAGGGGTCAACAATCTACTTTAATCAACACATATGTCATTCACTTACTTTAGGGGAAAAAGAGAGCAACCTAAACTTCAGAGAAAATACAAACAGAGAAATAAAGATCAACACACAGGGATCCCAACTGTATCACCATAAGCAATGCATAAATCACAGATCAACAGACAGATCCAACTGTCTGACCATTACATACATACATACTTAGTTACCAGAGAGAGAAGCACCAACGTATGAGTTTTCAAAGTGGGAGTGAGGGACACCTTAGTGGCTACCCAGAGTCTCATCTGGACAAACAAATATTTTCAAAGAGTAAGCCCCAAAGTAAAACCTCACCTCAGAGTATTTATACATTTTTAGAGCTGGAAGGCATAACCCTCTGAACTAGTGCCTCAATAGAAATTAACAAAAGGTATTGAGGACTATTAATAGATAGGGAAGATCTTCAACACTTCCCCCAACACACCATTAACCTTACATTAACATTACACTATACCACCTAATAAGGATTTCTTTTGCAGGTTGGGATAAGAAATGTAAGTAATTTTGAAAATGCTACATACACACACACACACACACACACACACACACACACATACATACATATCTATACCTATATCTATCTATAATTATCTCTATCTATATATTTACATCTTTATCTATAAATATACTATGATTGCTTTTACACAGTGAAAAAGCGTGTTTTGCTTACTAACTACTGTGTTTCTATTACCAATAAGGCAATTCACTTCACCCATAGGCTGTTTCTTGATAAAGATTTCATGGAAAGAAAACATCTTAGCTTTAGAAGGCCTCTTAGAGGTTGTCTAGGCTAATGCTTTATCTGTATACATTCACTCATTCATTCATTCATTCATACTTTCTGTCAATCACCTGAACTATATACTCCATGAGATCAACTTCTATGTTATTAGCTAAACTTTAAGAAAAAAAATCTTCTAATCCTATAATTGTTGTGATCACAGTTGTCACTGGCCTTAGGGTTGGTGTTTAAGCCTCTAAAAAGAATTTTAAGATTTATCTTGAGTCATGGATGATTTGAGTAGCTCAGTAATGTACTATAGAATCACCCTCCTCTAGGAACCCCCTTTAGGATTCTCTGAAACATATATTTATATAAACATTTTACTATGTCATAAAATATAAGGAAGTTTTGCTATATTTGATACAAACAGACTAAAGCAAAACCACAACAAAGCAAAATTTATTTACCACATAATATCTACCAAACAGCAAAAATAAATTAAAATAAAAACTGTGTAGATGAAATGCATATTCTTTGCAAGTCAGTTCAATCCAACAAGCATATGTTGAATACTTACTACATGTCATGCACTGCACTAAATAAAAATTGGAGTTATAATTACATAAGTTAAATCAGTCTCTGACTTCAAGGCATTTATTTCCCTAGGGTGTGAGGGGACATAGACATAGTCAAGTATTCACAAATTTTACATGTATGTATGTATATATATATATATATACATATATATATATATATATGTATATATATATATATGTAAAATTTGTATATGTAAAATATATGTAAATGTATTTACATATATCAAATATATTTACATATATTTAAATATAAATAATATGTAAAAAATATATATACATATCTATCTATCTATCTACATCTATCTATCTATCTATATATATGTCTATAAAAATAAAAAAGGTAATTGGAATTTGGAGGGGCAGAATACCAACAAAGGAGATAAGAAGGACCTCTATGAGGAGGTGGCATTTGAGCCGAGCCTTGACTGAAGAGACTCTTCCTGATATGTCCTAATTGGTAACATCCATTATAAGACCTGAAGTTCTGCCAAAGCTGAGCAGGTCTGAGGAATAGAAGGGAGGATTTTAATCTGAGATCTGTGACCTTTCTTTCTTTCTTTCCTTTTTTTTCTTTCTTTCTCTTTCTGGTTTTTTTTTGTATTTTGATAATAGGATCTCAATATAGCTGATTTCTTTTATAATCCTATGTAATTTATTTTAACCATTTAAAAATCTACATTTTTAGAAAAGAATCATAAGCTTTCCTTCTAAGGGGTCCATGAAACAAGAAAGATTAAGAACCTTTGAATTAGATGATTTCCAGGCACTTTGACATCTAAATCCATGTTCCTATTATCTTAAAAAACATTTATAACAATATAACTGTTGCTATGCATTGTTAAATATTATGACATGCTTTTGTATAAAACATATTCTTTATAACAATACATAGCAATGTAAATTTCATATCTCTATATATCTATAGAACAACTAGGTGGCATAGTGAGGAAAGCACTAGACTTAGATGGCAGAAGAATCTGAGCTCAAAGATAGTCTCAAGTATGTTCTAACTTGATGATCCTGGAGAAGTCACATAATCTCTATTTACCTCAGTTTCCTCAATTGTAAAATGTGGATAATAGCACCTCCCTCCCAGGGGTGTTGTGAGGATAAAGTGAGACAATAATGGTAAAATGCCTAGCACAGTGCCTGACATGCATTAGGTTCTATTTAAATGCTATTACCATTAAAATTATTTCTAATGATATATATATATATATATATATATACACACATATAAGTACATGTAGTTATACAAATGTAATACTATATATACTATAGTATATTTATAAAGCTATACTATATAGATAATTATATAGTTATGTACTTTATGTATCCATTTTTCTTATCCATCTGCCCTATCTAACCACACATCTATCCATCAATTTTTCCTACAAGGTGGATACAATGGCTAGAACACAGACTTTGGACTCAGGCACAACTGAGTTTGAATATTGCCTCAGACGTTAACTAGTTGTATAGACCCTTGTCAAGTCATTTATCTGCACTGTGCCTCAGTATTCTTCTTGTGATAAGCACTTACCTCACAGGGTTGTTGTGGGGTCAAATAAGTTCATATATGCATTATATATATATACACACACACATATATACGTATATATAATACTTTCCAATTCTTAAAGTGTTCCATATATCCAATCTAATTGTTATTAGTTTCTTAATACTATTCCCTCTACATATAAATGACTTATTTGAAAGAGGGTAAAAGAAAAAAAGTAGTCACCTTTAAAAACAGAAAACATGGGTGCCAGAAGAGGTAACTGTGGGAAACTATGTAAATGGCTCTTTGGCAAGCGATGAGACATGTGCTTTTCAGGTCATTTGCAATGGAATTAGGGAAAGCTTAATAATAAAGGTTTTAGGTATCAGAAATACATTCCTTTTCCTTTCAAGTTTCCTTGAAAATAACATTCTGGCATCAAAATATCCAGATGAACCAGGAATGAGCTTGAAAAGAAAACTGCCTTGTCTTCCAGTAATAGATCATCTTCTTTCCCCAAACTGACCTTTTCCTAAGAGAGAGATTGGAAGAGAACATGCTCTCATTATAT
>CM053771.1:96392321-96414037 GCA_028658325.1 Potorous gilbertii
CATTTGTGTGTTGCCCTATCTACTCTAGCTCAGCTTTTCACCTTTCTATCCCTACTCTCACTTTTAAATTGGAATGACCATTGAAAAAATCACTCCTTCTCCCTGAGTTTCTGTTTCCTTATCTGTAAATTAAGGATAATGATACATGTAGTGTCTCCCTCACTGGGTTGTGGTGGGTCAAAATACTTTATAATGCTTAAAGTATTGTAGAAATGTGTTAGCAATGCTACTTCACTTCCTATTATTTCACATTGCTAGCAGATTTTGATTCAGATGTGACCTCTTTCTGCCAAGGGAACACAGCTGAAGTGTCTTGATGTGTCTATACACAAATTACTTCTATTTCAATTATTTCCTGAGAGTGACATTTGAAGAGCTAGGAGTATAACTATTTGAAAATCTGGATGTTTGGGGATCAAGTTTCAAATGCAACTCAAAGTAGTTGAACAACTACTCCAACCCCTACATTTTACACATGAGAAAATTGAATTCTAGAAAGATTAAGTGACTGACCCATGATCTTAAGGCTAGCAACTTACAACTGGATTTGAACCAAAGACCTCTGAAACCAAATATAGCACTCCTTGCATTGTACTACATTTTCTCTGTTATCATAGGTAGCTAGATGACTCAGTGGATCTAAGACTAGACATGGAAGCAGAAAGATATGAGTTCAAATGTTGCTTCAGGTATTTGGACAAGGATCCTGGGCAAATCATTTAATCTTTATCTGCCTCAGTTGCTTTACCTGTACTACAAGGATAATGATAGTATCTATCTTCAGGGTCATTTTGAGGAGCAAATAAGATGATATTTGCAAAGGACTTGGAACAGTATCAGGCATAGAGCAGGCACTTAAGCCAGTGTTCCGTCCTTCCTTCCTTCCTTCCTTCCTTCCTTCCTTCCTTCCTTCCTTCGTTCCTCCCTTCCTCCTTTCCTCCTTTCCATGCATTCATCATAGATTTAGAGCTGAATTTCTGTTTATAATATTAACCAGCTTAGCCTCTTCATTTTACAGATGAGAAATCTACTGTCCAGAGTAATTGCCCAACATGACAGAGGTAGTGACAGTGACAATATTTTAATCCATACATTTTTTTGTTTGATCACAACTATGATTTTGTTGATTTGGGTTGACTTCTTTGATGGAAAACTTACCAATGTAGATCAGCAACTTCTATATGCATAATTTTGAATAATTTCCGTGGGACACTGAAACATTAAGTACCTCACTCAGAGTTATACAAATTTTGTGTGTCTGTGGCAGGATAGGAACAGATGTGTTCTGTTAATGCCATTTGGCAAGTAACATGTAAACAGGTGTCTATAAATGAGCTATATTTAGTATTAACTAGAAATAATTACAGAGAGCAGGTATTAGAATTAAAGTGGGGAGTTAAAAAAGGCTAGCTGCAGGTAGGATTTTGTGTCATATGAAGTACACTCAGATGGCTGATGCCATGATCACCCCTCAAATTTTTCAGTCATTGGTTAAAGAACAAATGGAAAGTGAAATTATGGTAACTAAAATTTGCATGGCCAATGCTTCAGAAAGAGAGCGAAAAGGGAAGAAAAGATACCAGGGTGGATTTCAGCTATCTTTGTAAAAAAAAATTTAATATTTGAGTCCATTTTTCTATCAGTTATTGTAGATAAGATAATCTTGAATGTCTAATATATATCTGATATTCTATGTCATTTATTTTGAACATTCTATGCTCTAAGGTCCTTTACAGCACCAAAATGTTCTGTTCTAAAGCTTTTCTAAAGCTATTCTAAAGATCTGACACTTTATATTTCAAATTCATTCTATATTTTACATCTCATTTACACATTTATTTATATAAACATATGCATATATGTGTGCATGTATGTGCATATATATGTGTGTGTGTAGATGTGTATATATGTATATATGCATACATACAAACCTGCCTGGTTTTCTGCTTAATCTTCTGTCCTCTACTATCCTCCACTGGGAAATGTCATCAGGTGAGCACTGGTAACTGGTTATGACATGCTCCTGGGTTGGTTCATCACAGTAAGTAATGTGTGGGTTTGGAGGATGGTTCTGGTCAATGCCATTTCTCTGAATTGTTCTCCTTTCTTCTCACTTGTGTCTATCTGCCTTCTTGATGGAAAGAATTTCCTTCCCAAGGCAAAAGCCCTTGGAAACTTGACAAACAGATAAAATGCCTGTATGCCTTTACATAGACACTCTTGCTCCACCAAGTCTCCATGGCAACGCCCTTTGGCAGGAGTTATATTTATTAATGTTACCATTTCTAAAAGAAAATGAAGAAATTGGACCAATAATTTTCCATGTTTTTCTTGTGTGTGAAATCCTATATTCTATTTGAATATTCTATGCTTTAAGGTCCTTTATAATACCAACAAGCTTTGTGCTAGACTTCTTCCAAGGTCTGACATTCTATGTTTCACATCCATTCCATAATTTACATATCTTTATCTTTATACATGAACATATACGTAGGCAAATACAAATACAGACACATACAAATGCATACATTCTACATGTGTATGTGTATATTATATACAGTATTCAAAAAAGTCTTAGTACACTTTCAAGCTATTAAAATGTAAAGCAATACATGTATACATATATGTAGTTAAGTGTGGACAAAGCATATATAATCCAAACAACCCACATGTATATGTATATATGTTTACATACACATGTCCATTTTATTATGTGTACATCGTGTGTATACATGTATGTGTTTATATGTGCATACATGTATACATATATATCTATGTTGGTGCATAGAAGGATTAAAATATTGAATGCATAACTTAGAAAGATATACTACATGTGCATGAGTGTACATATGAATATATGTATAGATAGGTATAGTTATGCATATGTATATGTGTAGATAGCCATGAATATGTATGTGCATGTGTATTCTGTATTCTAAGTTCCTTTTTAATTCTGACATTTTGTATTCTAAGATCCTTCCCAGTTCCAATATTCTGTCTTCTAAGGCCTCTTTCAGATTTAGTATTTTGTTCACATTCAAATAGTATATATCATAAAATCTCTTCTAATTCTGACATTCTATATTCTGAAGTCCCTTGTATCATTGCCATTCTTGCTTCTGAAATTGAGTCTCAGTTTTAACATTCTGCATTCTAAAGTCCAACCCAATTACTAAATACTATGTTGTGAGGTCCTTCCTTTAAACATTGAACATGTTGTAGTAATTGTTTATTCTAAGATAACTTATAACTTTGATATTCTATGCCCTAAATTCTTATTTCACCATTAAAATAACTTTTAACTGATATCCTATAATTTCATATTTTAAGAATGAAACAGGAGAATTTATATTGATTTAAATAAATATATTTCTTTCATTGGTGCATTCCCTTAAATTCTTGTCCCAGATCTACCAATAATAGTATTTTTATGTAAACCAAATCCAGGAACACACGGTTTCATAATCAACTTTTCTTCTCCTTTCTGTCTAAGCAGGAGTAAAAAGTATTTCATAAAATATGATTATAGAAAGAGCTAAACTTTATTTTTAAACAGTGAGACATAAAACTTTTGTTTATGAGATCCATGTAGACTGCTGACTGTTTCAGAATTCATTTCTTTAAAAAATCATGAATAATAATTCATATTAAAATATTCTTTATATATGTTCTCTCATTTGATCCTCACAAAAATTATGGGAAGTAGCTAATTTGGGCAATTTTAAAATGAGCCACATTCAGATAATTCCCAGTCTTCTGATGATGAGAAAACCCAGGATCAGCTCAATGAGATAAAACACTTAACTCAAAAAAAACACAGCCGGTCTGTGGGAGAACTTGAATGAACTCAAACCTTTGAAATCTAAGTCTTGGGCTTTTTCCTGTGAATCCAATTTATGTAAAAATTTCTTGTGTATATACAGTTGTTTGTATATATCTCCCCCATTAGCTTGTGAAATCATGGAGAGCAGGAAATGTTTTATTTTATTATTTTCCCCCTTTCTTTGTATCCACAACACTAGATGTTTGGTATATAGTAGGTGCTTAATAAATACTTGTCTTGACTTGACTACCTGCATTAGGAACTTCAAAGGATATAAATTTAACACAGTTAAATTTTATATTATTGTGATTGACTTCTAGGACTTTACAAAGTAGATACAAAATCTCTAGCATTTATGTTTCTTCATAACTCAGCCCTTTCCTAGCTTTCCAATTTCTACTCCCCTCTCCAGACTCTAGATGTAAAGGCTGCCGTTTTTCACATGGAAAGTACATAATTCCCAGAATCTATGATTTATCTCTAGCTGCCTCCCATTCCTAGAATGTATTCTCTTCCCATCTTTGTCTCCTAGGTTCTTTGACATCCTGCAAGAAGTCTTTCAGCACCTCCATCCTTCATTTCTCCCCCAACATTATAGTATCTTCCCTCTGAGATTACTTTCTATTTATACTCTCAAAATATTGAGAGTACACGTGTAGTTATTTTCAGATTGTGTTCTCCCATTAGAATATAAGAATGAGCTCCTTGAGGGCAAGGATATTTTTTTCCTTCCTTCCTTCCTTCCTTCCTTCCTTCCTTCCTTCTGTCCTTCCTTTCTTTCTCCCTTCCTTTCTAGCTTCCTTGCTTCCTCTCTCCCTCCTACTTTTCTCAAACACTCCCTACCCCTCTCTTCCTCTCTCTTTCCGTTGTTTCTTTCTGTTTCTCTGTCTCTGTCCCTTTGTCTTTCTCTGTCTCTCTCTCCCTTCCACCTCTTTCTCTCTATCTCTGTCTGTCTCTTTGTCTCTCACCCTTCCTCCCTCCTTCTTTCCATCTATGGCTTTTGTACATCCTTCCTTTTTTTGGTAGAATCATGGCTTAGCACCATACCACACGTGTGCTTAATAAATGATTGTGGCCTGAAAAATGAATTAACACTCTCTGATTTCCAAATACAATTTTTCCCTCTACTGCCATGTCTTTCCTTAAGCTGTTTCCTAAATTTCTATTGTCATCCTCTGATTACTTCACTTGATAAAATTTACAAACTATTCTTTAGCATTCAACTCAAACAGAACCTCTTCTTATTACTTTTCCCTGATCGCACAGTATCCTTTATAGTTGGCATAAAACTGTGCTGAATTGGAATCTTGCTCATTATGATGGCTGTGCCTTTTGTCTTAACCACTAACTAAATTGTTATCCTTTTGAAAGCAACTACCAGTCTCTTATCTAAACTCTGTATCTCTCTCAGTGCCCAGTACAGTGCTCTGCAGACAGCAAGTACTTTACAAAAGTCTGTTTGATTTGTTGTTGAACCATAGAAAACACCAGACATGTTCCAAGGTAGTACACAATTCAGGGCCAACTGAATGACAGATAATAAAGGCTGTGAGTTAGTTGACTGCTTACGGAGCTGTGTAAGGTTAGATAAGCAGAATGGTTCTTCCCGCCAGGAATTCCCAATATGAAGCGGACAACAAATGAAAAGACAGAAAGATGATAAACAGTGGAAAGAAACTATTTTAGTGGTTCATTGGAAATGCAAAGAAACCTGAGCAACAACAGTCAGAATCCTAGAATATTTGAACCCAGAAGACTCTGAGCCTTTAGGGCTGGAGCTCTGATGTGGAAAACTAATGAGCCCCCCTTGCTTTTCTACCACAAGTTGTCTATTCTTGCTGAGGAATCAGTTATTTTAAGTGAGGTACTGAAATAGCTCTTTTTCTCTTTTAGTGAAATAATGGATGGCTTTATTTAACCTTTCTCAATTCTTTCATTTACAAAGGGATGCATCAGTGTCAGGAAACTGGATATATCTGTGCTTTTGTGCTCAAGGAAAAAAAATGCTTCCCAGACAGATTTGTCCTACTGTTCCCATCTGATCTTTGCAGTAGCCTTTGCAGTCTGGAGCAGGGTAGAATTTTTTGTGTCTTTTATGTAACCCACACAAAAAAGTCAGCATGGTTGTCTTCAAACAAGCTTTTCCCGCAGTAAGCACAAGGCAGGGCCATGACCTCTATCACCCTAGTTCTGTTCTTTTAGTGATCAAAGATGTTTGGAAGGTTCAGAAATGTTTTAGGGTCATTATGACACTATTCTGAGCAATCTGTCACTAGTCAATAGGTCTCCCAAGAATACTATGGATTGTGTGTGTGTGTGTGTGTGTGTGTGTGTGTGTGCCTGCATGCCTATATGTATCTGTTATTATTGCCAACCTTTGCTATTAGTTCTGAGGGTTGGTCAAGTCTGTGGTTAAGTTCTGCTTTGGTCCTGCAAAGAGCAACAGGGACCTGACTTTGAAATGTTGAGGGACACCAAGCTGCTACTTAGAAGAGAACACATGCCATGGTAACTGACAGCTAACAAATAGAGTGGTAAAAAATGAGCCAGATGACAAACTGGTTTAGCAAGCCTACTGAAAATTGCAAAAGAAAATATAAAATAAGCAATCATCTGGTCCCAATAAAATAATTAACTTTTATTGGTTTAGATTAGGCCTGACTGATGTACATTGTTATAATGACAATTCATATTCATATAATATGAACTAGGACAATATATTAATTACATAATAAAGGAATATTCACAATATGATAAACACTTTACCTTAAGAACGTAGACTTTCGCTGGTAAGAGTGTTGCCTTGATAAGCACAGATCACAGTGCTTTAGTGTCTCTCATTAGAACTACTAGATCTAAAAATCTTCCTTTAACTGGTGGTAGAACCCTAATTGGAGTACAATAATGGGGGTTTTGACCCAGTGTCTGGATGGACAGAGGATGCAAAAATTTAACAAATGCCCTTCAGCAGCCTAGATGTCACATTCGTAACATCCTCTAGTTCAGCTGGATTCAATTACTTCTTGAATAGTTTTTACATCATCAATTATAAAGTTGATGTGAGGGCAATTTTAGCCCTAAGCATATTTCATTCTGCTTGCTTCCAGTTTCAAGATTGCTATTTACCTGGAATCCAACCTTTGGGTGATGAACCTCTCTGAACGTAGCCAATGAATCACAGGCATAGTCTGCTACTAGGCATCTATATCTACTAGTTGGGGCTTAACAATACCAGCCAGAGTTGTAGCTCACTAGCTGAATTTCCAAGAGCTCAGGATCACTTTTATATTCAATAGGCATCAGAGGAGAATTTAAGTGGGATATATAGTAAATATTGTTTTCAATGATGTCAAAACAACCACCAAAATTTTAATAGTTGATGTAGCAAAAAGTCCCACATGTGTAGTCAGGTTCCACAGATAGTGAGGATGCTGTTCTTGTGTCTGTCTTAAAAGGAGGCAGAAAAGACATCTCTAGCCTCTTCTCCCCTCACCCGTCTCCAAGGGAGACCTTCAATCCCGTCAGAAGGGAAGCAAGATGTTGGGGGCCCGAGGAATGACCACTCTAATCTCCTTAAAGAGAGGGGGTTCCAGGCTAGAACTATATTTATCTGATCCCTTAAATTTTGTTTATCTAGGGGATGTGATCAGGTTCCATCTAGTTTCTTATTACTTTACCATTTTGGCGGGGAGGAGGACCCTAAGCTCCATATCCAGTACTTAACCTTTTTCTCACCTAATACCAGTTCCACAATGAACACATATAGCGAATAGCATAGACATCCATTAATCCAAATGACAGTAAACAGAAATCAGAGAGAGAAACATAGGAGAATATATACTAGACCATATACAATGAAGGAGCTCTCCCATTGGGAGCAAGATAACTCAGCTCTACCAAGAGAGAGTATGTTCTTGATCTCACCCAAGGGTAAACTCACTGAAGTCTCTAGTGCAGGGCCATGACAGAGATTGCCAGCTTTTCTCTTGTCTTCCCATAGTCTTTTCCTTCAGCACCTGAAGTGGGATTGGTCTCTTCCACCGTCTCTATCAAAGCTGGAAGTCAACACAAGGCTCAAAGAAGACTCTTGCTTAGAGAATCCCCAAAGGGAAACTGGTAGGGAACTGAATCTTTTGCTCCTCATCAACTTTACCTTGTTCTTACAAAGGATAGAGACTTCATCTTGACCAGTGAGGAGAGAGTCTCATGACAATGAGCTATGGAACAGAGATTATACTTACATTTGTATAAAATACTTTCACATCCATTACTTTGTTTAATTATATTACAAAATTTTAATTCTAGAAGGAACCACAGAACAACACACGAAACAGTGTTGTTGAAAACACTGATTTGATGCAAAGAGTATTTGACTTAGAAGATATCGGTTTGAAGTTTGACTCATCACAAATTATAGGATTGTATGCAAATGGAGTTCTAGCTCCTTTCCACAAATTGGAGACAATAATGTTTACTAAGCTACTTCTCTGATAGCACTGATGTCATTTTTTGTCAAAACTCAGCTCTAAAGACCTGTAGTACTGAAAACCTTCCTTGTGTAGTCCAGACTCTGCATTTTCTATAGATATTGAGGCCCAAGTACATGAAGGACTTTGTTTATGATCACACTTTAGAACCCTAATGGACATGTTTATTCTCTACAATCTCCCCTACCAAGGTAAATAAAGGAACATTTATAATTATCAACTTACATGTCTATTTTCTCAACTCTAAAAATATCTTTATAATACTTATTCACACAAATCTTGATGTCCTTTCCAAAAATATGAGGCCTGAATAGACTAAGCTTCATAAACAATTCTGTATAGGAGAATTCTTTTATTTCACAATCATGAGTTGACAGAAATTATGTAGAACACATCCAGCTCTGACATTTTGTTATTGACTAAAAAATAGTCTCAGTAGAGTGAAACATACACTTGATGTGTCCCCTTCATTCAATGAGGAATCTTTCACTATTTGCTAAGATGATACTTGATTCCTTGGTAAATGCAACCAGAGAAAATTTTTCAAAGTCCTTCTAATTAATAATGTTGAACAAGACATAAAGCAGGGAGATCCATGCTCAGCATAGGTTTTTGCCACTTCTGTGGAAGATATCCAAAGGAAAGATTTCTTATTAATAATGAGATCCTTCAATTAATCTTTTGTGGAGGATGATAATCCTACCTTTTATACATATATGATAGTTATTGACTTTGCCCCTGGACAAGTCACCTAAACTCTCAGGACTCCTGGAAACTCTATTAGGTGATCAGTTTCAGAGAAGTTGCCTCTCTGAATTGGTAGGAGGCTCTTCTTCGTTTGTTTGGTTTGGTTTTTTACTAGGAACTCCATATGCAAATGGATTTTTTTTAAAGTGCTAATTGCATGGTATCTAACTTTATTTTATACATGACATTCTCAATGTACTATGTTGTCAAAACTACAAAGAAGTCCTTGCTTTGGCATAACACATGTAAAACTATAAAAATGAATGGATCCAGGTGAAATGACATGAAAGACAAACAGATGAACTAGAACTTATTAATGATTATCCATAGCATTCAAGAAATTTTGAGTGTAGATTTTAAATAGCAGATTGTATCCAGAACATGAAACAAAAGGAAATGTTACCGTTGCTTTGGGTTGATGAAAAAGGCAGTTAAGTGATATAGATGTCTGAGCTCTGGATGTGGAGACAGGAAGCTCTGAGTTCAGATGTGACTTTAGATACTTACTAGCTGTGTGTCCCTAGGCAAGTTATTTCATGTCTATTTGTTTCAGTTTCCTCAAATGTAAAATGAGGATAGTGATAACAGTTAATTCACAGGATTGTTTTGAGCATGATATGAGATATTTGTTAGAACAGCATCTGAATAAATGCTTGTTTCCTTTTTTCCCCTTAAATTGCGATAAATTTGGACAGGATGAACCTAAAGTCCTGGCAAACAAAGGCTTAGCCCAGAATATTATGTATTAGGCAATACTACTATCCAGAGGTAACTTATGTACAATAATATAATTTGAAGTGTTTAGATTTATAGTGATTGATATAAATTAAATTAGAAACGCAAATGCATCTCTCTTTGAAAGGTACATGGCACAGAGGAAGGATTACAAAGCATGGAAGACAAGCGGGTCAAGACTTAATTAATGGAAATCTTACAAACAAGTCACTTAAGCCAGTCTTAAACCAGTCACTTTTCCTCTCTCTTTCTTAATTTCCTTCTTGAGAAAATGACTCAGCCTCAATGATCTCTAATGTCCCTCGAACCATTTAATCTATAATACTATAGTTATTATCAGTCCTTCTTTGATACATTGTCATTTTATTTAAGCAATTCTGAAATACTAACAGAATATTAGGTCTGACAGATGCTTCTACTGCTACTACTGATGAGGTCTGGAGATATAGGGGTATAGGAACTTCAACATTGGAGTTCCCTGCATAGGCAGTCTAGAGAAGAATTCATGGACTCAAATATTGTTAAGGTCAAGGTGGTAAAGATTTATTATGCTTTTCAGTGGGCAAGAGTTCTTAGGGAACCTACAACCTTAGCGGGGTAGAATTAAAATTTATACAAGATATTCTATAGTAAAACATGTCAAATATGCTAAGTTGGTGATTAAGAAAAGGATTAGGGAATGGTTAAGGAGTGGTTAGTTCCAAAAGGAACATGCACTTTGGTATCTACTGTGCAGGTATTTTACCCAAAGTTCATCAGGAAATAACACAAGGCAGGGTACAATGAGGTCTGATTTTTAGGCCTGAAACATTATTAAATCAACTAGTAGTCAAGACCGACTAAGGAAAGCCAGGCTGCTCTCATTAACATCTTGTTAGACAAGATAAATGTAAGGAATTGTTATAGGTATGTCTAAGTCTAGGGTACATATGATTGGTCAATGAGTAGTAAATGTCGTGATGACCTAGTATATAGCTCATTCATCCAATACACAACTGGTTCAGACTGATAAGTTCTATAGGTGCAGCTGGCTACTCTGGTAGGAAGAGAGATAATAGTTGTTGCTGGAGCTGGCTGTGTCCTTGAGCTGGGGAGAAACTGCCTGGGATAGTGTTCTGAGACTAGGGAGAAATATGATTTTTAAAGAGAAATGTGATTCTTGAATCAGGATCCAAGCATATTTAACCAAGCACTTCATCACTACAATTAATTATTATTAATTTGTTTTACATTTAATGTATATTTAAAATATATACTATGTGCAATATGTAATTATATACTTGAATACTTTATGGTTAATAATAGGTAGCTTGATATCATGATGGATAGAATGCTGAGCCTAAAGCCAGGAAGACTCATCTTCCTGAGTTTAAACTAGCCTCAGACACTTAATAGCTGTGTGACCGTGTATAAATCACTTAACCCTGCTTGCCTCAGTTTTCTCATCTGTAAGATGAGCTGAAGTAGGGAATGGAAAGCCACTCCAGCGTCTTTGCCAAGAAAACCGCTAAAGGGGTTGCAGAGTGGGATATGACTGAAATAACAAAAGCACTGGAAAACAAAGTTTATAAGAATATTAATAAAAATAATTTACAAGATTTATATCACTTTAAGAATGACAAAGGGCTTTACTTATGATATCTCATTCAATTCTCATGATAGTCTAGATTAGTGCAGGTGTTACTACTTAACCCATTTTATAGACAAGGGAATTGAAGGTCATGGCGTTTAAATGATTTGACTAGGTTCATAGAACTAATAATTGTCTGAAACACGAGTCAAAATGAAGTCTTTCTGAAACCAAGTATGTCTCTTTTCCCATTCCCCATGAAGTTGAAAAGACTTTGAATATGGGGCCCAGAAATGGACTACATATCTCTAATCTCATTAACACTATAGCTAATTCCAGAGAAACTCATTACCAGGAGGTTATCAATAAGATTTGAAATTTTTTTAGCTACTGTGACTCAGGCAAACATCTGTCTGGTAAGCTAAGGAAGGGTTGAAATTTTCACTACTAAAGGGAATCCCCACACTGATGAAGTGCCTGATCTGTGAAATATTGTAGTAAGCAATAAAAATGGATAAGCCAGCACAGATGAGGTTGGTGTAAAACTTACTGCCATCAATTTAATATTATGTGTGTATGTATATATAATGTTTAAAACATTATGCAGCTCTTCACAATGTTATATTCTAAGAATGTTACTAAGAAATGACTTTTCTCCCTTAAAAGGTTTCTGTCACACACTGCCATAGGATGATTCCTGTACTCTATCACTTAGCTATTCTACGCTCTATGACTGGCTTTATTTTTACCCATTTCCCTTAGATACTAGCAAATCCACTTTTGAAAGGTCAACCTCTCCAGGTGAACCAAAGGGTAGGAACACTTTTACTCAGAATAGAGCAAAGAGAATTAGCTTAGGATAGAGAATTAGAGTAATTTAGAGGCCATACAGGGCTCCATAGCAATGGAAATGGGGAGGGAGAGAGGGATGAGGAGTGCGTATCCATGCAGACCATTAGAGAATGAGTATGACCTGTAGACAAAGTATAAACAAAAGCCTGAAGTAAAATAAAGGCAGAAATGGGTCAAAATTTTGCTGAAAATGTTGATCACCATCCTGCCCTGTTCAGTTCAAATCTGTTCAGTTCCAGATATATTCATTATTTGTGTGCTATGTTCTCTGTTCCTTGTAAGTAAAGATGATATAGAGACAAAACTAAAACAAAGAGCTGACTTCAAAGAATTTAGAATCTACTGAAGAAAATACATATATAGATAGAGCAATACATCAAAGTATACAAAGTAAATGATGATTGGAGGCTGGGGGCAAAGGATAATGATAAGCAAGTGACTCATGGCCTCTAGTCATCAGGTTTTTTGTGGCTATCTTGTTCATAAGGACTATATATTATATTTAATATATATTAGCATGTTATATTATATTATATATCTAACATACATAGCATATATATTATATAGCATATATCTAACATACATAGCATATTATATTATATTATATATCTAACATACATAGCATATATATCTAACATACATAGCATATATATTACCATAAAGATAATACTAAAACAAATCAAAAGAATAAAAGACTTAGAAACAAGAGGAAATAGTCTCTAATGCACCTGTGTTTTGACTAAAGGAAGTGACTTTGGGAAAGTTATAATAAAAAATAAGTCCAATTTATTTAGTATTTTAAGGTTTTAAAAACCTTCAAAATCTAAGTGGTGCAGTGAATAAAGTACATATTCACTCACATTGGAGTCAAAAAAGCTCATCTTCCTGAGTTCAAATCTAACCTCATGCTTCCTAACTGTGAGACCCTGAGTAAAGTTACTTAACCCTGTTTGTCTCAGTTTTCTCATATGTAAAATGAAGAAGGAAATTTCCAGTATGTTTGCCATGAAGAATTGGACACAACTGAAAAATGACTGAAGAACAATGTACTTCCATTCTCAACAGTCAAGTAAGGTAGATCATAATATATTATTTCCATTTTACAGGCTCTTAGAGATTCAACACATTGCCCATAATCTCATAGCTAGTAAGTATCTGAGGTAGGATTTTATACTAATATAGACTCAATAAGCTTCTCAATACCATTTGTCCAGTGCAAGGAAATATGTAAAATCCATGAAAGTAAAGTAAGCAAGTTTTAAAAGTGAACATGCTTAAAAATACAAAAGAAAGGGAAGAGGAGATAGGGGAGAGGGCATGAGCAAACCTTACTATCATCTGATTTGATTTAAGGAGGGAATAACATACACAGTCAATTGTATATGGAAATCTATTTCATCTTAGAGAAAAGTGGGGCGGGGAAGAGGATGGAAGGGATGATAGACAGGAGGGCAGATTGGGGGAAGGGATAATCAGAATGCACACTATCTTGGGGTGAAGGGAAGGGAGAAATGGGGAAAAATTTGCAACTCAAAATCTTCTGAAAGTAAATGTTGAAAACTAAAAATTAATTAATGACAGTAGAAAAACATCAGCCAATTTAAAACAAATAACAATTAAGGAGAGAATATTTTAGTCTTTGAGATTTTGGAGGTGAAAACATTACGTGATCGGGAACTCGTAGGAGTAAAACTCTATAGAACAAAATGAGGAGGTTAATGGAAACCATGAGCAAGACATTGGGATTGGAATTCGGTATGAATACGGAGGTCTTCAAATGTGAGGGCAAGGGTAGGCTTAGGTAGGAACATTGCATGAAAGTTAGTGAACGGAGTGTGTAACTGGGTTGTGTGGACCAGATGTAAAATTGTATTAGTAGAAGGACTGTCTATTGTTGTTCTTTTATTAATGCAAATTAGTACCTGTTTTACAACTTACAGTTGCAGGAAATTATATAGAACTTGGAGGCCACAACACTAGCTAGAACTAGGTTAAAATATAGTTTCTACCTGATTTTAATGTGTTGATACATTAATTTAAATATGTGTGTATATACATAAATATATATATATATATATATATTTAAAGATATATGGTTTTCTAAGTCTCTGTGCAACCCACAGGGATCCTTTTGTAAAGCTAAGTGGCCTGTCTTTCTATATGAGTTTGACACCATGGGTCTAGAACATAGGAAGATTAAGAGGTTATTCCAGGGCCTGTAAACCTGGCCTTATTATTTACTACAACCAGCATAATGTGCACAAATAATATTAACCTTGCTCAAGTACACTGTGCTCTTAATTATATGTTTGCTTCACGTATCCCTGAAATGGTAATTTTATGATTTGGTCATGATTTACAACTATAAATTAAATAATTATCTGAAATAACACTATGAATGCTGGGAGATGTGAAATCTGATCATTCTTTTGAGGCTTAATGTCTCCTACAAATGGAAAATAACTC
Organism: Potorous gilbertii; assembly: GCA_028658325.1. NCBI lineage: Eukaryota > Metazoa > Chordata > Mammalia > Diprotodontia > Potoroidae > Potorous > Potorous gilbertii. Next base: position 96,407,002 of record CM053771.1, read on the forward strand.
AGGAATTCACAGCTGCTTTGATTTTCTGTTATCATCCTACAGCATCACAACATAGATCAAGGTTAAAAAAGATACAAGAGAGAATACTACTATCTTCCTGAAACCTCTTACAACCAATTGGAAGGGTTTAAAAAGTAATAAATTTTTTACTCCCATTGGAAACAATTTGATCTGAATATTTGGGAGGTAATGAGCTAGAATAATTCTGGTATATAAATTCATTGTGAGCTCTCCTTTCAGTCAATCCTTCATCTGATGTTTCAGGGCAACTTGCCATCTAGGCTGACTTACGCTGTATCTATACAGTATGTTACTGTGGTGTTGTTTAGCCATTTCACTTGTATCTAACTCTTTGTGACCCCATTTAGGATTTTCTTGACATAGACACTTGACTAGTGTGTCATTTCCTTATCCAACACATTTTATAGGGTGAGGTAACAAAGGCAAACAGGGTTAAGTGATTTGCCCAAGGTCACACAGCTAGTAAGTGTCTGAGGTCAGATTTGAATTCAGGAAAATTCATTTTCTGGCTCCAGGACCTGAGCGCTAAATACTGTACCAGCTAGCCCTCAGTATACTCTGGATAATTCAGCCTGACTGACCTTCCTTCTTCCCTTACCCCTTTCAAAACATATTTTGATTGCATCGAGTGAGGCAGAAAGAACACTAGTTTCATAATCCAAAAAGAGTGAGACCCCTGGATTTTTAATCAGAGGACCAAGGTATGAATCCAGTTGTGCCCCTGTTGGTACCTTTAGAAAGGCATTTATCTTCTCTTATCCTCATTATCTTATTCTGCGTAAATGCAGATGTTTATTTCCAGTTCTGCATAATATACCACCCTGTGCCTAGGATTCAAATTTCATCTATTGCATTTACTGATAATGTGACTTTGGAGAGATTACTTATCTTTCTTCCTCTTACCTTAGATATATGCAGGGTTTTCTGAATGTCTGAGACCTGCCTCCATAATTTTTACAATCTAAGTCTTAAAAATTTATAGAAGTGATAGCTATTATTTCCAACATAATCAAAATAACAGTCATAGTTTCAACCTTATTATCTAATTTGGCTATTGATAAATGAGTGAATGTTAACAGGTAGTGGGATAATATGCCAGGATATAAAGATATAACAAAGTAGAAACTTAAAAACAAGACTATACTATAGTGTAAAGTAAGATACATTCTTTACATATATAAACTAAGACCCAGAAAGATTAATTTAGTTTCTAAAGATAACAGTTACTAAAGAGTAAAGATGGCAGACTGAGAATACTTTCTTGGCAGGTCTTTGACTAAAATATTTAAATGTCAAACCCAAATGGAAACACATTGTGGAAACACCATTGCTGAGGTTTCAGAAGACCTGACTTGGAGCCCAACTGTCCCTTTCTTCCCTATTTCCACTAATCTGAACCTTAGTCTACAAATCTGCAAAATGGAGATAATACTACTGCAGGCCTCCCAGACAGCATGTGAGGATCAGATGAAATAATGGATTCCCAGGAAGATGTTTTGTGAGACATAAAGCCTTATGTAAATATAGGTTATTATTAGGAAATGCTAGATTTCTTCTATAAGACAAGAACAGAAGAATTGTTTCTGTACAGTTATGTTTCTCAGGTCGTTACATGAAAATAGCATAGTGATATTTCCTTTATTAATAAATCTATGCATGACAGCCTGAAATTGCCAAGCTGATCGGACCCAGTAAAATTATACCAAGGGACTGGTCACTATGCTTGAGTTTGTTTTATTACATTATGTTTGCATATACATTTTTGATTTAGTTTCTCCTTTTATGAATAGTTTCTCCCCATACAGATCATGAAGAACTGTCCATGGTATTTTCTTTAGTAATGTGTCTCTGGGGACATTGTTCTTGCCAAGAGAGAAACAATTTGAGATTCTTTCCAATAAGAGGAAACAAGATTACATTGAAATCTATGTCAGTAAAGGTTTAAGGTTTATTGACAAGGATGGTACACCATTGTGTAAAATTCTTGCTAAATGTCTCTTGAGATAGACTAAAAATATATTAAAGGCAAAGCAATGTTGTAGAATAAGACCTCCATTTCTAGGATGTTATAAGGATTGCAATATTGTTTTCCATCAGTGTATTTTTCAATATCCAAAAAGACTATTTAGCAAAACTCAATAAAACTTTAAATAGGCAGAAGAAGGCATATGATAGTTGTTTTAATTATGAACCATAAAAAAACTATAATGGACATATATAAAAAGTGGAGAGGGGAACTCTCACAAAATATCCCAGTCCCTAATACAAAATTTTCTCCTTCCAGTACTTTCTTGATTTTTGAAAGTACCTATAAATTCCTATTTATTACCTCATAGATTTGAACTGGATTTCAAAATTCATCAAGTCATCACACCTGAAAGCTTGAATCCCCCATGCAGCATCTCCCACAAGTAATCAACCAATATCTGACTAACATCTACAGAAGCAGGGACCACGAAACCTCAGAGAACAGGCAAAGTGCCTTTTAAATATGTATTATTTGAAAGCCCCTCTCATCATTTTGCTCACTCCAGCATTCATTGAATAAAAAGTTATAAATCAAATATTGTTTACAGAATACTTTGATAATCTCTGGAGAAGACACACAGTTTAGATAAGGAAATGTTTCTGTTCTGGTGGAGCTTATGTCCTAGCATTATTTGCATATACATATATATATATATATATGTAAATAATGAATATCTATCTATTTATTTTTGTGTGTATATCATCTATTAAGTACATTAGAAAAATGCAATAAAATATGTAGTCCAAGGGGGTCTAAGGAAGAATCTTTAGAGATCTGAGATCAGAGAAGGCTTTATTTACAGAAAGGAAGCAGCTGAGTTGGTCTTTCATAGATGTAAAAATTGAGAAGACAAAGAAGGAGAGGGGTAATAAGGTTCTTTCAATAGAGGAAAGTGTACAAAAGTAGGAAGCTGGGAAATTTAGGAACCGGTGGTTTTCTATCAATTAAGAAATAGCTGAATTAAGTATTTATGTAATGAAATATTTGTGTAATGAAATATTTTGTAGTAAACAATAAATATGAAGAACTAAGAGAAACATAAGGAGATCCATTTGAACTCATTAAAAATGCTAAATAAGCAGAACCAAATAAAGCTACAACAAATAATTCAATAAAACTCTTTTATCTGATCAGAAAAGCAGGAAAATACTAAAAATTTTTTTTAAAATCTCTGCATATATTGTCAGAAGCAGTCATTCTATTGTTTTTTTCTTATCTTTTTTCCGTCTTTGTAAAAGGAAGGATACAATGGTACGAGAGGAAGGAAGGAAAAGATTCTACAAATGAGGATGTGAAAACAAAAGGTATCAATAAAAATTATTTATAAGAAAGTTAAGGGAATTTTCAAAGGCTAGAGAGCAGTCAGTCCATTTAGGTTGGGAAAATACAGAAGGAGCTAAGTCTGACCATTTAGGCTGTGGCCAGTTTTGGAAGACTTTGAAGGCTGGCAACAGTCGAATTTATTTACTCTACACAATAAGCAACAGAAAGCTAATTGTAGATTTGGAGGTTCATCAGTCAAACAACTTTTCTTATCTGCCCAAAGGAAAGCTTTTTCTGTCAGAAATGTCAAAGATACTCTAGAGATTGCAGAAAGGAGAGATGAGAAAGCATTCAAACCCCATTGTAGAGCTATACCAATAGCCAGTGGTAAGGATGAACTGTTTTAGAGAGACAAGAACAGGAGCATAGAAGAGGTGTGGTTGTAAGAGACCTTAAGTAGATGAATTTGGAGACAGCTGGTATTTGTCAAGTGAGGGCAATAGTCAAAAATGCTGTCCAGTTCTCAAATAGCATGACACTAAATTTTGAAGTCAGAATAACCTAGATTAAGGTCACATCTCAGAAACTAGTTATGTTATCCTGGGGAAGTCACTTGACCCTTCCTTATCTGTTTTCTGATCTGTAAAATGAAGCTATTTTACTCCATGATCTGAGAAAAAAATGATTATTTCTCCCTTTTATTACTACTCAATTATTGAATTAGGGCCAGGATTTCTTTTTTCAGGAACCTGAAGGTTGTTCAGAACATTGAACTGAAGAACACTGTTGATGAATGAGATTTCCTAAATCCTTGGGATTCATGCTTTTTTATCCTGGGTGGGAGACCCCATCCAACCAGTGAAACTTATAAAGAATTTAACCTAAGATGAAATCCAGCCCACTGTGTTTAGTTAGCCAGGTCTGAGTAGAGGTGGACCCTCTTTCATCTCAATTGCCCTCAGCGGGGTTAGCTTGGATAAGAGATAAGTCTCTTTGTCCAACAGTGAGTGATCAGAGTCACTTCACCTAGCCCTTCATTAGAACAATCCCACCTCTCATTATAATATTTATTCTTCTCATTAATTGTTAACCAATCAGAGTACATTGCCATCCTCAGGAACACCAACTCTCCCAGGGACATCGAAGCATTGACCAAGTTCTATGAGGGATCTTTGGTATTCAAGAGTGCCACTGACCTCATAAATAGATAATCCACTAGCATGACTAACAAAATGATTAATTACCCAGAAACTATATCTCTCAAACTTCTTACACATCACAGACCTCAAAGTTCTTTTCTAATTCTGAATCTGAGCCTATAATTTTATCTTAGCCTGAGATCTTATAGAATAAAAGGTGAATAGATCTGTTGAGAAGAAGAAAAAGCATGAGCAGAAGGAGGAAGAGGAGGAAGAGATGATGGTGATGATGATGATGATGATCTTAGAAGAGAAATAATAAGCTACTAACCATAGTACCCAGAACTAAGGATGGACATATGAAAGAGGTCTTACCAAGGGCCTGAGCACCTTTATGGGATCTGATTTTTTTTTGGACAAATAAATTGTTCCTTATTTGTTATCATTCAGTCCTTTCACTTGTATCCATCTCTTCATGACTCCATCTGGGGTTTTCTTTACAAACATAACAGAGTAGTTTGTCATTTCCTTTTCTAAGTCATTTTACAAATGAGGAAACAGACAAACAGGGTAAAGTGACTTGCTCAGAGTCAGACAACTAGTAAATGACTGAGTCTACATTTTAACTCGGGTCTTCTGGATAGTAGCAGAAGTAACAGCAGCAACAGCAACAAGAACAACTATTTTGGATCTTAATAGCTAGGTAGCCCAGCAAATAGACAGTTGTGTCTGAAGTCAGGAAGACATCTTCCAGAGTTTGAATCTCACCTCAGACACTTACTAACCGTGTGTCCCCGGGCAAGTCACTTACGCCTATTTGCCTCAGTTCCTCATTGTAAAATGAGCTATAAAACAAAACCGAGGATCACTCCTTCATCTTTGCCGTGAAAATCTTAAATGGGGTCGTGAAAAGTTGGCACACCTGAATAAGAGTAGGAACATATTTTGGATCTAGAAATATGGAAGTCATCTGGCTGTTAGGTAATATGGGACTTTCCACTGCTTTCTAACTAACTAAATTAAATTTTAAAACATTTCAAACTAGATTTATGTGCGGCTAAACATGGAAATGGTATTTAATGCAATATTGTTGCCTTAAAAATTGTTGTTTTCTTTTTCTTATGTGTAATAATTATGATGGATGACTTTAGATAGACCGTTCAAAACTGTCCATTGTAATTAGCACATAATTTTTTCTGAAACATAAAATAAAGAACAATGACAGGCCATCTAGCTTAAAATGTGATTTGATGACTTTTTACTCTCTAAAAATGAAACAAGCACAAGTGTGTATAAAAAGAATGTGAATTAAACATTTTTTCAGCTCTTAACTTGGAATTTGTGAACTTTTAATTTTTTTGACAACTATATTTCAGTATAGTTGGTTTTCTTTGTAATTCTATGTATTTCATTTTTATTAAAAAAAAATCTGAGGAGTGCAGTCTACAAAAACAGTTGGTGATACACAAAAAAGGTTTAGAATCTCTTATTTATTTCCTGACTTGTCTTTCACCATTAAAATATAGATAGATAGATTGATATATAAAGATATATAGATGTTTGTTGAAAGCAGGAACTGTCTTCTACGAGTGTATTTGTACCCCCAGTGCTTAGCACAGTGCTTTGTGTATAGTAAATACATTTTGTTATTTATTTATGTTTGTGTTATTTATTTATGAATTTACTACCTTTCACATACTCTCATTACAGTTAAATGGAACTACAATCATTTCTCTGAGGATGTTATGTCAGTTTCCATTGTGCTTTATCTAGGTGCCCCCCCTATTTCTAGATTATCCTTCTTCCCCTACTCTTCATCATAAAATATCTACCATCTTTCAAATCCTATCATAGGTGCTATTTCCTGTATTAGGTATTTCCTGAAACTTTCTTCTTCTGTTGTAATTAGAGCTCTGTCTGTCATGAAACTACTTCATAAATATATTTTATCTAGTTACTTGTTGACCTGAGGCTTCCTCTTGATAGAATCCAGGCTCCCTGAGGGCAATGACTATTTCATTCATTGCATTGCAGCATTAGCCTAGTGCCTTAGACTTACAATCACAGATTTAGACTTGGAGTTGGAAGGATCTAAAGGAACATGATCTAACATCCCATTTGGCAAATGGGGAATTTGAGAGAGAGAATTTAAGTGATCTGTCCAGACTCACAGGGCTAATAAGTATCTCAGACAGAATATTAATGCAGGTTCTCCTGAGTCTGAGTCAGTGTTAAATGCACCATGCCATGCTACCCCTCTGAAGAGGAGAAAGTGAGTCCAAGGAGACTAAATCACCTAATATTTCACAGGTAAATGTCAGAGCCAAGCCTCACATGCAAAGCTTCTGACCCTATTTCACTGCCTCTTCTCATACTATTCTGCCTTCCTTGGCATTTACTTGGTAACTGTTCATTATTGAACTATTTTTATTTTCTGTAGTCAATAGATTAAGGAGTGTCTAATGTTATTCCTGCATTTTTTACTATAAAATAGACTCATGTGATTATAACAATAATTATATTTATGTTACTATATAATTATAGTTAGATGATAACATTAGAATACATATCACATTAAACATTA
>CM053771.1:96419928-96465727 GCA_028658325.1 Potorous gilbertii
CCTGCAAGAGGACTTTCCAATTTCTTCTTCATCTTAGTGTGTTATTGCATCCCCTCTGAGATTAGTTCATCTACATTTTATATTTCTTGTATGTACATAGACATCTTCATGTTCATTAGAATGTAAGCTTCTTAAGAGTAGGCATTATTTTGGGTTCTTTACCTTGATTTTTCTTTGCTCCCCCTTTTTGTCTATTTTCAGCCCTTAGCACAGTGTATGACATACACCATATACAAGAAACAATTTTTTTTCACTGATTGCCCCCAGTGGCTGCATTTCTAATCCCATCCCTCAACTGTCCTTGTTTTCTGATTGTGGTACTGGCTTTCACACAGTGAATATACAAGCTTTTGTTGAAGGAGAGAATAAATTGATCATAACAGAATAAATCAGAGAAGGTTTTTGTAGGAAACCATGTTGTTTGGCTAAATTAGAAGGAATTAGACTTTTTTTGTGTTGTGTCTGAAGAGTAACAGGGAGACAAATTTCAGGTGAGTATAAAAAAATACCTAATGACAAAAGCCCATCAATGGAAGGTTTCCCAAGAAAAACGACCTGGGGATTTTTAAATGGGGCACTGAAGTTTAGAAAGAACTGAATACAATTGCATTCATTCCAGATAAATAGAAAAAAGCATTTTAAGGGCAATTAGTATGGGGAAAATAGTTAAAATAAAACATACCTAGAAATTTCCAAATCTCCCCAACTAGTACGGTAGCTAAATTCTGCTTTTCTAATATAACTACTATATCAGGTATCAGAAGGGCTCTAAATTTCTTCTCTCCCCACACATCTCCATCTTTTCTACAAGAACAACAGCTAATACATTCTCAAATCCAACAGGTATTTGGAAATGTAAATTTGGAGGTTAGGATCAAAGTTAGAGCTGAATATGGTGATCTGAGAATCATCAGTGTAAGAATTAGAATTGAATTCATGGAAACTGGTGAGATGACCAGGTGAAATACAATAGAAAAAAGAATGATAACAGGATCCATGATAGATCACTTTAATAATACCAACCCAAATTCTTCCTAGAATTCAAAATAATTCTCAGTTTTTAAAATAAATTTCAGACTGTATGTTTCTAGCCCCCACATTTTAAAAATCAATACAAATTTTTAGCCTTGCTCCAGTCACATATTTACATAACCATTGTGTAGATTCCTTCAAATATAACTGATAGTAGCACAATAATTGCATTTCCCAAAAACATGTGTACTCAAAGATACATTAGTCTGGACTACTTGAGTTCATCAAGGTACAGTTGATTGTCATCTTTCATTCTGAAAGAGGATCAAAATGATAGAGCTATCTTGGAGTCAAGGTATAGTGTGTCCAGCTGTGTCAGACCAATACAAGCTTGGAATGCTCTACCACAGATTAGGCATCAATGGTCCACATGAATTCTTGGAGTGTAAAAATCTCTGAATTTGAGCATCTCACATTTTCTTTTGAGCTACCAACATTCTGCTTTACTCACAGAACACAGCAACTTCTTTGATGTGGTCATGCCATGCTGGGCAGTCATTTGCCAATGTCTTCCACGTCATGCATCACTTCCAAAGTTATTTAGAGAAACCTTGAGAATCCTTTGACCAGCCTTTGAGCATGTGCCATATTCAAGTTCTCCTTTTATAAAACAGTCTTTTAGGCAAAGGTACATTTGTCATTAGAACACATGACCAGCCCAGCAAAGTTACTTTCTCTGCAGTAGAGTTTGAATGCTTGGCAATTCAGCTTGAAGAAGGGCCTCAGTGTTTGGTGCCTTATTCTGCCAGATGAACTTCAGAATCCTCCTAAGACAATTCAAATGGAAGTGATTCAGCTTCCTGGCATGGCCCTGGTAGACTGTCTAGGTTTCATAGGCATAGAAGAAAGAGATCAGAGTAATGGATCTGTAGATCTTTAGTGTGGTAGATAATCCAATATTCTTTGTTTTCCCACTCTTCCCTTGGGAGCTTCTCAAAATATTGGGTTAGTTTTCGTAATGTATGCATCAACCCCATTATCTATATGTTTACCTTTGGAAAGTATGCTGCCAAGGCAAGTGAACATATCTATAGCACTCATAATTTCTCCATTTGCTCAATCCAATGGGTCCACATATGGATGATACAGCACTGGCTCGGGGAGAATCTCTATTTTCTTGTTGTTAATTGTGAGTGGGAGAAAACTGAGAGATATTTTGTTGCATCTCAGGCTTAAAGACTACATCGAGTGCATGGTCATTTGTGAGCAAAAAGTCACATACCAGCTTTCCCTCCACTTTAGTCTTGGCTTGTAACCTTTTCAAATTAAATAATTTATGATCAGTGCAGGAGCTGACCTTGATGCCTTTTCTTCTTCGTTGAAGGTATGACAACACCACAGAAAACATCATGCTAAAAAAACATGGAAGCAAGCACATATCTCTGCTTCACCCCATCTATGATTGGGAAAGCATGAGACCCTTCTCTGTTATCCAGAACTTATGCAAGCATACTGTCATGAAACTGACTTACAATACTGATAAACTTCTCTGGGTAACCAAATTTTGTCACAGTTTCCCATAAGCCCTCACAAATGCCAATATTAAAGGCCTTGATCAAGTCAACAACTATTGTATACAGACCTCTGCTCTACTCCTAAGATTTCTCCTGGAGATGTCAATTTATCATATTAATCATTCCTTGACCCTTTCTGAAGTCATACTGGCTCTCAGCTAGATGACCATCTTCCAAGTGAAGGATTAGTCTGCTCAAGAGGACTTTAGCAAGAATCTTGCCAGCAATATCTAAGGGAGAGATCCCATGTAATTATCACAAGACAATCTGTTTTCTTTGCCTTTATAGAGATGGGCAATGGAGGCATCCTTGAATTCCTAGGGGATAATCTTCTCTTGGCATATAACCCAGAAAATTTCAGTCAGTTTTTATATGAGCAGTGAACCCCTTGGCTTGTAAATCTCAGCTGGAATAGAATATCTTCAGGTGCTTTGCCTCATGAGAGAAGACTAATTTAGAAGACTAAATTCAAAACATTTTCTTCAGTTGGAAGTTCAACTACAGAGGGATTGATAGCAACCTGAGGTATATAGTCAGTGGCTTCAGAATTAATTGATGAAGGTCTGTTGAGAATATTATTGAAGTGTTAAGCCCATCTCTCCAGGATAAGGTCATGAGATGCACAAGTCTTCAGCAGTAAGTAATAGTTGCTCTTATTGTTTCTTACCCCATTCCTCCCAAGGACTCCCTGCCACATCTAGTAGTCTGCACTTATTCTTGCATTAAGGTCACTAAGAATTATGTTTGTCTTTTTATTTTTTATTGGGGGAGTACATTGATGACAAGGATCACAAGGTCTTTGTAATTTTTATCTTTGAACTCATCAGAATGTGGAAACATACACACTGATGGAGGTGGTGTGGTGCTTTCTTGTAAGTAGCTGTTTCATTGTTCTGACTGCCTTCCTTTTTTTCTTTTGAATAAAAGATGGCCCTGCAGAGATACATTCTAGTCATGGGTGTGATCTCACTTAATCCCCATGGTATAGGACCTCTAGTTTATTTTACATTATTCTGATTCCTTTTGGAAAGCATATGAGCTTGTGGGTGTGTATGTGTATGTGTGTGTGTGTGTGTGTGTGTGTGTGTGTGTGTGTATGTGTGTAGGGTAGGATCCCCTCCTGCTGAGGTAAGCAGGACAGGGTTGGTTGAAGCAAACAATTTTTAAGGTAACTTTTCTAACCTTTTCCTCCCATCAGAAAATGAGTGGTGCAGTCCTCCACAAAGGCTGCTTAGAAACCCCAGGGGGCTTCCAAATTCCATTGCTGCTTCAGTCCAGTGAGAAAACAACTTTATGACCTGGGCTACCTGCCCATAGGATTGTGACTACAGCTCCCAGTGTATCTATACCTGTGCTGCTTTATCCCTTATCTCTCACTGCAGGGCTTTGAGGTGGGTAAAAATGTTAAAATGGTAGGAGGGATTTCTTTTGACTCTCACATAAATTGGCTTTAAGTGAGGCAGAGTTGCATGAATATGTCAACCTCATTCTCCTTTCCAGAGTCATCCAAGTCCAGTGCCAAGACAAAAGTCAAGATGACTGGCAATTTTTAAATCAAAAAGTTTCAACAAACATTTAGCTCCCCCATCCCTACCATAATGTACCTTAGCACCAAAATGATCTTCCCTTTTCTAAACTTATCTATCTCCTGTTTTCCTCCTGTTGTTTTGTAGTATTTACCTATGATAAATGACTCCTGTTTTTTCCTCAATTTATCTTCATTAAGATGTTCTCTATAGTGCTTCCTTGTGTCTCCCTATCTTTTTCTTGGATTTCCTCATATGAATATATCTTTTGACATAGATCTACACACTTTTACCTTCTTTTTTTTTCTGTATAGGACCTCGAGTTTCTGTATAGGACCTCTAGTTTATTTTACTTGTTACTTGTTACTTAACTTTTACTTGCTACTTAAATTTTGTACATTTGTTTCTGGAAACTTGCAGTCATAGGATTTACTGGATTTCATGTATACTGATTCCCTTATAGATTTCATCTCCTATGAATGTATGGATTTCTCTGCTGCTGGTATTTTTCCCCAAACTTTTTATTTATGATATCTTATTTCATAAGGTTTTCCCCCCCTTTCTCATTACTGAAAGGTTTAAAGTCCTTCAGATTTGATTTGGGAGTACATTCTTATGAACACCCTTGGTTTGGCATTCTCTCTTCTTAGATAGAAGTGACCATTCTTATACACTGACAGTTCAAAAAACCACTGGGTGTCTACGCAAGAATGTTATAGATCAGATACATGTAAGGGACAGCTAACTAGAACATCAAGATGTCTTTCAATTTAAACACCGTTTTTTCCCCCAGAGGTACACTTTTTCAGGGCATCTAGGTAGCACAGTTCTGGGATTGGAGTAAGGAAGACCTGAGTTCAAATTCAGCCTCCGACACTTAAGAGCCACTTGACACTGTTTGCTTCAGATTTTTTATTTATAAAATGAGCTAGAGAAGGAATTGGCAAACCACTCCATTATCTTTGCAAGAAAACTCCAAATGGGATCACAAAGATTTAGACACAGATGAGATGACTGAACAATACACAACAACAGATCTTTTCATTTTTAACACTGGATTTTTACTGAAAAGTGGGATCTTGATGTGTATATGATACGTATAAAAGAATTCTGTTGGAAGAATTTGTACATGGTGAAGACAGATGATTATGTGTGTCTTTAAATATAGAAAATATTGAAATGAAATGCCTATATTTTAGAGAAAAACATTGCCTCCCAGCAATTGGGCCAGTAGGGATGAATATGTATATATATATACATATATATATATACGTATATATATATGTATATATATATACACATATATACGTGTATATATATACACATATATACGTGTATATATATATACACGTATATATGTGTATATATATATATATACACACACATATATAACCCATAAGACAAAAAGTAGGGCTTAGGAAGTAATAGCAGGCACTGTAATAATTAGTCGAGTGCTGACCCTTCCATACACTGGTAATGAAGCAAGTTATGATGTATATCTTTGATTTACGTCAGGCGCGACATCCCAGACAGATGAATTTGGACCAACAAAGCATGAGAAAGAGGAAAAGAGAAAGGGAATCCTAAATAAGGAAGGGTGGCCTGGGAATTACAATTACAATAACTGGTATCCTTAGATTGCTCCAAGGTTTGTAAAATATTTTATAAACAACTCATTTTAGCCTCAAAACTAAATCATTAGGTAAATACCATTATCCCCATTTTACAGATGAGGAAACTAAGGTTTGGGGAAATCAAATCATTTGTCAATAGTCACACAATTCAAGCACAGGAGGTAGGATCTAAACCCAGGTCTCTCTTAAATCTGAACCCATCAACATTCTTTTTGGGGTGAAATTCTCTGTCGCTTCCTGGCATATGTCCATAGCAGTCATTTTAGAGTGAGGAAGAACAAGCAAATGGTTTCTTCTTAAGAATCTAAGAAAACTGAATATTGCAAAGTATATTCATTTATTTATATTGTCTGGTTTTTAAGTAACAGAAGTATTAATTACATTTCTAAGCCAATGTGTAGAGGATGCTCTGAAGGGGGTTTATGTTATTTTCAACATGTCAGAGTGCATTTCACCAGGATTTTGAATCTATTTGGGTCATATTAATTACAAGATGAATTCATTTCTTGAGTATTAATCTCAAGTTATCTATTTTACATGAAAGTGATATTAATGTTTACTCCCAAAGGGAAGACAGGTAGTCAAATACTACTACACACAAACGTATGTACACATATTCAGAAATCTCCCACTATGACTCTTGTAAGGTAAACAATGGAATTTTGTGTGTGGATATGTGTGCGTTTCTTCTCAGACTTGTTCCTTATTGGTTTTAAATGAGATAAGTAAAACACTAATTTAACAAAGTGATCATCATCTTATCTGCAAAGAGACATAAATACCTTTCTAATCATCAACATTAGTGTGGTCATGATTTATATTCCCTCCATTAAATTCAACATGAGGAAATACAGAGTTAAAATAAATTCCGTTATGCCCAGTCACTAAATTCTCTGATATATGTCATTAAAATAAAGTATGGAAGGAAATATGTGACTCCATCAGAAATTGAGGTCAATTAGGGACTCATTATAAAGGAGCAGTGAAATTGATTTGTAACTGTATCTCTTCGGGCTGCCATTCTCCAGTGTTAATAATAAAATCTGAATTCTGACAAGGAGAGCCATTAAAGTACTTCATAAGGAAGGGTCATTCATTACCTTAAAACTTATTATCTGGAATTTATTCCCTTCTGCTACCAAGATTTGTCATGTCCAAGAGATTAATGATAGAGAATACAAACGAGTTGGCTGACGTTCGTTATCATAAGCCACGTTTTCTGTAGATTTATGTGTGGCATTTTTGTTCTTTTATTTTGTTAAATGAATGGACCTGGAAAGGAGGTGGGCAGGACATAGGATAAGAATGGCACCCAGTAGATGGACAGCTGATGATAAATCAGTTCTCCTATAACCCTAGAACAATCTGCAGAAGGCTTCCTAATTATTCAATAGAAATTTTATGGAAAATTCATGGACAAATATAGGTAAGAATTACTGAGGAAAGAAGGTATGTCAAGGATCTGCTCTGATGTTTGAGGGAGTAAGAAATATATGAATAAAATTACAAATCTCCCAAATTTCAGACCAATCTTCATACTGAAGGCAAACTCTCTGAGAGTGTCAGATACTCACTTTATTGTTGATGATGCTTTAAGGCATTGTTGCAATGTGTGGCTTCAATGATCTCTAAAATGGTCCTGTAAAAACAGTGAACAGCCACACATGGAATGCTCTGTGGACATTTTCAGCATCAGATCTGAAAATAGATCTCATGCAGCTAGAATAATTCCAGAGAAGAGTCAAAACAATGACGTGAGTGAGTGGAGTATAACAGAAATGACCATATCAGGACACAGAAAAACAAACATGTTTCCATTACACACACACACATACACACACACACACACAATTGTGTGTGTAAAGATTTAGAAAGCATTTTCTCATGTGACGGGCAAATATAATTCTCTCCACTTTTAATTCGATTCAATAAACAAAGTATTTATTCAAGACCTACTCTGTGAAGGTACTGTACATAGAAACTGAGTGGTAAAGAGATGGTGAGTTTATAATAGCCACATAAACTAAAAATCACCAGAGTCAGGACTGAAACTAAAACATTTGGACTCTAGGTCTTATATTTTTCTTACAAAACTACATTGCTTTCCACTGAACAGAATATGACCTGGATGTTTTATTTTGCTGGAAATTTATTTAATCCATTCATCAATTAAATAGCTTCAGAGAATCTAGTGTGTCATTTTCAGGTACTTCCCCTTCACATTGCTTAATGAATGGAGAACAGAACCCAATTAAAAGAACTGACAAGTTGAAGGCTCTCTTGTTATGTCCGACAAGCAAAGAATGAATGAAAGAGCCGTAGAAATTTGATCAAAATGTAAATGCTTCAGAATTATGAACATCATCTGTTAGTATTCCTGACAATATACTTAGCACCAGGTAACCCACAGCCATGGAAGACAGAATCTCTGCCCAAAGGGTTTAATATCTAAATTGAAATAAGTGCATGCTGTGTGAAATGTGATTCATCTTGACTTGAGGAAATGATTTTCTTACAATTCTATTTAAGACTCTATACAAAGAGTTTCACTTGAAAGCAAACTTTTTTTTCAATTGGACTTTGTGAGACTGTCCTGCCCCTGAAATCAGTGACTTTCATACAAATGAAGCTTCTTTTCTCTCATATGACTTTGAAGTCACTTCATTCTTTTTAGAATATGTGCTATTAACACAGGCAAAGAGGAAATTGGTGAGTGTGGACAACTCAAGACAAGTCATCACTTCTAGAACAACAGCACAAAATGTTTAAGAACACTAAGGGAGTTCCACTGAGGAGTTTGGGTAGTGGGAAGCCTTTCTATGGGAAGGAATTCTTTGTAGAATCATGAACAATCAAAAAGAGGACCACACATTTCTTAATGTGTATGAGGATTTTTATCTTCTGATAAGGTTAATCATACATATATATATGCATGTATATGTATATGTGTGTGTGTTTTATTTTTATTTTTCAACATACACTTCCACAAGATTTTGAGTTCTAAATTTTCTCTCTTCTCCCCACTCCACCCACCCCAAGACAGTATGCATTCTGATTACCTCTCCCCTAATCTGCCCTCCTTTCTATCACACCCTCCTTTTTCTTATCCTCATGCCCTCTATTTTCTTGCAGGGCTAGATAGATTTTTATACCCTACTGCCTGTATATCTTATTTCCAGTTACATTTAAAAATGATTTTTAACATTCATTTTTAAAACTTTGATTTCCAACTTCTCTTTCTCCTTCCTCATAAGCAAGCAATTTGATATAGGTTATACATGTGTAGTTATGCAAAACACTCCTATAACAGTCATGTTATGAAAGACTAACTCTATTTCCCTCTATCCTATTCAATTCTCTCTTTTGACTATATTCCCTCCTCAAAAGTGTTTACTTCTAATTACCCCCTCCTCCCATTTACCTTCCCTTATGTCATCCCCCCATCCCCAGCTTATCCCCCGAATACTGAGAAAAGTCTCAAGAGTTACACATATCTTTCCTGGTAGGAATGTAAACAGTTCAACTTTAGTAAGTCCCTTGTGATTTCTCTTTCCTGTTTACCTTCTCATGCTTTTCTTGATTCTTGTGGTTGAAAGTCAAATGTTCTATTCAGCTCTGGTCTTTTCATCAAAAATGCTTGAAAGTCCTCTATCTCATTGAATGACCATTTTTCCCTTGAAGTTTCCTACTCAGTTTTGCTGAGTAGGTGATTCTTGGTTTTAATCCTAGCTCCTTTGACCTCTGGAATATCATATTCCAAGTCCCTTGATCCCTGTAGTAATGAAGAAACTGCTAGATCTTATGTTATCCTGATTGAGTTTCCACAATACTCAAATTCTTTCCTTCCAGCTGCTTGCAATATTTTCTTCTTGATCTTGGAGTTCTGGAATTTGACTACAATATTTTTAGGAGTTGGTCTTTTGGAATCTCTTTCAGAATATGATCAGTGGATTCTTTCAAAATCTATTTTACCCTCTGGTACTAGAGTATCAGGGAAATTTTCCTTGATAATTTCATGAAAGATGATGTCTAGGCTCTTTTTTTGATCATGGCTTTCAGGTAGTCCCATAATTTTTAAATTGTCTCATTTGAATCTATTTTCCAGGTCAATTGTTTTTCCAATGAGATATTTCACATTATCTGCTATTTTTTGATTCTGTCGGTTTTGTTTTATAATTTCTTGATTTTTCACAGTCATTAGTTTCCATCTGCTCCATTGTAATCTTTGAGGAATTATTTTCTTCAGTGAGCTTTTGGATCTCCTTTTCCATTTAGCCAGTTATGTTTTTTAGGGCATTCTTCTCCTCATTGGCTTTTTTGGATCTCTTTTCCCATTTTGGTTAGACTATTTTTAAGTGTTATTTTCTTCAGCATTTTTGGGGTCTCTTTCAGCAAGCAATTGGCTCATTTTTCATAATTTTCTTGCATCACTCATTTCTCCTCTCAATTTTTGCTCTACTTCTCTTTGATTTTCAAAATCCTTTTTGAGCTCTTCCATGGCCTAAGACTAATTCATATTTTTCTTGGAGCCTTTAGATGAAGGAGCTTTGACTTTTTTGTCTTGTTCTGTTTGTATATTTTGATCTTCCTTGTCACCAAAGTAAGATTCTGTAGTCTAATTCTTTTTTCTGGCTTTTGTTCATTTCCCCAGACATTTACTTGACTTTTGGACATTTTGTCAAGGTAGTTCTCTACTTCCAGTGGGGTGAGGGAGAGTACTGTCAGCTGCTCAATCCCTCCACGTTCTGTGGGCCTAGAGCTCCAGAAACAGCCACTGCTGCAGCCTTTTCGCCTGCTACTGCTTCACCCCCTCTGCAGTCCCGGGAGTCTGGTCAGACCACTCTACTGTCTCACACAGGTCCCAAAGTTATTTTCCACTGACCTTCCAATTTGCCCTTGGCTTTTTGTAGTTTTTGAAGTCTGGAAACTGCAGATTCAGTTCCATGAGGCCTGTTCAGCTCTCATCTGTGCCAGCATGACTGACACTGAACTGAGCTCTACTTACAGTCCAGCATGATTGACACTTTGAATTTCCAGATTGCCTTGAACTAGAGATCTGCTTCACTCCATCATTCTATAAGTTTTGAAGCTCCAGAATTTTTTTTAGAGGCATTTTGTACAGGTATTTGACTGGGCTTGGGAGGGAGCTCTAGCTAGTTCATGCTTTTGCTCTGCCATCTTGGTCCTGCCTCTGTAAGGTTTTTCTTATTGAGCCATTTCAGTCATATCTGACTCTCCATGACCCCATTTGGGTTTTCTTGCCAAGGCAAAGGTACCAGAGTGACTTGTCATTTCCTTCTCCAGGTCATTTTTACAGATGAGGAACTGAGGCACTCAGGATTAAATGTCCTTCCCAGGATCACACAGCTAGTAAGTATGTGAGAGCAGATTTGAACTCAGCTCTTCCTGACTTTAGTGGACTTTGTCCACTATGCCATCTAGCTGTTCCTCTCCTGATAATAGCCCTTTGAGATAAGTTTTGCACATATTAATATATACATTTTAAGATGAGGAAACTGAGGCTCATAGAAGTTAGGGAAATAGTCCATGATCATAAAACTCATTAGGGCAAGATGTAAGAATGTGAGCATAAACTGAAAGAGGCAGTGTGGTACAAAGGAAAAAAAAGCTCTGATGTGGAATCAGAGGTCCTGGACTTGAATTTTAGATCTTCTAATTAATACTTGTGTGGTCTTGGCAAGACAATTAACTTCCAATGAGACTTAGTTTCCTCATGTATAAAAAAATAATTATTTAGAATAGACAACCTCTAATTCCTTCTTATTTCAAAAGCTTTGGACTTATAATTGTGATATTATCATTGTAAGTTGAGTGTTCCTTCCACCAAACAACTACCATCTAAAATATTAGAATTATAAAATACTAAGGAGCTTGTTTTTCTTCACAAATAACAAGGACCCCCTAGAATTTATTGAGCAGGGAAGAAACATCATAAGATTATCAACATCAGTTATCAAGGAATACTCATTTTGAAGCTGTATGGACTAAAGATTTTTAAAAAGAAGAGATACATTACCATTATATGAGTGAGAGTTTGTTAGTCAATAAGCAATTAGTAAACACTTCCTATGTGCCAGGCATTGTGTTAAATGACAAGACTTGAATTTGAATAGAAAGAGATGAATGTAGTAGAACAGCAGGAATACAACAGAAGGAGATAGGTAATGTAAAAATTGCAAATATAGGATTGAAAGATAATTTGAGGAGAATTATAGGAAATTTGGCTTGGAATACATCTTCTTAAACAATATAAATTATTTTAATGTGGTGAATCTCTAATATTGTCTTCTAAGCTCAAAATATTGATATTTCCCCAGTTTGTTTATTCTATCAAAGATAAATTGTGAGTTCAGGTGGTGGTGGTGGTAATCCCTATATATCAACTTTAGCCCTTTATTTTAATCCTCACATTTTTACAGAAGAGAAAATAGTGGAGGGTGGAGATTTAGCTAAGGACATAAAGATACTACTAAGGAGCAGAGTTGAAACTACTGCCAAGGTATTGGACTAAAATTTGATAATATTTCCCCTCTCTATATCTGACCCAAAAACTGTGGGTCATGAGTGTGCATCAGGGGTGTTTCCCTGACATTTTTTACTTTACCCCCCAACTATTTATTTGGTTTGAAGGAAACCTTTGACTATGGCTTATGTGTGAGAATGAATCCCAACAAACACCAGTAAGAAAATAGTAGTGAGATAATAATGAAATGGGTTGCCAGCCCTACTGTGAGAGCTTAGGAAGCTTCATCCACCCAGCTGATGCTCAATAAGTATTTGCCGGTGCTAGCATCCACAGTGAGAAATGCCATAAATTTTAAAAACAGATCGCAACATTTTTCAAGAAAACTAGCAATGAAACAAATATTGAGTGTGAGACATTTCTGAGCTGCTCAGAGAAACTGGATGACAGACCCAGACCAGCAGGAGTTTAAAAATGGAAATTCAAGGGGAATGAACTGCATTCTTTCCTTTGATAAATTTTCAAAATTAATGGATGAAGGAGAGAACATGATATATTTAGGCATTAGCAAAACATCTGATAGTACGTCTGATGATATTTTACTTGCAAATTTGTTTTAAATGAGCTTAGATGACAAGAAAATCAGTCAGATTAGAATTGAGGGGAGGCTTATAAACAAAATGTAGCAAATACTAGGGCTAGTCTTATTTAACATTTTTATTAAAGATCTGGAATGGGAGAGTAAATGACATATTAATAGAATTGCCAAATGATAGCAAATTTGCAAGATTACAAAGTGTGAGGATTGCAAACTGTGAGGAAAAGAAAATTGACCTGAATTTAACAAGGATTTAAATATGCACAGAAAGAAAATGAGATGTAACCTTAAGGCTCAATAATACTGGTGCCTCAGATACACAGGGGGAAATGTTAACTGTGCTCTGGGAACAGTCCTGAACCCGAGGTCAGGAACAGTGGGGTGTCTTCTCTACTCTGCTACCAGCTCCCATTGTAACTTGGGCTAAATGTCTTCACCCAGCTGTTCTTCTGGGTCCTCACTCATGCATGAAAAACATTAGACTAAATCTTTAATCTTCCATCTTCTACAGACAGCATTGAGAGTGTCTGGAGAAGAGAACAGGGCTTAAGCCCTTTTCTCCATCAGTTCAGAACAATAAATAAATCTTCCAGCATTTATATTATGTTTGGAGCACAAAGATAAAGTGAGTATAATCCATGTCTTCAGAGGGCGTACAATCTAATAAGGCATCAAAATACATACATTCCAATTCAACTGAACATTTATTAAGTGCTAATTCTCAGTAAAGTGGGGTGGTAAATGCGAGCCTTAAATAGTTAAATTCTTCAAGGACATTGTATACTTTAGAGGGTGACATATTCACAAATTAAAAAAAAAGTTTTATTTTATTTGAATAAAACTGATGTCTCGCCCTCCTTTTTCAGTACTCTTTGCTGGGTCTTCATCCGGGTCATTTCTGTTAACCTTTTGGTGTCCCCCAACTTGTCCCCTGTGGCCAACTTCTGTTTTCCCTCTGTCCAATTTCATTTGATGATCTTATCAGCAACTCATAGATTCAACATCATGACTATGCAGATGATTCTCAGATTTATTTATCTTGACCTTGTCTTACATATCCAACTACCAACTAGAATTCTCAAACTGAATGTCTTACAGACATTTTAAACTCCAGATCTGAGTTTATTATTTTCACCCTACCTCCTACCCCCAACCCACAAAAATCCTATCTTCCTATCTTTCTCATTACTATGGATGATACCACAACCCTCTAAGTCACCTAAACTCTCAATTTAAGTGTTATGTTCAATTCCTTACTATCTCTCAACCCTCATACAAAATCTGTTTCCAAGTCATTTCATTTCTACTTTCATCATATTTCTTCTATGTATTTTCTCCTTTCCTCTGACATTGACAATTTGCTGGTACAGACTCTCATCATTTCATGCCTAGATTACTGTAGTAAGCTACTAGTTGGTCTCCCCACAGAAAGTCTCTCACCATTCTGGATCACCCTGCACTTAAACTATAAAAACGATGTTCCTAAAGACAAGACTAACAGTGTTCTACTGCTCTCATGCTTTGCTTGATAAACTTCCATGTTGTTTCCAGTTTTAAAACAAAAATATTCTATTTGTCTTTTAAAATCTCCCATAATCTACCCCACCTCTCACATTTTCAGTCTTCTCATAATTCCCCACATACACACCCAGAGACATCTTGATCTAGTGACTCTGGATTGCTTGATCTTCCTCCAATGTGATGGAAATCTCCTAACTCCAGACATTTTCAGCTTGCCTTCATGTGTGGAATAATCCCCTTCCTCAATTCTTCCTACTAGCTTCCCTGACTTTTTTTCAAGTTTTGACCAAAGTGTTCTGCCTCATGATTCTGTTTAATGTTAAGGTCTTCCCTTTGTTAATCATACATACATACACATATATGTATTTATGTGTTTATATATGTATATATATGTGTGTGCATACATATATGTGTATATACACATTGTGTACATATGTAAATCTACATGTATGTGTGTCTTGTATATAATTCTTTGCATTCTTTTCTCCTGTTAAATTATGATCCCTTGAGGGCAAAGATTTTTGCCTTTAAAAATGGTGATGTCTGGCACATAGAACTTTATAAATGCTAGTTGACTGACTTTCAGTCTAGTGGGAACACAGACCCTTTCCTATAATAATGTTTTTATTACATATTATATTATCATATTATTATATCTATTATAAATATACAGGATTCCAGAGGAAATAAATTTCCTTGAAAAAAGAGTATATTTCCCTCCTCCTATCAAGATTCTCAAACCAGTTAAATCTATGCATGGATGCCTTTATTAGAGATTTTCCTGGGGCACAAATTTTAGCATTTTCCCCAGAGTCTCACAGTCCTGTCAGAAACAGGACTTGAACTCAGTTTCCCTACTCCAGTGCAAATCCACTAAGTACTATACTGCCTCTATTATGATTACACCTTTTATCCCACGGCAATTATTATAGCATCTAAGTGATTGTCTTTAATTCTCTGACACAATTATTTATATGGAGATAGTATTATGTTATTAAATCCATCACTAAATGGATATCCATTGAGAAAAAAAGAAATAACCATTAATTTCATCCTGTTTCAGTGTCTGCCAGAAGTATCAAATGGGCAGTGTCCTTGTATAGCCTCCTCACCTTCAGAGAAGAGTTCTCTTATCTCCACTCTGCTATGGTTCTGATTCTAATCAGCAGATTCCTTTATAGGCCTTTAAGCCAAAAAAAAAAAATGAATGAAAAAAAAGAGAAAAATGCTGATGAAGGCCATAAAAATAAATGAAGCTTATTGCTTCGTGACATCTTTAGCACTTTCTGCAGTGGCAGACAATGGCTGGGAGATTGTGTGCAAGAGAATGAGAAATATAAATGCCTCCTCAGGCACAGGCAGCAGGAACGACTGTTAACATTCATTATCCAGGGTCTTGGCTGCACCAGAGATGATGTTATTAATTTGGAGAATGAACTAAGAGGTGTGAAGGAAAGCTGATGTTTGCTTCTATCCTCCTTGACCATCATCGTGAATATCAACCGGGGGGGGTCAAATAGGTTATAACTTTGATTCTTTAGTTTCTTTTTATGGGACTAATGCCTGCCGGCAGAAATGTGTCAGCATTTATTCTTTCTTTCACTGGGGAAAATATAGATAGAGAACAGAGAAAGAGAAAGGAAGAAGGAGAGAGAGAGTTGGGGGGAGACAGAGAGACATTCAACATATTGTGTCAATAAGAGCTTATATTAACTTTAGCCATAGGGGCTGGTCAACATTCACTGTTCAAAATATTTAAAAGCATCATATATCTTGACTTACACTTGTCCGTTTAGTGGCAGAAGCATCAGTGTCAGTAGCCAAGAAGTTGATTATGTTTCCTAGGAGCTTCTCTTAGTCAGTCTTTAAAGACCAGGGTGATTGGAAATAGACAAGTTTGTCATTTAGTACATAAAATTATCAATTGTCATAATTTAAAGAAGAGGATTGATGAGTCAGGGAAGTAAAGTTAGAGAAAAAGAAAAGGGTGGGTGCAGTTTTCCAATCCCATTAGTGCATGTGAATTTTTGTTGAGAGAGACATAACCAAGAAGAGAGAAATGATAGACATATTGTACTCTATCTATCAAAGCTATATCTGTCAGAATGACTCCTATTCTGGAAGCATTGCTTTAGAATGGGCTAGGTCAGATAATCTGGAGAGTGTATAGTGGAGGTAAACCACATTGTCAAAATGATTGGTGAAAATACTGTACAAAGCCTAAGACAGGCCATTATCATAATCACTTATCAGTGTTAGCCTTGGCACAATCTATAGATCATGATATCACAGAGCTGGAAAGGACCTCAGTGACCAGCTAATCCAAGCCATACATATATATATATATATATATATGTACGTATATATATATATATATATATATATATATATATATATATATAGAGAGAGAGAGAGAGAGAGAGAGAGAGAGAGAGAGGAATATATAACAAATATGCTAATCTACAATATACTTGAGAGTGGTAGCGTAGCTTTTGTTTCTATATTATGTATATATTTGCTCATCTAATGACAGTCTGACTCTATAAGTTCATTCTACTTACATGTAATTCTAACCTTTAATATTTGGCAAGACTATTTTTTCTTATATGTAACAAAAATATATTTTAGTTCTTGCTCTACCTCAAAAACTAATCAGTAACCATGTGCCAGTCACCACATGTCAATGATTCTTTGCTTTCTTATTTGTAAAAGGAGAGAAGTAATCTGAGGTGTTCTGTAGCAAGCTTCAAATGACTTGTGAGAGCTGATTGTTAAATTTTCAATGTGAACATTTAGCCCTTAGAAATCAGCCAATGCTGAAAGAAAATAGAGGGAGTTGCATTTTGGTGAATTGCTAGGCTTTAGAAAGTCATGAAGAAAATTTTAATATTGCAGATTAAATTTAAAGGTTTATTTAATGTCCTGTTTTTTTTAGAAATCCAATTGCTAAACTTTGATGAGAAAAACTCTGGTAGTGATAATATGTGCACAGTGCACCTCACAGAGCCACTGATGAGAAAAATGTTTGATCAATTTGAAATTGCTATGTAAATGCCAATTTTTTTTTTTGCTTCTGCTGCTGTTACCATTTATGATTAGGATTAGGATTATTCATTGTATCATTTTCATCATTTTTGATGGGATTCAGCTCTGGGAAAATTAGTATCCTACCATTATTCTTTGATATTTGGTTTCCTATGTCCTATTGCAAAATAGATAAGGTAAGTGCTTTTTAAAAATTTAAATAAAAGCACAAGTATAAAAACTTATTTCCATTATGCTTACTGAAAGCATCTTCAGCACCATTTCAGTAAAGAACAGTAGGGATGACATCTTATGATATTGCCCTGTGGTTTTTGTACTCTTATCTATGTCTCTATAATTTCAGTGTTTTATTCCATGTCAAATTAAGTTTACAAGTATCTGATGAGAGATAAAAGCTATATTAGTGGCCCCTGTCTTAAAAGTAAGGAAATCAAGCACAGAGAGAGTAAATGACCTTCTCAAATTTACACAGGTAGGTAAAAATCACAGTTTTATAGTTTTTCAAGGTTTATATAATCCTTTCTTTTGTAGAATCCAGATTCCTTCAGGACAAAAACGACTTTCTTTTGTTTTTGTATCTTTGGCAGCAAGCACGATAATATATTAAAATCTTGTTGAATTGAAAAACCCAGAAAAAGTAGACATTACACAGTTCATTTTCATATATATATATATATATATATATATATATATATATTATATATATATATACATATATAGACACATACATATACACATACACACATATACTCCCCAATTTAATGCCTTTTATTCATGGCAAGGTCTGGTTTTCCATAAGCATGGATATTTCAAATGCTAACTTGCTGAGAGAGTGAGACAGAGAGAGAAAGAGAGACAGAGAGAGACAGAGGCTAATTCTCAGTTAAAACATAGAGAGTATTTTTAATACATTAATGTATTAAATTAGGTCTCTGGGATCTTATGCACTCAGACATGGCTAAAATGACTAGGACAGAATGATGTGTATTAGAATGTACATGGGACACAGTTATTAGAAACTTTAGCAGTCAGGCCAGATGTTGCTCCTCACTTCAGTGAACACAAAAACACCAAGGAATTAGATTCTCAAAGCCAACATTGGCAAGCACTCAACAAAGTATGACCATTATGCTATAGTCTTTCTCACTGAAACCAATTTTAAAACAGGTGTTACAAAATGAATAGGAAAGAATCAACTGAAATTCAATGTAATCCAAACACCATTTATTAAATACCTTTGTTCAGGTTACTCTTCTGGACATTGGGAGAGATGCAAAGTTTGGATAAAGTGCTGCTCTCTGGCTAGTTTCTGCAAAAGAAAAGGGGTGTGGATTATTACGGAGTTGAGACCCGATGTAAAAGAGAATGTAATAAAAGCATCTAACCACCCTTGGGAGATCAAGTCCAAAGGACAAGATAAAATATATTTCGTGGAACTAAAGATAATGGCTAATGTGCCTTCTGAGCCAAGTACTATGATTTTTGAAAAAGAATGTAAAACCTAAAAAGTAACATTAAAGAATTGTTGAAGATTGAAGAAGGGTAAATGATGTGCTGATTTTCTTTAAAAAAAAAAAAAGTAAGAGAATGGATTATGTCAAATACACAGCAGTAGCATTGATCTTGACAGCTCAATTATATATATATATATATATATATATATATATATATACACACAGATATGAATGTGTGTATATGTATGTAGATATGTGTGTAGATACATATACATATATGCACATATACCCATGCATATGTATTTGTATATGTGTTGTGTGTGTGTAAGTATGATTAAAGTGCTGCCTCATATATCTCTAGAAAAGGAACTAGCAGTCAGAAAGATGAGATCTAGCTTCACTAAGAACAGGTCGTGCCAGAATCATCCTTCCTTTGACACAGTTATTGGGATGATGGATCAAAGAATGATGAATTTTAGTCAAGCATTTGAAAAAACTCTCTTGTTATTTTTGTGGATAAGATAGAGAGATAAGGAACAAACAGGAACATAACGAAGTGGATTTAGACCTGGTTGAATAGCTGGAGTCAATGAATAGCCACATATGCTTAATGTCAGGTTGGGAAGGCTCCAATGAAGAGCCTCTGAGATCTCTTCTTGGACCAGGAGTTCTTATTGTTTGTTGGCATTGAAAGACATGGCTGCCATACTGATCAACCTGCAGATTACACAAAGTTGGCTACCTCAAGGGATGACAATTTCATTATTACAAAAGATTCTGACAGTCTGAAAGATAAAGTCAAATCTAATGAGATAAAAATTAATAGTAACCAAATGTGTTTCAAAAAAGCAACCTCACAATTACAAAATACATGAAGGCATGTCTATACAGGAATTGGTTTGAAAAATAGGTTTTGAGGTTTTAGTGCACTGAGATCTCCTAATGGATCATCATTGTGACAGCCAAAGCTATTAACATGACTTTAGGCTGTTTTCATAAAGACATTGTGTTCAGGACTAGCATGGTGACATTCTTACCCTCTCCTCTTCACGTTATATCTGGAATATTCTGTTCCTCTTTGGACTCCATATTTTAGGAATCACATTGATAAGCTAGAGTATAGCCAGAAGTCCACTAGCAATTAATTATTCAAAAATTGGATCAGCTACTCCAGCAATTTGGAGCTTCCCCCAGCCTTGAAGGCCTCCAAACAAATGCTGGTTTAACTATTTGTTGAGTTTCTTGTACAGGGGATTCCCATTAAACAGGATTGCATCAGATGACCTCAGAGATCCTTTCTTCTCTCATTCTTCAATTCTCATGGAGTGTACACTCTGGGAGGGAGATAATACATAAATATAGGTAATTAAAATACAAATTATTGCATAATATATGCTTTAGATAGTCACATAACAAAGTATGACATGGACTCTGAAAGAGAAGGCTGTAAATAATAGTTAGAATACATATAGCACTTTAAAGCTTGCAAATAGCTTAGGAACATTTGATTTTATTTTCACAAAAAACCCTATGAGGTTGGTGTTATTATTTTTTTACAGATGAGGAAACTGACAGGTAAAGGTTAAGTGACTTACCCAGAGCCACAGAATAAGTAAGTGTCTGAGGCACTTAACTCATCCTGAATTCAGATCCAGCAGTCTGTCTGTCATATATTGGGGGAGAAATCAAGGAAAACTTCTTAGGTTTGATTTGGTCTTTAAGGAATGGATAGAAACTTACTATGTGAATAGGGAGATGGAGAAAATGTCATACGTAGAAAGAGATCAAGCAAAGACACGTAGGGTGGGGAGTTGATTTGTTTGATAACAAAATATACTCAAATTTACTAGTGTATAGAGTTCATGGAAGTGAGTGTTCACACTTATTCCAATATATTAAATTGACAGTGAATTGATTCAAATAAAAAATTCAAGGGACAGAGCCTCAGAGAACTATACAAATTTGTACAGATGGGGTGAAGAGGACGGGCAGGTTTGTCTGGCCTATTTTGGTTTTGGGAAAGCCCTATGATATCATTTTCTGTTTGGAATACCCCTCCATCACTTAATGTCAGCAACTATTCTTCAGCTTAGTCTTAAAATGTTACAAGAGGAACTGAGAAATTAGTAAGTGAATTATTCAGGTTTGTGTAGCCTGCCATGCCAGAGAAAAGATTGAATTTTGAACCAGGTCTTGTTGATTATGAAGCTGGCCCTCTAGATTCTAAGTCATGCTGCAGTCTTCTTCTGGACTATGTTAATGTGCTTAAAACATTAAAGAGTTTTTAACTTTGTAATTTTGCTGTAGCTATCAGATTTATCACATCTTAAAAAATAAAATTATTTCATTGAATGATTTAATCAACAATTTATATTTAGAAAAGGCTTTTACAAACTTAACTTCATCGGATCTTAATGGATCAGATGATCTTAATCCTATGAAAATAGTAGTAGGATGAATATGACTATTCCCATTTTACAGATAAGGAAGGTTTGATAGGTTAACAGATTTGCTCAAATTTTAAATTTTAAGTACCAGAACTGGAACTTGAAACTAGGTTTTCTTCCTCCAATTCTAGTGATCTTTACACGATATTATATATTCCTACAAATTGTCCTATTTGCTATTACCCTATTTTCTGTCCCTTGCCTCTGCTTTTGCATGGGCACTCACCATTCCTGGACTGTACTGTTTCCTTTTTCGTTGCTTTGCAAAGACTCAGTTAGTAACTTAGGAAAATCCATTCGTGATCTTCCTTGTTAGGACTTTTAAACTCCTCCTCCAACTGTATGTATTTTTCTGTTTGTATGATGTTTCCCATTTCCTCACCTTGTGCCTTGCAATATCCTTGAGGACATTGTGACTGTCATTTTGTCTTTGCACCTCATGTACCTAGAGCTGCTGTAAATTGAACAGTGTTTAATAAACATTTGTTGGATCACTTAAGCTTGGCATCACACTGCTTTAGGCACTAAGACTCCTTAGATATTAGCCAGTTCTTTGCAGGTATACAAGCATAGTTTCAGAGCAATGTGATTTTTTAAAAACATTTCAAATGGAAAGGAACATTTGTTTTCCCCTGCTGGGAGGTGTACACCATCTTCTTCCTTTGATTTCCATAGTCACTATGGTCATAGCTGGGAGATAGCAGCTGGAACTGGAGGCTGTCTTCTCTCTCTTTACCTTTGACATTATATCACTTTTCAAACTTGTTTTCCATCAAGGTATCCTGATAGAACGTAGAAGAAAATCCTTGCTGTCTCATTATCTGAACTCATTGTGTTCCATTCTATCATAGACTACAAAACTGGACTTTGTTTTTTTTAATGCCTTTCAAAACCTCTAAGCCCTAGCCTCTTTCCCACCACTCCTCCACCCCTTGCATCCTTGTTTCTCAAAGTTCTGATCGAAATCCTTTGACCAAATTACATGGCTCATTATGTGAAGAGGAGACATATAGATAGACAGATAGATAGATTGACAGACAGATAGATCTTTCCCATTTAGCTTGAGAGGCAATTGAAATCTATTCCCCACCTACACCCAGATGTGGCATTTGGAAAAAGTACCTCCTACAATATATACAATACAATACACTGAATGGCTACTATGTTAATGGCTTCCTGAGTTGAAGAAAAAGCAAAAAATTAATTCCTGCAGTCTGCAGTCTAAACAGGCTTGCTTTTCTCACACACAAAAATAGATGCCAGCAGTTCCTGTGGAAGGTAGGAGGATATCTAGACACAATTCATTTAGAGGATAAGGAAAAATATTAATAGCATCCTTACATAAACTAAATTAGGTCAATATTTTACTGCTGAGTTATCATGAGAGTTCAACTGAATGCTAGATTGCAGATATTAGGTACTTATTCAATGCTGAGAATAAGATCTAGAGAATATGTTAGGCTTGAATATATGGACCAACAAAATTTAAATATGGAGAGAGAGAGAGAGAGAGAGAGAGAGAGAGAGAGAGAGAGAGAGAGAGAGAGATTTCTGTCCTTGGGGGCCAAGACAGGGTGAGTACATTTTGGAGTCATGGAATAGCAAAATTGGAAGTGACCTGATCTACTTTAAACCTCCACCTCCCAACAATATTTGTTATTGGAAATTAGTCAATTTTTTAAAATTTATTTATTTTTAGTTTACAAAATTCACTTTTACAAGCACTTGAGTGTCAAATTTTCTCCCCTTCCTTCACCTCCCCAAGAAGGTGTACAATCTGATATTGGTGCCATACACACACACACACATCTCATATATACACACACACACACACACACATTCATACTAAATGTAGTCAATTTTCTTTAATTATTTCCAGGAAAGGGATCTCTGTGTCTCTCTGTGTCTCTCTGTCTCTCTCTCTCTGTCTCTGTCTCTCTGTCTCTCTCTCTCTCTCTCTCTCTCTCTCTCTCTCTCTCTCTCTCCCTCTCTCTCTGTGTGTGTCTCTCTCTCTCTCTCTCTCTCTCTCTCTCTCTCTGTCTCTCTCTCTCTCTCATAATGTAGTCTATTTTCTTGTCAGGTATTTTTGGTTGGTAGGAAGTTCATGCATATATTGAACTGAAAACTCCCTAACCCAAACTAGTTCTGTAGTACTAAAAATGCCTTCTGGGACCCATAAAGGTCAGTTTAATTATTCTTCCACATGAGACTCCCATGGTGAAGAAGCCTCAGCAGTTACCTATTGCCTCAAGTCTAGTATGTATTTGTCCAGGTTGATAATACTATACATGACTGAAACACTCGACATTCTGACTTAGTGTTATCCTTGATGCCTTGAATATTATAACTCTTCAAATCTGCCACTTGGAAATCTACTTTCTGCAGGATTCACCTCAGGAAATGGGAATGGATACTTCTCCTTCAAGACTGATTTTTATAGTTTTTAATGCTCTTTAACACCAATCAAAATCAGTTTTTCTATATTTTGTATTTGCATCGTCTGTCAACATATTTAATCTGTGATAAAAATATACTAATCAATTGATCAACAGGGTAGGGTCTACTCATCGGTTACTATGTTTTAGTAATCTCGATATTTTATGTATATATGTATATATATATATATATATATATATATATATATATATATATACACAGATAGATAGATAGATACACATAAATGTAATTATATATGAGAAACTTGCTCCTTGAGGGCAAGGACTTTCTCACTGTTGCTTTTGTATATTGGTATCTAGCACTTACTAGAGTTGATCATTAATCAATTCATGCATTTGATCATTAATTGATTGACAGTCAATGAGCCCTTAAATATCATTTCTCCATGTTTCTTCAACTTGCTAGTGTTTTTTTTTCTTTCTTTCTGAGTTTTTCTAGATTGGCAAAGTCCTTAGTCAGATATAATCATCTTAACATGAAACCTCAGAAAAGGTCTGACTAGGGAAGAGGAGACTGATCTTATCACCTCCTTCACTGTGAACACAGAATTTCTATTAATACTACCTTAGATTGGTTAGTGTTACTTTCTGAGTCTGGTTCATTGCATTATATAAAAATGCAATTTGGGAATTCAAAACATAGATTTGATTACCATTGTCCAGGATGCCTTTTAAATGAAATGTACAATGCCTATCACTTCTAGGAATTTAGAGTCAAAAACAAGCAAATGAAATCTATGTAGACAAGAGCATAGTAGGACTGAAAAATCATAAAAATTAGAGCTGGAAGAAAAATTAGAAAAAAACCAATTTATATTTACTTATATATGTATATTTATTATTATGTGTAATTATATATTATTTTATTATATTATTTTTATTGATTTATGTATACTTATATGCAATTTATATTTATTAAGTGCTTATTATGTACCAGCCACTGTGCTCAACATTGTATATATATTATCTAAGAAATCTAACCAACAAATTTTATGAATGACTAAACTGAGGACAAGAGGTTAAGTGACCTGTTCAGTATTACAAATAAGAATCAATCAATATGCATTAATTACATTTATAATTATATTCTAGAGGAAGAGGCACAAACTTCACAAAGTTCAACATAAGGATGTGTAATAGTCTAGACAACATGGAGAAAAGCTCATTTCACACATTGACAGCAACTGTTCAATGATTTTAAAATAGTTGATCAACAAATAGATATTGTACAATTTCTTCTTGTCTTGGGTATTGTGATTGTATCTAATCCCTACCCTGAGGGAATTTCTAAACTAGTTGGATAGACAAGGTACTCCTGAGTTAAACGTTGAATTTCTGCACACAATAATTATTTAATATGAATTCCTGCTAGATGATGTAAGAGGTAGACCTTTGGGCTTGCATTCAGGGACACCTGAGTTCAAGTGCTTCCTCAATAATAATATTTTGTGATCTCAGACAAATCACTTAACTGTTCTGTGTCTCTATTTTCTCATCAGGAAAATGAAAAGTTTGAATCCACCAGTATTGGACATTTCTAGCTCTACATTTGTGAGCCTGTAATTTAAATGCCTGTTTAAGAGAAAATAGAAGAGATGACCTAGAGTAGAACAATATTACTTGATAGTTCATACAAAAATAGGGACAGGTCATTTCAGATCATGATGGAGTCAGGAAACCAAAGTTCCACCATGTTTTATCACTAACCAGTCATACTGGAAAGGTTGAGAACCATCATTCCAACTGTGGTAAACATTTGCTAATAAAATGACATTTCAGACATTTCAGATCTCTGATAATTATACATTCTGATATCATCAGAAGAGTTGATTATTTTACCAAGTAACCACATGTAAGTACTCATGTACATGACTTATGGTGTACTAGACAAATCCCTGGACTCACAAACAGGAAATGTACACTTTACATCTAGCCTAGTTGTTTACTGATTTCAAACCAGCATAAATCTTGGAATCTCTCCAAACTTCAGTTTTCTTGTCTATAAAATAGTTTCAATAATACTTATACGACTTATCTCACTGTGAAGAAAATATTGTATGGAACTTTAAGATCTATAAAGTTTTGAATAAAACACCCTAGATATTATAATACCTAACTATAGAACGTCTTAGAATAAAGCATTGGCTCTGGCATCAGAAAGTCTTATCTGAATGACCTTCAGTAAGTCATTTACCCTCTCAGTGTTTTTTTTTTCTCATCTATTAAATTAAGGAGTTGGTTTAAGTGGTTACTTTAGCCTTTTCAGTTTTAAATGCCATAATGGCTCTTATGGACCTTTGCATGCAAACATTCTTTTGAGGAAAGAATAAGATGATAGCTCATATCATCCAATATGAAAGTGCTTTGGAAACTGTATGATATAATATAAAGAAATATTAGTGAGTTTCAGTAGTTCAAAAGCAAAATTATCAAATGATTTATTAAAATTAAACTTCAGTGAAATGGGAGTGGTTTTTTTTTTTTTTCCGTGAGGGAGCATTCAGAATTCACCTTCACTGGATGCTGCTCTTAATTGATTCAAGTTGGATCTAGAGAGTAATTAGGTTTATTAACAGCCTGTCAATATAATTTTCCTTCTCCTGTCATTTTAAATCAGGTATAACAAACTCAGGTGGAGGGGCAATAAACTAGCACATTGCAGGCAGGGACTCTCAGGACAAAGAAACATTTGGTGATGGATGTGAGATAAATTATATGAAACAGATACGAGCTAATGCCAACTTCACAGTTCTTCAAATCAGGAACTAGGCAACTGAGGACAGAGTGGATAAATTGCTCAGCCAGGATTCAGGATGACCTTAGTTCAAATTTGGCCACAGATACTAGCTATGTGACCTTAAGTAAAACATTTTCATCTATCTCAACTTTCTCATCTATATAATGAAGTTAATACTATCATCTGTCTCTCAGGATTAATGTGAGAATAAAATAATCTAATATTTGTAAATTGGGCACAAAACTTGAAAGTGATCTATATATGCTCACTTAAAATATGTTAGGTGACATTTAACTCTTCACTGGCTTAATTCACTTTAGCACATATTCAGTTACCCCCCCCCCCACTATGTGTGTAAAGCATTTTGCTAGAAGACATTATACAAAGACAAAATGAAATACTATCTGCTTTTGAGAAGTTTCCATTCTACCAGTAAATGAAGTCTTTGGTTCCATGAAAGGAGAAAAAAACAACAAATAGCCATCTCCTCCCTGCACTCAGTAATATTTTTGCTTTTGGAATATGCTATAATACAGAGCTATATCTTCCCTAGTTATCATAGAACATCCCAACATAGAAACCCCTTTCTTGTGCCAATCAATCAATCAATCAGTGGACCAAGTATCTATTTAATTTGTACTGTGTATCAGGTACTTGTCATAGATGCATAGGAATCTTGGTGTTATATTTCCCTAGTCAGTTTTGGTAGAGAACTCCTAGATGAAACTGAGCTATGGCATGGTCCAGAGTGGTGCGAGACCTAGAAACTGTCTGTATAAAAAAGATTACTTGAAGGAACTAGGACTGTTTAACGTGGATAAAGACAACTGGAAGGGAATGATGAGAACCTGATGGTTAAATTGTTCATGAAAAAGGATAGTGTGTTCTGAGTCTAGATGGTACAATACAATCCTGTGAGTAGATGCAGCAGGCTGAATGGGGGACCCAGGTAGCTGTGTAACTCATATTCTCCTCTCCTATCTGTTTCCTTTTCCTCTCCAAAGGAAAGTAAATTTGGGTGGCCAAAAGATGCCCAATTGACTTGGGTTTTAATACCTAGTTTCCTTTCCTAGTTCCCTTCCCTTCCCTTCCCTTCTCTTTTCTTTCCTTTCCCTGCCCTTCCTTTCCTGCCCTTCCCTGCCCTTTCCTGTCTTCTCTTGTCTTTTCCTTTCCCAAAACCTTAAACCTACTGCACTCTAAATTTTGGACGCCAATGGGCCCCTGACTAAGGCTTTTCTGGATACTCCTGGATTTACAGTGATTATCAATAGTAACTGTTGCTGTTTCCCTCATGTCTTTCATTTTCTTAGCCTTTTTAAAGGGACCATGCCATGGCTACTTCTTAAATAGGCCTATTTAATGAATGGATGTTACCTCCTCCTAAGTGAGCACCTACAAATACCTTGTTCTAAAGGGTCCAGGGTCTCCCAGTGCATCCTGGGTCATCTTCAGTCATCCTGTCACTGGAATCAGATGGCTCTAGAGGAGAAGTGAGGCTGGTGACCTTGCACAGCCCTCCCTCACTCAATAAAAATTCAAGTGCAAATCATGTCATCATTCCTCTGATGGCATGGTCTTCTTCACAACAAAGGATGAACACAAAATGTATGCATAACTTGGAATAAAGAGTGGAAGTTGAAGGATGGCAGATTTTAACTCAGTACAAGGAATTTCTAAACACTTAGTTGAACTATGAACAACATCATCTATCTTTACATCTTTCCCTTTGATTTTATTAATCCTAACCCTATTCTCCATATGTTTCATGGCTTCCAATCCCTCTGCCTCTCATTAATTTTCTAGGCACCCACTCCTGCTCTGGCTACACCCTCCTCCTTTCCTAGCATCACCTCTTTAGTGAACCAGTTTTATGATCCACTATCTTTTCTGTTCCAACCTCTGTTTAGACTGTCCTCTTGTGTTTCATACCTTGCCAACCACCAACATTGGGTTACTTTTTATCACGTGGCTCACTTTATCTGGTTTACCACTGTCCCCTAACGCTATGAAACTGAGCTGAAGAATATCAGACAAAGGGTGACTGGATCTGTTACAGATTTATGTATTCCACTCTCCACTAGGCTCTCAATGCAGCTTGGTAATCCTTCTATTTCTTCTTAATTGTTTATTTATCTCACTCACCACAGCAGGTGTTTCAGTTTTTAATTTCTCCTTGGGACTCCCACATAATTCACTTACCCTCAGCTCAATTACCAAAAACACTGAAGCTATTTGTCACAAATTTTCCCTTTCCTCCCTTTATTCATCACTGTGTCAACAAGCACCCTAACATACACCTGCGGGCCTGCTATCATAAGTTCTTAGATCTGCTTGTCTAAAAGGAAAGCAACTTTTGAAGGGTCAACAATGACTTTAATCAAGCACATATATCTTTCACTTAGTTCAGGGGCAAAAGTCAACACCCTGAACTTCAGAGAAAGTACAGAGAAATCAAAATCAACAGACATGACTTGCAACTGTCTGACATAAGCAATACATGCGTCACAGATCATCAGACAGATAAAACTGCCTGACTGATACATACTTATTTATCAGAGAGAGAAGCACCAACATCTGGGTTTTCAAAGCCGAAGGGCTCTTTAGTGGTTGCCATACTCTCATCAGATTAAACCAAAAAGTAAAACCTCACCTCAGAGTATTTATACATTTTTCAGAGGGAGAAGGCATCACAACCCTTGAGAACCAGTGCCTCACTAGAAAATTAACGATATGTGTAGGCCTCCCTTAATCAAGCTTTCCTTAACGAGCAGACCCATTAATGGGTGGGGAAGATTTTTAAACTCTCATAGTTATCATTACCACCACACATCTACCCAGCTTGTTTAGACATTCTCTCAATTGATGGACATCCCCTCAATTTCTAATTCTTTGCCACCACAAGGAGGTGCTATAGTGCCACATCATACCTATCACATTGGCCAACACAAAAAAACAGGAAGATGATAAATGTTGGAGAAGATGTGGGAGAGTTGGAAACACTAATTCATTGTTGGTAGAGTTGTGAGCTGATCCAGTCATTCTGGAGAACAATTTGGAATTATGTCCAAAGGGTTACAAAAATGTGCATACCCTTTGACCAGCAATATCACTTCTATGGAAAAGGGTCCCATATGTACAAAAGTATTTATAGCAGCTCTTTGTGTGGTGGCCAAGAAATAGAAACCAAAGGGATGTCCATCAATTAGGGAATGGTTGATCAAGTTGTGTTACATGAGTGTAATGGAATACTATTGTACTATAAGAAATTATGAATAGGAAGACTTCAGAGACACCTGGAAAGACTTACTTGAACTGACACTGAGTGAAAGGAGTAAAACCAGGAGAATTTTGTACGCAGCAACAACCACAGTGTGTGAGGAATTTTTCTGGTAGACTTAGTCCTTCATAGCAAGGCAAGGACCTAAAAAATTTTCAATGGAATCTTGAGGTAAAACACTTTTCCACATCCAGAGAAAGAATTATGGAATTGATTGCAGAATGAAGCAGACTATTTTCTCTTGTGTTTTGTTTTTTCTCATGGTTTCTCCTATTCATTTTAATTCTTCCATGCAACATGACTAATGTGAAATGTATTTAATAAGGATGTATGTGTAGAACCCATATATGATTGCATGACATCTCAGGGAGGGAAGGAAGAGGGAGGGGAGAAAATCTAAGATTTATGGAAGTGATTATAGAAAATTGAAAATAAATTAATTTTAAAAAGAGGTGCTATAAATATTTTTGTACATATGGGTCCTTTCCCCCTTTGTATGATCTCTTTGGGATACAGTCCTAGAAGTGGTATTGCAGGGTCAAAGGATATACATATTTTTATAGCCCTTTGGACATAGTTCCAAATTGCTCTGTAAAATGGTTGGATCAGTTCACAACTCCACTAACAATGCATTAGTGTTCTGATTTTCCCCATCTTTGCCAGTAATTATAATTTTCCTGTTTTGTCCTGTTGTTCACTTTGTATTTCAAATAACAAGTATAGCAACAACCAATAAAGCGTAACTAGCCTTGGGGACAAAACAGGATGGGGGAAATAACAGCAAAGGAAAAATGTATGAGCATTCGCTTCCTTTGCAAGATTTTGCAAATATCATGTATATTTAATAATCTTGCCATCCAATGATTTAGTTGTCATGCCCATTTCAGAGATGAATAAAATCAAAGAGATTAAGTGACTTGTCTAAAATCAAATAATTAGAAAATGCAGGGGCTAGGATTCACACCCAGGAACTTGATTTTAATTGTTTTTCATGATACTAGTTTTTACTACCTGATTTTTTTCTTTTAAATTAAATTTTAAGGAATCACTGCCTTTCACATAACATGCCAATCAAAATGGTCTTTAAAATAAGATGATTTCAAAGGGTGCATTGTTGAATTAATAGAGTTAAAATTTGTTAGTGATGATATGTAAACTAGACTAACCGATCCAAGTAAACTGTTCTTTTTCTGTCTAAGATGGTCTTCTCTCCACATGAGCATTTTGGAATCCTACATGTATAATGAAAGTAATGAGAGTGCTGTGGGGGGTCCAATTTTTTATCAGTATTACAACTACAGATGGAGAATAAACTCTGCTAATGAGTGCTGATGCTCATTCACACCAGAGGGAGGGACAGCATGCTCATCCATGTAATTTCACTGCCCCTTGAACAGGCAGGATGGCTTTCTGCCCAATATGCTAATTTCAACAGAAATGGTCAGGCTTTCCTAATGTCTCCTTGCTTCCTCCTCTGCAATGGGTGCTATGAAGCTACCCAGGCAGCCCTAAGGTAAATGGGAAATATGAAGTATATATCCCCAAATAAAGTCATTTAAGGGGAGAAGAGAATTTTTTTAAATTTGCAAATGAATATACTCCACATACATACACTGACACACATATACACACTTACCTATTAAAATTTAAAAAAGTTATATAAACAAAACATTTTTAAATGATTTATATTCAATTAACCAGTTTTCTGGTTTTATTTTTATAGAATAAGCATGGCTTATTTGACCACACAGATTTCCTATACTCCCTGAGTCTCTGAAACATTATATGTCTAAGCCAGAAGATCCTTGGGAAAGACAATATTGCTGCTGCCCAAGAAAGAATCCTGGATGTGATGCCAAAGGACCTGGGTCTGAATGCCTCCATAGTCACTTACCAATTTTATAATCTTGGACAAAGCATATTAGATAACAGTATCTCCACCCCCTTCCAATAAATTAAAACTCCACAAAAAACCAAAATGGGATCTTGAGGATTCTGACATGACTGAAACAACTCTACAACAATGATATTAATAACAACATAACATCTAAGTGGTACAGTGAATAGAGCCATGTACTTGGAGTCAAGAAAATTTGAGTTCAAATCCTACCTGGGCAAATCTCTCATCTGTAATTTTCTCTCCTATAAAATTAAGAGCATAAGAATCTGCAAAACATAGGACTATTACATAGATTAAATGAGGTAATATGTGTAAAGCTTTTGAAAATCATTAAATATTCTGTTAATGATATTACAACTACCAAAACCACTTGTATGTTTTATCTCTGTATGTATTTGGTTCCTTCTATATACATTCGGTGAACATTATAAGGAATATTAGAAATAGGTGCAACCATGGAATAATATAAATATTTTTTTCCAGGGGAGACTGTTAAGAATTCATAAAGCTAACCCCATTATCTTCTAGAATAAGAAATAAGGAGAAGAGGGAATAAATGACCTTTGCCAGGTTTCTTTTCATCCCCACAGGAGCCCTGTAAGGTAGGTAGTGCCGCTATTTAAAGTAGCTACAAAATTGTGGCAAGTTAGGATGACAATAGGGTGGAACCTTGGAGACCATCTCCTTCAACTCCCATTTTGTAGATGGGAACACTGAGGCCCAGGGTGAAAATTGACTTCCCTGAGATCACACAGCGGGTACCAGAGATGGCGTTTTGAACCAGATCGTCTCCTTGTAAAATCACTGTGCTAGCTACTGTGCCATCTGCCTCTTGTACATAAGCTTCCAGCAACAGTCCCATAATAAAAGAATTTTTGTCCCCATTTTGGAGATAAGAAATTGAGGCTCAGAAAAGTGTAGTGACCTGCCTACAGTCATATATCTAGTACCTTTGGCAGGATTATCGGTCTTCCTGATTTAAAGTCGAGAACTCTATCCATTATTTCACATTTCCTCTTTTGGATCTCTGTTAAACTAACTAGTATAATGTGCAGAGAACGAAGTTGGGAGACAGGAAGACTTTAGTTCAAATGATCATATAGTGTAAATTTTCTTATTCAAACCCGATGATCAGGACTGAGTCAAATTTCCCACCTGCTGGCATTGGATTCAAATGGAAGAGTACATTTTCTGAAAGACAATTTGTTGTTCTGTTCGTCCTTCATTCTCAAAGAGCACCGTGACATCAAGATGATAACATGACTTGTAGCTGACTTTGATTTGAGTGAGGGAGAGCTGTGCAAGGTCACCAACGTCACTTTTTTCTCCTGAGTCATCTAGGTCCAGTGACCTGATACTCATCAAGACAACAGGAGATGACCCAGGATACAATGTGAGACCCTTTTAAAGGGTGAATCTCTAAACATACTAACACTCATACATATACATATATATACACACACATACATACAAACATATATGTATATACACACACATATATATTTTATTTTCCCATCTATTTTCTCTCTCCCCCAAATAAATATACTGCTTAGTGTAATGGATTGCATGTTGGGTATTGCAGAGAGAACTAAGACTGAATCTCACCTCATATACTTTTTGTTGTGTGAGATTTGGTAAGTCATTGAATTTCTCTTGCCCTGTATTTTATAATAATGGCACCTATTTCAGAAGGACTATTGTAAAGAACAGGTGTGTGTGCATGATGCGTGTATGGAAGCCTTGCAAGTAAAAATGTTAGCAATTATATCACCAGTATTATTATTTGTAGCAGTATTACCATTTAGAGTGCTGAGTTTGGAGTCTGGTAAGGTACGAGAACCATACACACAAGGAACTTTATCATAAAATACAACTCAAGTTGTGCATTTTCTCCACAGTTTTATTAAAGTTTACTTTCTAATATGTGACATCAAATTTGAAAAACTAGTCAGACACATTTGAAGGATACCTGATCTCTAATGAAATGCTTGTCTACTCCTCAGCATCTTAGAGATTCTATGATGGATGGAATAAAGAAATGAGCAACAAAAGGATCTAGGTGTTACACTATGCCATTTTTTGAGCAATTTCTGAAGGAATATCATAGACTCTCTTCTGATTCTGAAGTCCAATAGCCCCTATATTCTCCCCTTTCACAAATGATCAGACCAAAGTGCTTTCTGAAGGAAGAAATCTCCTCTAACTAGAATTTCTTCCATTGCCTAGATAATACCCTAAATTTGCATAATCACTAAGAAAATAATTAGTTTTCTTTAACTATCCTTTTGTTTTTCTCATTTTAAAATAAGTATTGATATCTTCATTTTACATAGATAAAGATATTTATTAAAAATTTTCTAGTGGAACCTAGTTGATAGCTAATAGTTAATAGAGCAGCAAACCTGGATTCAGGAAGATATGAGTTCAAGTTTGGCTTCAGACATTCATTAGGTATGTGACTTGGCTCAAGTCACTTAATCTCTATTTGCCTCACTTTCCTAATCTGTAGAGTGGTTTATTCTGAAGACTAAATGAAATGATAAATATAAAATGGTAAATATAAATTTTATATAAAATAAATATAAAATGACTAGCATAGTGTAGGTGCAGAATGTTTACTCCCTGCCTGTTTACTCTATGCCAGCATAATGCCTGGCACAAACAACAATCAAAAAAAAAAAGAAAAAAAGACACTGCTTTATACTACAAAGTGCATTGTAATGCAGAAACATAGTACAAAATAAAATAAAATAAAAGACCTGGAGGAAGGGAATGAAAGAGGATTTAAGGGTATTCAAGCAGGGACAAGGTTAAAATGATGAGGTAGACAATTCTAGAGAGTATGAGTGGAGCTTGAGCAGCATTTGAATAGTCCTTAAGGGAAAATCAATAGATGCTTTTGGAGTTTTTTGCTTGTTTGTTTATTTCATTCTTTTAAGAATATTGATTTTCTTTTTATGTGTCATGCCCATAGCAGCCTATCTGTGTTCATCCTTTGTTTTCGAAGAAGACCATGACATCAGAGACATGATGACATGGCTTGCATTTGACTTTAAGTGAGGGAGGGCTGTGCAAGGTCACCAACCTCACTTTCTCCTCCTTAGTCATCTGGATCTAGTGACCAAATATTCATCAATTCATCAGGATGATTGGAGACGGCCCAGGATGCAATGGGAGACATTGGTCTTTTTAGACTGACCTTTTCAGATACTCATTTAGAGGGAGGTAATGCCCATATTGGGATGTAAATAGTTTGCCCATATTAAATAATAAGTTTTCTTTTTCTTTTCTCTTCATGTTTATCTTTTTATGCCTCTCATGAGTCTTGTATTTGAAAATGAAATTTTCTAATGAGTTAAGGCCTTTTCATAAGGAAGGTCTGGAAATTCCTTATTTCATTGAATGTCTATTTCCTTGACTGAAAGATTATGCTCAATTTAACCTCCCCCTCCTCACCTAACTTGGGCTCAAGTTAGGTGCTCTGATTTGAAATGTATTGTCCTTTCTGCATGAAAAAAATACTGATCCTTGGCTAAAGAAGAATGTGTATGTTCGTCCTTCGTTGCTGAAGAAGACCATGACATCAGAGAAATAATGACATGACTTGCACTTGACTTTGTTTTGAGTGAGGGAGGGCTGTGCAGGTCACCAGCCTCACTTCTCCTCCAGAGCCATCTGAATGCAGTGACCAGATATTCATCAAGATGACTGGATATGACCCAGGATGAGGCAATTGGGGTTAAGTAACTTGCCCACGATCACGCAGTTAGTGAGCGTGAAGTGTCTGAGGTGAGATTTGAACTCAGGTCTTCCTGACTCCTGCACTGGTGCTCTATCCACTACACCACCTAGCTGGCCCCTAAAGAATAATATAACTATGGTCACTATATTTTTGGTTTTCATTTGAGGATTGTCACTCTGTTTGTAATTCTTCACATGGTTTTTGCTTTCTTCATATTCACCTATTCTTATGACAAAACAACGATACATCATATCCATATATCATTTTTATCATATTTCCTTCTATCATTCTCATTGTCATCCTTGACTCCTCTCTCTTGCTCATGCCTTATATCCACTCAATTGTACAAACTTATAATTTGTTTCTCCTTAACATCTTTCTATACATCCCTTCTCTCCATTCTCAGTGACCATCCTGGTTTAAATTTTCCATCAATTTTCACCTGGTCTAGTGCATAACTTTTTAAATGCTCTCCACTGGTAGATTAGGGCTGGATAAGTAGGTTTGGGAATTATTAGCATAGAGGTGATCATTGAATCCATGAGAACTGATGAGATTACCAAGTGAAATAATAAGACAGGAGAAGAGAAGAGGGCCCATGACACATCCTTTTTGGTACACTACAGTTAGGCCAATTACCTGCTGGTTGAAGTCTCTGCCATGAATTTCTTTTTAATCAAGCCAATCTTCCACACTCAGCTGTCACAATAATTTTCAAAAGTTGATTTGATCACATTAACCCCTTTAAAAGAAAATAAAGTATTTGTTAAGTGTTAAAATAAATTATTTATTAAAATGAAATAAAATATGAGAGCTTGTGTGGAATTCAGAATCCTTCATAACCTCTCTCTCCTTTAACTTTCCATTCTTCTTGTACCTTGCTTATAACTCTAACCCACCTACACACACACACTATGATCCAATGATACTGGCCTTATTCCTTTTCCTCTGAGAAGGCACTCCATCTTATGATTCAAGTTATTTTCATTGACTATTCCCCATTATTGGGATTCTAACCTTCCTCATTCCTGTCTCTTGTCTTCTTTCAAGTCCTAACCAAAATCTCACACTCTACAGGCTCCCTTTCCTAAGCCCTCTTAATTCTAATATCTTCCCTTTGTAGATTTTTTAAATTCATTCTGATGTAGCTTGATATTTGCTTGTTGTTTCCCGCGCTGGATTGCGAGGTCTTTGAGAGCAGTGACTGTCTACCTCATTTCTTTTTGTCCCCAGTGCTTAGCACAGTACCTAGAACATAGTAGATGTTTAATAAGTTTTCGCTGAGTGATGATTGAATAAATGGTTGAATGAATGAATAAATGAATGAATCTCTTCTGTAAATTGTGAGAAATTGAAACAAATGCATTTTTCATAAAAAAATTTTAC
This sequence comes from Potorous gilbertii, assembly GCA_028658325.1. NCBI lineage: Eukaryota > Metazoa > Chordata > Mammalia > Diprotodontia > Potoroidae > Potorous > Potorous gilbertii. The sequence goes on from CM053771.1 coordinate 96,456,682, forward strand.
ATTTTCAAATAAATACATTTTATGTACAAATAATGTCTCATTTCATTCCTATGGCACCTTGCTATTTAGAACAACTCTTCTCACAATTCCCATTTGTCAGATGAAAAAGCTAAACTTAGGGCAAATGTTTTCCCATGGTAACACAGATGGGATATGATATATGAAATCTGTATCTCATTAAGTGCCATTGCATGATGCCCTATATTCAGAAAGAATTTTAATAGATGTTGAATTGAATGATGTTTAAAAGTCAGGGCTTGAGCCAAGGTTTTCTAATTCTAAGGTCAATTTTCTTTCCAAAACATCAAGCTAAAATGTAGCTATACATATACAAACTATAGTCATAGTATGCATTCATTTAAGCATCATGCATTAATTTTACTGAAGGACAATCAGATTTCTATGGCCATCAAGGAATTAGACATACTATGAATGGGAGAGATACATTCGTTGTGCTTAAGGGGAGAAGGGAAAGAAATGATCCCTTGGCAGTTCATTGAATGTTAAATTACACAATATATTCAGCTCTGTAATAGGTTTTGGCATACATTCCCTAGCTCTCCTTCTTGTGCTCAAATGTAATAGTGCACCCAGAGACTTATTAAAATCTACTCTTGAAATGAATGGTTTCAGACTATATTCTGAATGGCTCAGGGAAAGGCTCTAGATATGTAAGGATTTGGTTCATAAATAGTCCTATAAATTATCTCCTGATTGGATCATCTTCAAGGGCATTACTCACCATCAATCTTCTCTGATCTCATGCTCCAAATCCACTTTCATTATCCATTTGTTTTGTTCTATTATTTTATTTTATTTCATAAATGGAAGTGTGGAAGCTTACCTTGAGTAGCCCCTGCACAAATCCCCATTACAGAACTCCAACACCTAACCCCGAAGTCATGTTGCTTAATTTAGAGGGGTGTCAGAAATGGTAAGAATTAAAAAAAACTCTACATAATTAATTTTCTTCTGTAATCTTGTTCAAAACATTTATTTTAGGCAGGTAATTAGTAACCAGTTTGTATGATTTGGCCTTCATTCTTCAGAAGGACCATGGCATCAGGAAGATGATGCCATGACTTGCAAATGCATTGGATTTAAGTGAGGGAGGGTTATGCAAAGTCATCAGGATCAATTTTTCCTCCACAGCCATCTGAATCAAGTGGCCAGATACAGAAGAGGACAACTAGAGACAACCCAGCATTTAATAACCTATCTGCTACTTGTCTAAGGCAGCTAGGTGGTACAGCGGATAGAGCACTAATGCAGGAGTCAGGAGGACCTGAGTTCAAATCTCACCTCAGACACTTGACACTTACTAGCTTTGTGACCTTGGGCAAGTCACTTAATCCCAGTTGCCTCATTCTGGGTCATCTCCAGTCATTCTTATGAATATGTGGTCACTGCATTCAGATGGCTCTGGAGGAGAAGTGAGGCTGGTGACCTGCATAGCCCTCCCTCACTCAAAACAAAGTTAAGTGCAAGTCATGTCATTATTTCTGTGATGGCATGGTCTTCTTCGGCAATGAAAGAACCAACACACACAATACTTGTCTTATAATTTCATCATTTAAGTTTATAATCCCAACATTAGGCAAGGATCACAGGTGATCTAAGCCAAGTCGGTAATACATTTATCTAATTCGAGAAACATATAAGGATCTACTGGTGCTAGACCATAGTGCTAGGCTATGTCAAAGAAGGATGTATCTCTATTCTCCTAGAAGTATATAAAATTCACAATTATGTCACCTTTTAAAAATTATATGGTAGTTCCCTTTAAAAATGTTCTTGAGTACTTTATATAATTTCTGCTTAGTTTTTTCAATAATTCATATTTCAATAATTTCAATAATTAGATGTTTAGATGAAGCCATAATATCATGTGGGAGAGTCCTCTTTCCACCAATGACAGTAGCAACACCTGTATGTCTTCTTAGTCTGTAAAAATTATCCATGTCTTTGATAGGTTCATGGAATTTGGGTTTCGTCATACTTTTTTGTTTTCATAAGAAGAAGCTGAGACACAACAGCTGTTATTAACCTCTCCATAGAGGACACATAGAATGTTCAAGGGGTCTTTCTCTTTGTCTTGTGTATTGTAATGGTACCAATTCAATGCTTGAGATGGCCATTTCTCATCTTTCCCATTGTATGGTTAGCATATCTCTTTTCCTGATCATGCATTTAATTAATTATTTTAACTTACTTCTTTTAGGAAGGGTATTATTAGTAATATATTATGAGCTTTGTATTCCCAGCAGGTGACCAAATGGTTTCCTTGAAATACATCTGTTGTTACACTCTAGCAATAGGCTGAATATCTAAAGTCCAACAGCTGTGTATGGAAGCCGAGGGGTACTCATAGCTGCTCACAGTTGGTGTTGACTTCTGGGTTTGTAATAGAGCATGAAGATTTTTAATTTGTTTTAGTCAAATGACTCTTGTTTGCTGTGATATTGTGAGGAGCATTTTCATGGCATCATCTTGATGTCATGGTCCTCTTCAAGAATGAAGGACGACCATCATAATAGCCAGTTAATGTTACAATGTAATAATGTAATAATTCTGTATTCCTCCATGAAACTATGAATGAAAAAGGGAAGAAAAAGGAATATTGGGATGTGGCTGTATGGAAACAGTTAGTAAGTACTACATTTTGTGGGTAACTTGTCAGGTGAAGATCCCTAGGAGATTGATTTGTACATAGTAAAATTCTTGGTTTAGGGAAATATAGAAAAAGCAGATAGTGAGACTATGACAAAATTGGAATTCTTTTTTATATGTTGATCCCCTAATCTATACATAGCCTATGGTCTTTCATATGAAAAATCAGCAGCTATGAGTAGTGATGACAGAGTCTATACGTACAATACTTAAGTAATTATTCTCAGCTCTTAGTAATTTTCCACTTTGGAAAAAAATAAAGACAAGTGGTTGTGCACCTTGGATAACATTTGTGATCTGTGGTGATTGAAAATGAGTCTATAAAATCCATTGAAATGGAAATTAGACTAATGCCATGTTAAAGAAGAGGAAATTGCAGTGTAGGCAGTTTGTGACTTACCCTTACAAAGTTGCATGGATAGTAAGCTGTGGAGGTGGATCTTACACATCTTATACTTTTCTCACTCACTTGTCTAGTGAACTTTGGTCTGTAAATTACTAACTCTTCTCATATCATACTGACACTGTCTCTTAATTTATTAAGAGAATGTGCTGTGTGCTATGTGTGTGTGTGTGTTTGTGTGTGTATATGCATATATATGAAATGTATATGCATATGTATCTGTATACATATGTGTGTATATACAGATATTCATCTTTAGCTTTGAGATCATGGTGGCTACCCCTGCCTTTTTGCATAAGCTAAAGTATAATAAAATTTGCTTCAGTGCTTTATTTTACCTCTGTGTTCATTTCTTTCTGTTAGTCTCTTGTAAACAACATATTGGTGGGTTCTAATCAATGCTGCTATCTGCTTCCATTTTATTAGTGAGTTCATCCCCTTCACACTGACAGCAATGATTACTAAACATGTATTACCTTCTATCCTATTTTCATTTGATTATCTTTCTCTTTCTTTTTCTTATCCTAAGCCTCCTCAAAAGTCTCCTTTGCTTCTTACCACTGCCTGCCTTGATCATTTCACACATTACCCCCCTCTTCTTAACTCCTTCTTCTCCTACTGCTCCCCCATTGGTTTTTAGACTTCCATACCCAAATGAGTATGTAGGTATGTACGTATGTATCTATCTATCTATCTATCTATCTATCCTTTACTCTTTGAATTAATTTAGATTAGAGTTAGGTTCACTTCCCCATATTCCTCTTCACTGTAAAAGACCTTCCTTGCTTGTCTCTTTTTACGTGAGATAACTTTCCTCATTATTCCTCTCCCTTCCCCCTTCTTTGGGTACGTTTCTCTTTCGGACCCTTTCTTCTTCATCTTTTCTTTTAGGTTATCCCAATATAATTGATTCATATCCATGCCCTCTATGTGGAATCCTTCTCATTGCCCTAATAATGATAAAGTTCTTAGTTGTTAGATATATCATCTTCCTACATAAGAATATAAACAGTATAAACTTATCGAGTTATTATTTCTCTTTTATGTTTAAGTTTTTATGTTTCTCTTAAGTCTTCTGTAGATATTTATATTCGGCTCTGAACTTTTCATCAGGAATCCTTGAAAATTTTCTATTTCATTTAAATATACACTTTTAACCTAAAAAATTATACTCAATTTTACTAGGTAGGTAATATTTTGTACTCCTAGTTCCTTTGCCTTTTGTAATATCATATCCCAAGTTCTCTCCTCCTTTAATATGGAAGCTGCTAAATCTTGTATTATCATGACTGAGGTTCCATGATATTTGAGTTGTTTTCTTCTGGCTGCTGGCAGTATTTTCTCTTTAATCTGGGAGGTCAGGAATTTGGCTATAATATTCCAAGGATTTCGCGTTTTGGGGTCTCTTTCAGGAGGTTATCAGTGGATAGTTTTGATTTCTAATTTACCCTCTGAATGCAAGATATTGGGGAACTTTTATAATTTCTTGAAACATGATGTATAGACTATTTTTGATCATGGATTCCAAATAGTCCAATAATTCTTAAAACATATCTTCTTCATCTATTTTCCAGTTTTGTTGATTTTCTGATAATCTAGTTCATATTTTCTTCTAAATTTCATTGACTTTGTGTTATTCTCTTTTGTTGTCTCATGCGTTGTTAGCTTCCACTTACCAAATTGTGATTTTTAAGGAATAATTTTCCTCAGTGTCAATTTGTATCCCCTTTTCCATTTGGCCAATTCTCCTTCTTAGGGAATTCTTTTCTTCAGTGAATTTCTATGCCTCTTTTACGAAGTTGTTAATTCTCTTTTCATAATTTTCTTGCATTACTCTCATTTATTTTCCCAATTTTTCCTCTAGCCTTCTATGTCTTTTATTAGTTATCCCAGGAATTCTTATGGGATTTTGTGAAATTCACATTTTTTTTGAGGAATTTTTTGTAGTTGTTTTCCTCTTGGTTTCTTCTGAGTTCGTATCTTGCCACGGTAGTAACGTTTTATGGTCAAATTCATTTTTTATTATTGTTGGTTTATTTTCCAGCTATTTATTTTTATTTTGAGCTTTATGTTAAAGTTGAACTCTGCTCATCTGGAATGAGAAGGCATTGTTCCAAGCCTCGGGTTTTGTTGTTGTGGTGTGTTTATTTTTGGTGTTTTGTTTTTGTTTTTTTTACTATTTTCACAGCTAGTTTTAGTCTGCAAGTTTTGGGTGCTTTTAAGGTGGAATGGTCTAGGGAGAGGTGGGGTCACTACTTTCAGTCTGTTCTATGTTCTTTACTTAGGAAGGTTCCCTGCTCCCCTATATCCACAAATGCTAGGGGCTTGTTTCTTTCTTGGAACTGATACCAGGGCTCTTTCTCCCTTGTGCCAACCACAATTGCTCCTCTTTGTCGCTGGAACTGCGATCTGGAAATACAAATGGGTAATGCAATAGGGCCCTGAGCCTAGTGTCAGACTAGACTCTCCTTGATTCTTTTTTTGACCAGTTGTCTGACCCCCTTACCATTTTTGGGCTGAGAGACCCCAAAGTTGATGCCATCACTGTTGCAGCTACTTCCAAGCCCCACAGCTGGTGCTGATGCTGGTGATGCTGCAGCATTTTCTCTGTAACACACCCTAACCCGGTTTCACAAGCCTCTCCTAATAACTTCTTAAGTTGTTGTGTACTGGGAAAAGGACTCCCCTTTGGTGGTCTCTGGTGCTGCAGAATTATACTTGAGGTGTCATTTTAAACCTGTTTGGAGGGCAATGAGAGGAGAGTTCAACTGGGTTGCTGCCTGTACTCTGCCTTCTTGGCTTTTCACAAATATATTTTGATAATTGCCTTTTAATATGATTTGTTTACTTTGTAATATGATTATTTTATTTTCTACATTTCAAAATGTTATTCTGAAAAGGTTTTCAAAGTTTTCAACAGACTGTTCAAGGGCTCATGTCCAGAAAGAGATGAGGTGGGGTGGAGAGGAGCACTTTATGCCAATAGAAGACTTTCAGAATTAGATAATAGAAGATTTTATCCCTGGTCTAACCCTAGAGAGGGACTGAGAGGGAAATTTAAAGTGTCAACTACTGAAAAGAAATGGCATAATGCTAGTTGTAAAATTCATAATTAAAACATGAATCTGAAAAGTCACTTGTCTCTTACAGTAGAGGGAGCTATCAGGAAAGAAATAGTAAGCTCAAAGTGCTGGGTTGCGGGGGGTGAGGAATAGAAGGGGTAGGAAATATTTATGATGGGTGGAGAGGATTAATTGTATTTATAGATACTAGCAGGCAAAGCCACCCAAACTGCAATTGCTAAGTAAAAGATCAATTTGTGAGTTGGTGGGAACATGTGCCTGGACAGATTGAATTTATGACTTTAATCTAAAACTGAAAAGGAAATACTATAACAAGAAAGCCATTGAATAGTATACTCCTTGTTCATTTATTTCCTAATCAAAGTAAAGAGCCTATTCTCACTGACTTTTGACAGAGCACCAGAAGTTGGTTTGGTCACCAACCTCCCTGCTTTCCAAAATTTTGGATTATTTGTTGCTGAACGTCTCATCTTATGATGGCTTCAGTGATTTTAGCAAGTCACAGTCTATTAATGATTCTCTCTGTGTGTTTTCTAAATGAAGAGTAAAAGAGAAATAAATATTGTTTTTTTCAAATATCCTAGTGATGGATTCCTTCATGATTTTTATCTCAAGTGCCTTGCTACCAAGTTGATACCTTTAATACTAAAAAATACAAAAGATCGTTAATATTATTTATGTTTAAAAGGAGTGTGTTCAGAATCTACAGTTATCATTAAAATTCACTGAATCAGAAAAATGTTGGATATTTTGGACAGCGTGGGCATATGGGCTGATTCAATAGAAATATAAAAATACATTACCTAATCCATCATCCACTCCGAAAGTGTGCCTATCATGATGCCCAGTTTTGCGCAGTCAAAAACAAATTGTATATGTAGGAAGGGGAGGGGAGAAACAAAGCAAAGCTGAAGGTTGTAATTAACCAAGTTTATTAAGTCTATCAATAGTGTGACAAGGAAGCAAAAAAAAAGTTAACACAAACATACTGCATTAATGTCAGGTAGTCTAATCTAAAGACTAACTGGGTGTCAGCATATTCTCTCCTGTGGCCTCTTGAACTCATAAGGCAGATCCTAAAGGTGGATATGTACATTCTGGACGTGTTTTCCTATTAGAGACAGAAAGATCAAATGCAAAAACTGTAGCCACATTTCCAGGTTCAGACTTACCTAGATATGAAGCCTGAAATGATATGTGCCCAGGACAAAATAAGGATGAACCAAGGAACCCTTCTCCATTTTCCTGGCTAGATTCCATCCTTTTCCTTTTCTTTTTCCTTTTCTCTTTTTTCCTTTCCCTTCCCTTCACTTCCCTTTCCTTCCTTTCTCAAAACCTTAAACCTACTGCACTCTGAAGCTCATACTTTGGAAGACAACAGGCCTCTGCCTAAGGGCTCTTCTGGAACCTCCTGGCTTAAGAGTGATTATTAATAGTAACTATCACTGTTTCCCTCTCAGCCTGATGTCATTCTTTTCTAAGCCTCATTAAAGAGGCCATCCTGTCTACTTCTTAAAGGGGTCTATTAACAGAATGGGTGTTACCTCACCCTGAGCTCACGAATAGACCTTGATCTAAAGGGGCCAAGGTCTCCCACTGGATCCTAGGTCATCTCCAGTCATCTTTTTTTTTTTAATATAAATTTATTTATTTAACTGTTTACATTCATTTTCACAAAATTTTGGGTTCCAAATTTTCTCCCCATTTGTCCCCTCCCCCCACCCCAATACATCGATCATTCTAATTGCCCCTATCACCAATCTGCCCTCTCTTCCATCATCCCTCCCTTCCCTTGTCCCCACCTTCTCTTTTGTCCTGTAGGACCAGATAACTTTCTATTCCTCCTTAACCTGTATTCCCTATTTGCTAGTAGCAAGAACAATACTCGACAGTTGTTCCTAAAACTTTGAGTTCCAACTTCTCCCCATTCCTCCCACCCCACCCATTCCCTTTAGGAAGGCAGGCAATTCAATATAGGTCATATCTGTGTAGTTTTGCAAATGACTTCCATAATAATTGTGTTGTGTAAGATTAACTATATTTCCCTCCATCCTATCCTGCCCCCCATTATTTCTATTCTCTCTTTTGATCCTGTCCCTCCCCAAGGGTTGACTTCAAATTGCGCCCTCCTCCTATTGCCCTCCCTTCCATCATTCCCCCCACCCTGCTTATCTCCTTCTCCCCCACTTTCCTGTATTGTAAGATAGGTATTTATACCAAAATGAGTGTGTATTTTATTCCTTCCTTTAGTCTAATGTGATGAGAGTAAACTTCATGTTTTTTTCTCAGCTCTCCTCCTTTTTCCTCCACTAAAAAGTCTCCTGCTTGCCTCTTCTATGATACATAATTTACCCCATTCCATTTCACCCTCTCTCCACCCACTACATCTTTCTCATCATTTACCTTGATTTCTTTTAAGATATGATCCCATCCTATTCAACTGACTCTGTGCTCTGTCTGTGTGTGTTTGCATGTGTGTATGTATGCATGCACACACGTGTGTACATGTGTGTGTGCATGTGTGTGTGTGTAATCCCAGCAACTACCCAGATACTGAAAAGTTTCAAGAATTACAAATATTGTCTTTCCATGTAGGAATGTAAACAGTTGAACTTTGGTAAGTCCCTTATGACTTCTCTTTGCTGTTTACTTTTTCATGCTTCTTCTCATTCTTGTGTTTGAAAGTCAAATTTTCTTTTCAGCTCTGGTCTTTTCATCAAGAATGCTTGAAAGTCCTCTATTTCATTGAAAGACCATATTTTCCCCTGAAGTATTTTACTCAGTTTTGTTGGGTAGGTGATTCTTGGTTTCAGACCGAGTTCCTTTGACTTCTGGAATATCTTATTCCACGCCCTTCAATCCCTTAATGTCGAAGCTGCTAGATCTTGTG
>CM053771.1:96466227-96497502 GCA_028658325.1 Potorous gilbertii
AATACCAGGGCAGTTTTCCTTGATAATTTCATGAAAGATGATGTCTAGACTCTTTTTGATCATGGCTTTCAGGTAGTTCCATAATTTTTAAATTGTCTCTCCTGGATCTATTTTCCAGGTCAGTTGTTTTTTTCAATGAGATATTTCACATTATCTTTCCTTTTTTTCATTCTTTTGGTTTTGTTTTGTGATTTCTTGGTTTCTCAGAAAGTCATTAGCATCCATATGTTCCATTCTAATTTTGAGAGAATTATTTTCTTCAGTGAGCTTTTGAACCTCTTTTTCCACTTGGCTAATTCTGCTTTTGAAAGCATTCTTCTCCTCATTGGCTTTTTGAACCTGTTTTTTCAAGGTGTTATTTTCTTCAGCATTTTTTGGGGTCTCCTTTAGCAAGGTATTGACATGTTTATCATGTTCTTCTTGCATCTCTCTCATTTCTATTCCCAGTTTTTCCTCCACCTAACTTGATTTTCAAAATCCTTTTTGAGCTCTTCCATGGCCTGAGCCCATGGATATCTCTTTCAGATGTTTGGGATACAGAGGTCTTGACTCCTATGTCTTTCCCTGATGGTAAGCATTGTTCTTCCTCATCAGAAAGGAAGGGAGGAAACATCTGGTCACCAAGGAAGTAACCTTCTATGGTCTTATTTTTTTTTTTTCACTTTTCTGGGCATTTTCCCAGCCAATTGCTTGACTTCTGAGATTCCTCTTCACCTCCACCCACATCTGCCCAGCTAGTGCTTGGGATCTGAGATTCAAATGCTGCTCCCCAGCCTCAGGGCTTTCAGCAGCAGGCCTGGCTGCTATTCAGTGTGAGCTTAAGTTCTGGTGCTCAGATGGGGGCATGGCCGCGTCCCAGGCTTGGTTCCCTCAGGGGTTTATGCAGAGACCTTCAATATTGGATCTGAGGGCCTGCTCTGGTAGCCTCTGGCCACCTGCTGCCTCTGCCACTGCCTCCCGAGGGGGCCTGAGTTATGGAGACATCCCAGTCCCCTCTCAGCCAGTCCAGAAGTCTCTCTCACTGACCTGTAGCGCCTGTGGGTGGAGGGACCTTTGCAGCTGCTGGAGATTCTGTCCCTGAAGTCTGCTCAGATCTGCTCCTCTCAGTGCCATGCGGCCAGGGAAGGGCTGGGCTCCGCTCCTCTCTGGTGCGTGACGGACCTTTGGGATGAGTTTTTCAGGGCTCTGTGGAACAGAAATCTCCTTCACTCCATTACTGCATGGTTTCCACTGCTCCAGAATTTGTTAGGAGTTCTTTTTATAGGAAATCCATGGGCTGTGGGTTCGGAGCTAGAATATGTGAATCTTTGTACTCTGCCATCTTCGTATTTGTCCATCTCCAGTTATCTTGATGAATATCTGATCACTGGATTCAGATGACTCTGGAGGAGAAGTGAGGCTGGAGACCTTGCATAGCCCTCCCTAACTCAAAACAGTCAAGTGCAAGTTATGTCACAATTTCTCTGATAGCATGGTCTTTTTGGGCAAGGAAGGAGGAACACAACAAGATAGTCACTCCAAACAGTCCGGGTCTAATACACAACCTCACGGAAAGAGGACACCCAGTCACACCCTATTAAATAACCACCAAAACATCAGTTCTTCTTCCTCAGTGGATGATAAGGAGATTCTTTTATGATATCAGTGCAACTTGCACCCTTAATACTGAATATATAATTGGCTGGACAGAAATAATGTCAGTTTTGCACATGACTTCATTAATCCAAGTTATAAAAATGTTCATTTACAGCAATTTGTTCATAAATGAAAGGGTGGAGCTGAGAGGGAACAGGTGGGGTGGGGCATGAATGGGAACAGAACTTCTGAACTTCTGAAGTTAGAAAATAATGGGGATTATTCAACACTTTCCAAGAATGGACATAACTTAGACTATCTCTTTTTCATGAAAGCATTCTGATTTTTCTTTTTTTAATTACTACTTTATTGGTTTGAGGCTCATTACCCCTGCACTAAATAATTCTATCAAAAATTTTGCCAGGAATCAAAGTCAAATTCATTTGCATTTAGTCTGAAGACTTCACCTTCTTCCCTTTTTCTGAAAAACTAAACATTTTCTTTTCTAAAATCCTGTGTTACCTCTCTGCTTATTCACAATTTTTTGAGGATCACTGACTGGATATCAGTCCTAATATCTGTCAGTTCTTTCCATATTCTGGGACATAGTTCCTGTTGGTCAGGTGACTTCTATTTATCCAGAGAATCTACGTGGTCTGGCTCTTCTCCCTATTTTCTGTGGATTGCAACTTGGTAATTGTTCTGTCCTTTATATTTCAGTGATCAATCTCTCTTGGCCAGGAAAACAGAAGTAAAATAAATGTTGAACAGATATGCTTTTGTTCTTTCATCCATTATAATCATCCCATGTACTCTGGGAAGTAATCTGATCCATTCTTTGTACCTTCTGTTTGTTTTCTCCAAATGGTTACAAAACCATACAACACTCCACACTCTGCCTGTGCCTTTGTATTTGCTCTCCCCCTTTTGTGGAATTCTCTTTCTCCTCACCTCTGCATCTAGACTTCCCTGGATTCCCTCAAAACTGGGTTCAAATTCTATCCTCTGGAGAAAATTTTCCTTTTGTCTTTTATGTGCTCTACTGTCTTATCCTCTGAGATGATGTTTCAGCTTCTTTCTATTTTATTTTATATGTACTTAGTTATTTGCATGCCATCTCTCTCTTTAGAATATGAGCTCACTGAAAGCACAGATAGGTTTTATTTTTGTGATCTTTAAAGATATTTTTTACAGCAAATAATAGTGTCTGGCACATAGTAAAAATTTTAATAAATGTTTGTTGACTGAGTGAGGATGAAATTAAAGATTTATTATGTCCTTATTTTTATCAATAACAAGTGGTTCTGATGATTTCATATTTAATGTAAGGAAGACCCTTATGATAATCAGAGCTATCTAGAAAAATAAACAAGAACTGCCTCAGAGTATTATGAGTTCTTCAGCAAAAGAGGTATTCAAACGAAGGCTGAATGACCACTTGAGAGGGATTTTATTGATAGGATACATGCATCAGCCAGGCTATTAGAATAAATGATCTCTGAAGACTATTTTCTTCTCAACCATATGAATGAAAGCATACTGAAATCAGTTTTTTTCTAATAGTTCTTTAAAAGTAATTAGTTAGATATAAAGATTTCTCTGATAACTGAATTGCCCCATAACATTCAGGACAAATATCTGAATCATAATTTACCTGGAAGTAAGATAATGTTGAGTCTGTTTGCTTTCTGGTTTCCCAAGTAGTTCAAATTTTTTTTAATCCATTTTCCAGAAGAGTTTGATTAGTATAGATACTGATAAACCAAAAAGAATCCCGAGGAAGGCAATTAAAATAGTTGAGACAAGTGAGCCTATGACAAAAGTTAATTGGTCAAAAGAATTAGGCTTGAATAGTCTTCAGAGGAGAAGGTTCTGGAAGGACATGATTATAATATTTAAGTAGTTTAGACTACCCGATGAGAAAGAGAATGTCTATTTTGTGGTTATGTCAGTTGTTCCAGATGGCAAAATTAGTAGCAATGAGTGAAAATTACAAAGGAGCAAATTTAATCTTGACATAAGGAAAAACATCTTATTAGCTATCCAGAAAGGGCTTCTTTTGGAAGCACTGTTGTCCTCATAGGTAACCTTCAAAAAAGTGTTGTGGAATTGTAGCTTGGGCACATTGTAGTAGAGGGTTTTTTGTTTGTTAGTTTGTTTTTTAGGTATAAGCTTCCCGGACTAAATAGCTAGTAATGTTCTTAATTCATAAATTTTATGATTCTGCTTATATACATTCTTCTCCTTTTTTACTTATTTCCTTTCCTTCTTTTCCTTCCCTTTTAAATAATCAGAGTATCACAGAAAGAACAGTATCATAATATGCATCCCCATCTGCGTTGATTCAGAAATGGCATCAAGTAACTCATCCATGAAGAGTTAATTGGGAGAACCTTAGTCCTCGGGGTTGTGCTGAGATTTATTAGGGACTCACAGATGGGAGATATGCTTGCTCCTATCACACCAAACATGGTACAGATAAATCTTGACTTATTTGTGAAGTGCTCGGAAACAACCATCTTGAGATCATCCTTTGACCAAGTCATGTTTTGGTAAGGGGGGTACAACGCATCTCATGGAACCTGCCGTGGTGATCAGGCCTATTAAAGTGTTCTTGAAGCATATGGTCACAGTGGAGGGGAAATTAGCCTCATGCCACACATCCATTTCTGGTTGTATATTTTTGGACACACCTCATTAGTGCCCCCTCCTTTCCAATATATCTCCCCTAAATGGCTTGTGTTGTGTGTTTTTTTAATAGCACATTATTTAGTAACCTCCGATGGCTTCCTAGTCATACTTGGCTGCTTGCTTCCCTCTCTTCCCTCCCACCTCACCTCCAAATTGCAATTATGCTCAATCAATAACATTTCCATCGGCTCCTTGTTCTAACAGAATCAACGGAGGTTGGTTTTGTTTTTGTTTCCCTAAAAAATGTGTAGGTTGGATGTTTAATGAAAACCATTTAGTACTTAGTACCTCCCAACCTTCACTTCCCTCAGAGGCTGCAGAGAGAAGGTGAGGAAGATAAAACAGGGTAGCAAAGGGGAAAGAAGAGGAACAAGTCTCATGAATTCAGATTCAATGGTGGCTGCCAGGAAACTGAGGGAAAGTAGTTGGTGTAGAAGTACTCCTTATGCCCATCTCATGTAATAAGGTCAATTGCGGAGAGGAGTCACAAAACTAGTCATTTACCAACTAATGTATATTTAGGTGCAATATAAGGGTGTCTTCCTAACACTTAGAGCTATCCCAAAGTGCAATGAACTGCTTCAGATGGTAATGAGTTTCCTTCAACTAGCTGTTTTCAAGAGGAGATTGGATAACCATGTTTCAAGGATGCTGGGGAAGAAATTTGTTCTTTGTTAATTTCTGTAAGCTTTTCTACCTGGGGTATTATATGATTCTGTTCTTAAGCTTTTAAATGTTTTATAGTGGCAAACATGATACTGGACATAGATTAGATTTTTTAAAAAATATTTGATTAATTGAATAAAACCTACTCATATTATATTAAATATTTGTCCTAGTAACATGGGAATGGGAGACAGAGCCAAGATGGCAGAGTAAAAGCAAGGAGCTGGATGGTCAATGGGAGAGATCTATTGTACAATGCCAGGAGAGGAATGAGGTTCAGCATAGGCGGAGCCAACACAGACCAGAACTCAACAAACCTGGGGCAGGCCTCATACAACTGAATGATTGGCAGCTACAGCAGTTTTCAGGCTTCTCAACCCACAAATGCCAAAGACAACTTAGAAGTTCATTGAAAAAGGTTTGTTGTACCTGGGTGAGAGAGGTGTAAAACCTGGCCTCAGTACAGCCCTGGGGCATTGGTGGTGGTAGCAGCAGCAGCTGCTGCTTCCAGAGCTCTTGACCAGCTGACAGTAAGGGGATCCAACAACTGAGCAGAAGGAGATTAAGGAGTTTTCTTACTGGACCTGAGGCAGTATTCTGTAGATTTGCCTATACTTAGGTGACAGTACTAGTGTAAGGAGGAAAATTGATATAGCAGAGCTTGTGGCAGCAGTGGAGAGAGAACCCTCCTCATAGTTCCAGGGGAAATAAAGAGTGCTTATGGTCATTCATTGATAAGAGCACAGACCAAGAGAGGATTACACACCTCTTAGATCATACCACCTTGGCAGTACTGAAAACTTATATGGCCCTAGAAGAAACTCTGAAAACAGCTGCCACCAAACCTCTGCATCTTGGGATAGTACACCCTCCACACTGGAATCAGAGCCCTACCTTAGAAAAGATTAAAAAGCAAGTAATTGTTTGGGAAAATGAGCAGACAGCAGGAAAAAAAATCATAGAATCTTACGTTGGGGACAAGGAAAATCAAAACACACACTCAGAAGACAACAAAAAGCCTCCAAGAAAAATATGAATTGGTCTCAAGCCATGGAAGAACTCAAAAAGGATTTTGAAAATCAAGTAAGAGAAGTAGAGGAAAAACTGGGAAGAAAAATGAGAGATGCAAGAAAATTATGAAAAATAGGTCAACAGCTTGCTGTAGGAGACCTGAAAATATAGTGAAGGAAAATTACCTTAAAATATTGACTAACCCAAATGTCAAAAGAGGTCCAAAAAGCCAATGAGGAAAAGAAAATCTTGAGAAGCAGAATTGGTCAAATGGAAAAGGAAGTTCAAAAGTCCATTGAAGAAAATAAGTCCTTAAAAACTAGGATGGAGCAAATGGAAGGTAATGGCTCTATGAGAAATCGAGCAATCATAAAAGAGAACAAAAAGAATGCAATAGTAGAAGAAAATATGAAATAGTCACTGTAAAAACAACAGACCTGGAACATAGACCTAGGAGAGAAAGTCTAAAAATTATTGGACTACCCTAAAACCATGATCAAAAAAATGATCCTAGATATCATCTTTCAAGAAATTATCAAGGAAAACTGTCTTTATGTTACAAAACTAGAGGGCAAAATAGAAATTGAAAAAAATCCACTGATCACCTTCTAAAATAGTTCCCAAAAATAAAATTACAAAGAATATTATAGCCAAATTGTAGGGTTCTCAGATCAAGGAGAAAATATTACAAGCAGCCAGAAAGAAACAGTGCAAGTATTGTGGAAACACAATCAGGATAACACAAGATTTTATAATATCTTCTATATTAAGGGATGACACTTGGAATATGATATTCCAGATGTCAAAGGAGCCAGGATTAAAACCAAGAACACCTAACCAGCAAAACTGAATGTAACCAATGAAGGGGCATAAAGGTCTTTTCAATAACATAGAGGAATTTAATACATTCTTAAGAAGCTGGAGTTAAATAGAAAAATTGACTTTTAAATACAAAAGATGAGTGAAAAAATAAACAGGAAGGAGAAGTTATAAGAGACAGTAGAACTGTTGACATTCCTACATGGAAAGATGATATTTTTGTAACTCATGGGATCTTTTTCATTATTAGGGTAGTAGAAGGGAATATATGTGTACAGATATATATATATATATATATATATATATATATATATATATATATATATATATAAATGGCACAGCATAAGTTGAATATGAGGGAATGTTATCTAAAAAAATAAAAGGGCAAGAGTAGAATGTACTGAGAGAAGGAGAAAAGAAAGGGTAGAATGGGGTAAATTATCTGAAATGAAAGAGGCAAGAAAACATTTTTACAGTGGAGGGGAAGAGGAAGGATGTGAGAGGGAATGAGTGAACCTTACTTTCATCGGATTTGGCTTAAGGAGGGAATAATATACACATTCAATTGGATATGGAAATCTGTCTTATCCTGTAGGAAAGAAGGGGGTAAAGAAATAAGAGAGGGGAATAATGGAAGGGAGGGCAGATTGGAGGAGACAGAGTCAGAAGCAAATATTTTTGAGGAGGGACAAAGAGAAAGGAGAGAACATAAATGAGGAGTGGGATAGGATGGAAGGAAATACAGTCTTTCACAACATGACTGTTATGAAGATGTTTTGCATGACAACACATTTATAACCTGCATGGAATTGCTTGCCCTTTCAATGAAGGTGGATGGAGAGGAAGGAAGGGAGAAAATTTAAAACTCAGTTTAAAAAAAAATGAATGTTAAAAAATTTTCATACATGAAACTAAGATACACAGATAGTAGGGTACAGAAATCTATCTTACATTCCAGGAAAGTAGAAGGGGAAGGGGATAAGAAAAGGGGTAAGGATGATAGAAGAGAGGGCAGATTGGGGAAAGCTATAATCAGAACACAGGCCTCAGGTGGGGGCAAGGAGAGATGGGGAGAAAATCTGGAACTCAAAATCTTGTGGAAGTGAATATTGAAAACTAAAATAAATAAATTGAAAAGTGTATAGAGTGGGGTAGGGTCACACATATAAATGATTGCTGGTGGTGCTTACAGCATTTAAATGATCTCTTCAACATTCCCTGGGATAGAATTTGGATCTCAGGTTTGAGCATTCAATGACGTTTAAACCACCAATATATTCAGAAAATTTTTCTTCAAGAGAAAGGAATACAGTAGTCATCAAGAGTGATTGCTGATTATCTAGTAGAAGTAGACCTACTGATCTGTAGGAAAAGTCACTCCCTATATCTCTGCCATCTACAAAATGATTCAAGGTGTTCAAAAAGTAACTAATGATTTAGATAGCACTCCACAGATGAGTCCCCTCGGAAAATGTTCTTTCAATAGGGAGGTGAAAGATTTGAGCTATAAGGTCAAAGCTAAACTGCACGAGTTGGTGGGAGGGAAATACTTGAGAAAATCTGATGTCCTTAACCTCAAAAATGCATCTGAACTATAAGAAGACATTGGAGTTTTGTGTAGAGAGAATCCCCTTAATTGTCACTGAATGAAACTCCAGATTTTTGCCATATCCCTGGCCTTCTCAGTTATTTTCAGTTAATAGTATTATGAATGTCTTCTTTTTTGAAAATTTATTTATTTTCAGTTTTTAACATTAACTTCTCAGAATTTTGAATTTCAAATTTTCTCTCCATCTCCCCCTTGCTCCGACCCCATGACAGTGTGTATTCTGATAACCCTTTCCTCCAGTTCATCTTAACTCCTACCCACCCCATCCCCTTTCATTCTATTTTCCTATAAGGCAAGATAGACTTTTATACCCCATTGCCTCTATATATCATTTCCTGGTAGAATTTAAAAGCAATTTATAACATTCATTCTTAAAACTTTGAATTCCACATTCTCTCCTTCCCCCCCATCCACACTCATTGAGAAGGCAAGCAATTTGATATAGTTTATACATTTGTAGTCATGCAAAACATGTCCGTAACAGTCATGCTGTAAAAGACTATATGTCCCTCTATCCTGTCCTGCCCTCCATTTATTCTATTCCCTCCTTTGACTTTTTCCTCTACCAAAGTGTTTACTCCAGATTACCCCTTCTCTCAATCTGCCATCCCTTCTATTATCCGACTTCTCTTATATCCCATTCCCCCTTACTTTCTGGTAGAGTAATATAAACTTCCATAACCAATTGAGTGTATATGTTATTCCCTTCTGAAGTCAAATCCTATGAAAGTAAAGCTCATTTATTTACTTTCTTCTTCCCCTTGTTCCCTTCCATTGTAAAATTTCCTTCTTGCCTCTTTTACATGAGATGATTTGCTGTTCCAAAGACAAACAGTTACCATTAATATTCACTCGAAGACAAGAGGGTCCAAAATACAACCATAAAGCAGAGTTTGGTCAGGGACCTATTGTGCTCCAATCTATTAGCTTCAGAGTGAATTGGGTGTAGGAAAGAAAGAAAGAAAGAAAGAAAGAAAGAAAGAAAGAAAGAAAGAAAGAAAGAAAGAAAGAAAGAAAGAAAGGAAGGAAGGAAGAAAGAAAAAGGAAGGAAGGAAGGAAGAAATCAAGCTAGTAAACCCCAAGGAAACTGGGCAGCTTCTGGCCATCAAAATTTACTTCCCTTTGGAGAAGGAGAGGGAGATGGAGAGGATGAGCTGAGTTACCCAATTAGCTGGGTCCCCATGCAGGCAGCTTGGTCGGGTCACAGGTTGTATTTCTCCTTTGTTTTCAAAAAGGACCATAACTTCAGGGAAATGGTGACATGATTCACAGTTGATTTTAATTTGAGTGAGGGATGGTTGTGCAAAGTCACCAGCCTCACTTTCTCCTCCAGAACCTTCGGGGTCCAGTGGTGAGATATTCATCAGGATGACTGGACATGGCCCAGGATGTAATGGGAGAATCTTGACCTTTTAGGATAAGGCCTTTTCAGATACTAACTTAAAGTGAGGTAACTCTCATTCAGTGAATAGGCATGTCCTCTTTAAGAAGTGGGTCAAGGAATAGTCCCTTTAATTAAGAAAGAAAAATAATCAAGCTGGTAGGGGAAGACCACCGGGTTACTCTTCCAAAGAGAAACAGTTACCATTGATATTTACTCAAAGCCAGGAAGGTCCAAAATACAGCCATAAAGTGGAGCTTGGGCAGCAATGCTGAAGTTTTGTGTGTGTGTGTGTGTGTGTGTGTGTGTGTGTGGTGTGTATGCATATCCCCTCCAACTACCCTAGTCATGAGAAAGGTCTTATGAGTTACAAATATCTTATTTCCATGTAGGAATGTAAACAGTTCAAATTTACTATGATTTCTGTTTCCTGTTTACCTTTCATGCTTCTCTTGATTCTTCTATTTGAAAATCAAATTTTCTATTCTACCCTGATCTTTTCAACAAGAATGCTTAGAAGTCCTTGACTTCGTTGAAGTTCCATTTTTTCCCCTGACTTGTTATACTCAGTTTTGTTGGGTAGGTGATTCTTGGTTTTAATCCTAGCTCCTTTGATCACTGGAATATTATATTCCAAGCCCTGTGATCCCTTAGTATAGAAGCTGCTAAATCTTGTGTTATCCTGATTGTGTTTCCTCAATACTTGAATTGTCTCTTTCTGGCTACTCGTAATATTTTCACATTGACCTACAAATTCTGGAATTTGGCTATAATATCCCTATGAGTTTTCCTTTGAGGATTTCTTTCAGGAGATGATCAGTGGATTCTTTCGATTTGTATTTTACCCTCTGGTTCTAGAAGTGAATATATCCTCTTATCATGACCCTGAGCAACTCCACTGTATATTTAATAAATGTTGGTTTGAATGAACCCATGTATGTATGAATCTGACTACATGACTCTTTTACATACTAAACCTGCCCATTCTTGGCTTTGATAATTTCCTTAGGGACTATAATTCCCCATTTATTGATTATCGTATTATGGCAAGGAGGTGGGGTTGTACACAGTACAGGCATTGATTTAGGAATCTTGGAATTTAGTCCTAACTCTTCCACTAAAAAGCTGTGTTAATCTGATCAATCTATTTAACTCCCTTAGGGATCAGTTTTCTATAGTTAATGTCTAAGTTTCCCTAGTTCTAATGCACTATCAATGACCTACTTTGATTCTGGGGAGTGTTACAGTCTTATTTTCTTAATCTATTTATTTTTGTTATTATGACATGTCAAACAATTATTTTGGTAAATCAAGGAGAAGAGAAAGGAGGATAGCACTAAAAACTGAAAACTTCAGTTGCAAAGGGTTGTATTTGTTTGTTTTGCTTTGTTTTGTTTGTAAATGTATATTAAATTTGGGTGACCAAGTGAGGCACTGATAGAGTGCTAGATCTGGAATCTGGAAGACTCAACTTCGTGAGTTCAAATCTGGCCTCCAATAATAACTACCTGTGTGACTCTGGCCAAGCCTCTCAAGCCTATTTGTTTCAGTTTCTTTATCTGCAAAATGAGCTGGAGAAGGAAATAGCAAACCACTCCATGATTGTACCACTGTTTCTCCTTATGAATGCCTATTACTTAAAGTCATTTTTTTTAATAAGAGGTAGTGGTGTTCATTGAAATAAAGCTACACTAGCAAGTTCATTGTCAAATGGAATTACCTCCTGAAATTCCACTTTGAATGTATTTCTTATACTTTAATATTTTCCCCCATTCCCTTGCACATAGAATTTCAATAAACCTTTGTCAGGATGACCTGAGTTCAAATAAAATCTTAGACATTAGCTGAATAAACTCTTAGTAGGTCACTTCAACCTCTACCTCAGTTTCTTCAAATGTAAAATGGAGATAGTAATATCATGAGCTTCCCAAGGTTGTTGCAAGGATCAAATGAGATATTTATAAAGCACTTAGCACAGTGTCTGACACATAGGCTTTCATTTAGTAAATGCTTGTTTCCTTCCCACAGCCCAACTTGAATCATCTAGATTTTATGCTTTCTCAAGAAGTGTAAGGGGTGGCACATGCATCAACAAGAAACAATCACATTTATTTCATTAGTTGAATTCTGGCTGTCACAAAGCATGAAATATCATTGAATCCCCTGAGCTAAACAGGTTACTGAGGTCTATTGCTTTGACTGATGCAATTAGAGATTTCTCTGCCAGGTACAGTACAAGGCTAGTCATATTTTTTTTCATTATTTCAGTGGGATACAAGTGGATTTCAATCTTGGCAATGACTTTAACAGCATAAATAATTGAATAGCACTTAGCAGCTTTGGGTTATTATTCCTCTGATATGCCATGTGTGGATGTACAGGCAAAATGGAATAAAAGAAAATGAGTAGTCCTTTCCTCTCTAACAAAGTGTTTCTTCTTGAAAATGTCTCCATTTGTGAAGACTATATCTTTCTATTCAAGTCATCGCACCTGTTTTGGTTTATGTAGGATTCATAGTTCTAAAGTGACTCATCTTTTGTATGTTAGCTACAACTTTCTAGCTATTCCCAACCATCTCTTAGTTCAGGAAAGTGCCAACCCAGCTCAAAGCATTTGTCTAAGACCCAGCTTTTGGGAACATGATTGACCAAATAACATTCTGCTATAAAGATCCAATAGGAGAGGAGGAAATTTTATAAATCTGGTTTTCCTAATTTCTGAGGAAACAGAAAACCCTTCACCTCATAAAACATATTTTTGCTCCAAACCTAACTTTGTTCATCTGGGAAATTAGGATAATATCATTTTAGTGCCTGTTTCAGTGGTAACAAAATCAAATTGAAACTAGGGGGCCACTAAATCTTAAACAAGCAAACCTGTAGGATGCATTTTGATTTAGAAAACCACATGTTAACTTTCTCTGTGATCTATTAGAAATATTTTGTTAGATATTTCCCAATACATTCCAATATGGTTAGGCCACACTTGGGGTGTTAGGACCCTATGGATCAGTAAACTGCCTGTTTGACACATCTGATCTAGCTCATATCATTGAGATAATCACATCCATTTTTTTCATAAAGTCTTTCTTGATCAACTTCTGACTTGCCCAAACAGAAATGGTCTTTTTTCTTTTAATTTTCAAAATTCCATGTTTATTTATATTATAATTATTCAAGAGTCGGTTTATTAAAATCAGTACCCAATAACCTTCAGAATCAGAAATAGCTGGGTTTGAGTCTTGTCTCTGACACATACAGACTGTGTCACCCTGCCAAGTTACCTAACGAATCAAGGCCTTAGATAATTTATTAAGTATAAGATACTGATGGAGTAAACATCTACTTCAGTAGAAGGGCATTGATCATCAACAGTTCCAAATACCAGCAAAATCATGTCAAGTCCAAGAAATGTTATTGAAACTATTTAGAAGTATATTTGGAAGCTCCCTAAAATCAAAACATAATGAGAAGAAAGGGTTCAAAGCATTTTATTCCAAAGCAATATCCATCAACATAAATTTTTGGATCTACGAAAACTTACATATAACTTTTTATACATATTGTATACATTATATAAGCTATATTATATATGTTTTAATATAAATATAAATCACCACGTGGTATCTATGGGATGATTAACATCTGAAAGACGATAAAGAGAGAGAAAGAAAGAGAGACAAAGAGAGAGAGAGAAGACAGAGAGATAGATACAGACAGACACAGAGAAAGACAGAGACGGAAATACAAGGAGAGACAGACTAACAGAGACATGAGAGAGGAAGAGACAGAGAGAGAGCGCCAGAAAGATGAATAGATCTTATCACACTTGATGAATTTCAAAGAAATAGAAATACTTTAAGAATAACAGTAATAAAGCAATTTTTTTAGCCCTAAATTTTGCAATTTTTTTAAACATGAGCTCATTTTATTCTTAAAAACCATCCTTGGGATATATATGTATATATGTGTATGTATATGTATATATGTATGTGTATATGTTTATGTATATATGTGTGTATTCTGTTTTGTATATCCTATTAATTTTATTAACATATATTCTATTCTTATCAACATTTTTCAGAAAATAAGGAAATTCAGCTGACCCAGGTTAAGTTAAGTGACTTGTCTAGGGCCACACAATTAGTAAGTTCTATTGACGTAAAAGTAAGGAACTGGTAATAGGTCCATTACACTAGATTTACTGTATGTAATTAAGACTGGTTCACCTCTGGGTACAGCAAATGAAAGACATAAGATACAAAAATAGAATAAAAAAATCTGTAGGTAACATCCTGAGAAGTTTGAAACAAATGTCTGAATCTTATAGATTTGCTCACAGAAATGGAAATGTTTATGATGGCAATTCCGATCAAGTCATTCTCATGAGAAGTTACAGAAGGGTTGCCCTTAAGGCTCCAAGACTTATCTGTTAATGGAAAGTATGCCAGTACATGGTTAGAAAAAAGTCTAGCATATTGCTCGAGGTTGCAAAAATTTAGCAATGAATAGCTAGCAACATGTGACCTGATAGTGAGAATCTTATCTTTTATAAATTAATGTATGATAAATCTCCATGCCACAAATAAAGATATCAAAATATTCTTGAAAATTTAATAAAATGTATTCGAACTGGTGCATTATCATAGACAAAACAATTGCCCATAATCAACCAGACATAAAATTGATCCATAAAGACCTAAGACAAATATATATAAAACTGTGCTGTTCCAAATACTCCAATTCTTCAAGTTATGTGAGATTAAGGGAAAAAAATCAAAATATAGAGACCTAGCAGAAGAAATCAATATCAAGTGGAGTGTTCTTTGGAAACCTTTAGATGCTATATAAATGTAAATTATCATTTTCTTGTTTTTCTCATCATGTTCAACGGAAATGATCCTGGACTTAGTCACTCACTATTCTGTTATTATCTTTTAAACTTAATGTTCTAGACATTATTCCATAGGTAGATAAAATAACTATCTTGAGTAAATGAATAAAAGGAATGAAATTTAAACTCATCTTCGGCAGACTCGCCATAGGATAAGGTACATTTCATCCACATTATCCTTTTCACTTCAGGAATTATCTCTAAGATACTATGAATTACAAAATGGATGCCTGGGTTCAGTGCTGAAGAGCACTCTAGAACATACATAAGGGGCATGTAGTTTTCACATAGAAGAGCCTATTAGTAATTCACTAATTCCCTAGTTACTTTTACTTTGCACTGAGTTATAACAGCCTTT
Organism: Potorous gilbertii; assembly: GCA_028658325.1. Lineage (NCBI taxonomy): Eukaryota > Metazoa > Chordata > Mammalia > Diprotodontia > Potoroidae > Potorous > Potorous gilbertii. The sequence goes on from CM053771.1 coordinate 96,481,232, forward strand.
GTAATCTGGTTTGCCAGTCTATAATAGCAAGTGAGATTATTTAGAAATGAGGAGAGAAATCTTCTGGAAACAGACAAAAGGATATTTTAAAAAATGACCACATGGATGATGTAAATATTCATATGACAAAAGAGCTGAAAAAATTCATCTGCCTTTATTCTAAGTTTTTCATTAGGTCATTTAGTTTGATGCGATGCAATATTTGAAGACTAAACATTATATGCCCTGTATTGTGAGGGTCAAATAAGACAGCAATTGCAAAGTGATTAGCATGGTTCCTGGAACATAGTAAGGGATATTTAAATGTTATTTATTATTTGCTATTATTTATCCAAAATAAAGGATGCCAGAAGAGAGACATGAATTTACCTACTTGCTCTTGATGTCTCATTTTCCACAGGGGAGTTAGTTTACATAATAAAGGAAAGAAGAATCTTGGACCTCTTTAACTATAAGGAAGAGATATTATGAGTAGTAAAATGACTAAATTTCCTCCTCTTTGGAAAAAGGAATGAAAATTAAAGTTAAGCAAGTGCCAACCTGCCTATATTAGAAGCAATTAGCACATCGACAGAATGTGCTGACACTTGCAAAGTTGTTAACTGTGCTTTTCACTATGTTTTTGTTCCCAAGGTCAATTATTGTTGTTTTGAAGATGTGCTTTTTTTGCATCAGACAAATGTAGGATGAGGCACGATCTACTAATAATTGACCAAATTTGGATGGATTTTTAATAGCAGAGACCTACTTGCATGTGCTCCCAAGGATTCACTATTAATTTCACCCACCTTTAAGTTCATGGCTCAAGAAGCAGTATGGTAGAATGAATCTGGAATGCCTGGGTTCTAATGCTGCCTTCAACACTTACTGACTGTGTGTCCATGGACCAATCATAACCTCTCAGTAATGAAGAGGCACAATAGAATAGGGGCCATGTAGTAAGGAAGGGCTCAGCTCAATCCTGGCCACAGCTAGTTGTGTGAGTGAGCCCAAGTCACTTAACCCTGTCTGCCTCAGTTTCCTTTATTGTAAAATGGAATAATAGCAATACTTACCACCCAGGGTTATTGTCCCAATCAATGAAATAATATTTGTAAAGAGTTTAGTATAGTCCCTGGCATATAGTACACATTTAATAAATATTTTTTCTCTTTTTCCTACCCTTCTGTTTCCTTACATATAATATAAAATGGGAATGATACCTTCTGAAATCCTTTCTTGACACGTTCATTGTGCTAAAAAAAGACAATGTGTATAAAGCATTGTACAAATGTTACAGGGCTATCTCAACTATCTTGTTCTAGACACAATGTTGCTATTAATGTGAACTGAGATAATGTTTGAGGGAACTCCTGTTATATTGACTTCCTTCCACTCTGTACTTGTCCAATCAATCCAAAATATTAGCTGTATCTAAATTCTGATCTTGGAAACTGAGTCCATATGTCTCTCAAAATCATTTTCCACTTTTCTTCCCTGCTCTTGTTCTCTTTTATCTGTCATGTTTATGGGTGTATAAATGTATGTATGTATGTATCTATCTATTCATATACTTACCTAAGAGAGATACTAAATTAAATGCCATTGTGTGCATAAATATTTCTACATATATTCACACATACATATATACATATGTGTGTGTATATACATGTGTGTATGCATGTGCATACTCAGTCTTAGATAAGGTTTTTGTGAGACTTTCACAGCCAGTTTATAATTTCTATGGAGTGAAAAGTTGTCAATCACAAACTGCCACTAGAAAATCACTGCTCTCCCCATCAAGAGCCTTGGCAACCCAGTGAGCAGGCTCATTATTGGATTTTCAAAGCTCTTGCAATAAACTTGGGCAATAACAAGAAAAAGTGACTCATTTACTTTTCAAAGCAGTCTTAGGAAAAGGACCCCTTTGAGGATAAATCCTACTTTGCTTCTGTGTTAGAACAATTTGTCAGTCAGTCAGTCAATAAGCATATTGAGTGCCCACTATGTGCCAGGAACTGTGCTACAAACTTTCATTTTATTAACAAATGCTTGAATGAAAATTAATTGAGGAAGATGGGAGAGATCTCATTCATAGATTTAAAGCTGGAAAGGACCTCAGCTCTCTTCTAGTCCAAGCTTCTCTTTACAATAAAACACAATGGAGACCAGGAAGATTTAAATGACTTATCCAGGATCATGCAGTTAGTTTGTGGAAAAGCAGGGATGACACCCCTAGTCCTCAGGTTCCAAGTCTAGAATTTTTCCCCTGTGTCATGATAATCTAATCATATTTTCCAGATAACATTCTTTTAATTATTTTAATCCTTCAGATGTTTGGATAGAATGATTATATCCTTCTCATCAGGCTAAATATTTTCAGTTATTTCAAACAATAGAGTATGTTTTTTACTTTTGACCATGACCTCGCTCAATTTTCCCTCCCTTCTATCAGCCTCTCTTCCTTTTCTTTCCCTCTTCCTTCACTACTTCTTCCCTCCCTTCTAACCACCCCTTCCCCTTCTTTTCCCATTTCCCCTCCTACTACCTGTAGGACAAGCTAGATTTCTAAACTTAACTGAGTATGTTATTCCCTCCTTGAACCAAATTCAATGAGAGTAAAGCTCACAATGCCCATCTCCCTCCTTTTTCCCCACTACTTTAACATGTTTTTGTGCCTCTTCATTTGATGTAATTTACCCTTTTCTGCCTCTTCCTTTTCTCTTCTCCCTTCACACTCTTCAATTGGGCTATTTATCATCTTATCAGTTAATTTATATCCATACCCTCTATCTATGTATATCACTTTTAAATGTCATTACAAATACACAATTCTCAAGATTAACAAGTATCATCCTTCCATGTAGGATGTAAATAGTTTACCCATATTGAATGAGTTTTTTTTTCTTTATTCCTGTTTACCTTTCTATGATCTCTTGGATCTTTTATTTGAAGAAATTTTTTATTGAGCTCTGGCCTTTTCATCAAGAAGATCTGGAAATCCCTTATTTCATTGATTGTCTATCTCCTTGACTGAAAGATTATGATCAATTTTGCTGGGTAGTTGAGCTTTTGTTGTAGTCCAAGTTCCTTTGCCTTACAGAAAATCATATTCAAATCCCCTTGATTTTTTAATGTAGAAGTTGCAAGGTCCTGTGTGATCCTAAATGTAATTCCTTGATATTTGAATTGTTTCTTTCTGGCTGCTTCCAGTATTTTCTCCTTGACATGATAATTCTGGAATTTGGGAAAAATATCCCTCGGTATTTTCAATTTGGTATCTCTTTCAGGAGATGATAGGTGGATCCTTCTGATGACTATTTTGCCCTCTGGATCTAGGACCTCAGCATAGTTTTCCTGAATGATATCTTAGAAGATCCTGTCTAGGTTCTTTTTTCATCATGGTTTCCCAGTAGACCAATCATTCTTAGATTTTTTTTCCTCCTCGATCTATTTTCAAGGTCAGTTGTTTATCCAATGAAATATTTAAAGTTTTCTTCTATTTTTTTCATTCTTTAGATTTTATCTTATTGATAGTTGATTCCTCATAGAGTCATTAAGTTTTACTTGTCCAATTCTAAATTTTAATGAATGGTCTTCTTCAGTTAGCTCTTGCGCATCCTTTTCCATTTGTTCAATTATTTTTTTCTTTTAAGGAGTTATTTTCTCCAGTTAAGTTTGATATCTCTTTATATATTTGGCCAATTCTACTTTTCAAGGAACTCATTGCATTTTTAAAATCACTGGTCAATTTTTCTTCTACCTCTATAATTTGATTTGTAAAATCTTTCTTGAGTTCTTTCAAGGAAGTTCTTTGGTCTTGAGATCAGTTAATATTCCCTTTTGAGGATACAGATGTGAGTACAGTGTCAATGCTGTACTCTTCTTACTTTATACTTTGATCTTCTCTATCCCCATGATAAGGTTCTATGGTCTTTGCTTTTCTAATATGTTTATTACTCATGGTGATTGCCTTTTTTTCTGACTTTTAAAGTGGATATCTCTTTTTGGGGCACAGGGAGCTCTGTCTTATGTTCCTTGTGCTGGGAGCTAGGGGCTTAGTTACTGGATTTGTGTGCTGTGGTCTCTGGTTCTTTCAAGTAGAAGCTATATAATGCTGCCATTTACCTGGTGCTGAGCTGGTTGGTGTTTGCCAAGGTCAAGGGTAGTTGAAGTCTATATGAGTTTCCTCCTGGGTTACACTGAAACTCTTGAAGTGAGATGTGGGGAGGAGTGATCTGGCTGCTAGAGGTCTCCTCTTCCCTTAGGGCTACTCTAGAGCATGAGCAGGATCAGGGGCTGATGAATACTGTCTTTGCTAGTGTCTGCCCAATTGTCATAGTTGTGCTAAAGCATACCTGGTGTCTTGGTGTTGGTATTTACCAGCTCTACCCCACAGGACTCAGGATCTCCTGCTGATTCACTGAGGTGGGGCTTTCTGGGACACCTCCAGTCCTGCATTGGTCCCCTTCAGCCACAGCAAGAGGGATCCTTCCTGTCAATCTCCCTAACCTTCTGAGCTAAAAGACTTATACCCCTTCTGTTGGCTCTACAATTCCAGGATTTATCCTGCAGCAACGTTCTCTGGGCTTTTCAAGGTCAACAAGGGAAGGTGAGAGGATTTACAGTTTACTCTGACATTTTGATCCCAGAAGTTCAAGTAGGTGACTTTCAAACATTTATTCTATGGGGTGATAGCCTCAGGAGTAGCTGCTGTTGCTGCCATGGGTCCACTGCTTCTCTCTCAACCCAGTTCCACCAGATTCCATGCTATGCTGAGAGGTTTGGGAATTGACACTGCTACTATTGATTCAGTTCACCAAGGTTAAATCTACACTGGTGCACTCTGGGAGTACTCTGCTTTCCCCCAACCTGGTATAATAGATCCCTCCTTTGCAGACTGTCCTGGGCAGGAAATTTGCCACACTATATCTGCTAGTGGATACTGGCACCCCAAAATTTGTTCAGATTTACTTTTTTAGAGGTATCTGAAGGAATTTATGGAAGAGCTCAGGTGAGTCCTTGCTTTTACTCCACCATCTTGCCTCCCCCCGTCCCAGGGCATATTTTTTTAATGTCCTCCCAGTTCTGGTAGCTCTAATCTGGACCTGTTTCACCTTCTTAATCCCCACCTCCCAAAAATATGCTCTAACCAAGTCAGGCGATGTCCTCCACTAAAGTCCTGTTTTAATGACAAAGCTTTTAGAGAAGATTCTGGATTTTCAAAGACAATAGAGAGTGGAACATGGATTTTGAAGAGTTTTAAAGGTTTATAATATATTCATATGTGTCATCCATATGATCACCCAGCCTATTCAAATGTAGAGAAGTTCAATGACATAATGTGGCATCTTCATCAGCAATCATCTCATAAATTCTGAGCTAGAAGGACTCTTTTTGTTGTTGTTATTGCTGTTTAAACATTTCAGTCATGTCCAGCTCTTCATGACATCATTTAGATTCTTTCTGGAAATATTGAAATGGTTTTCCATTTCATTCTCTAGCTCATTTTACAGATTAGGAAACTGAGGCAAACACTTAAATGATTAGTCCAGGGGAACCTAGCTAGTAAGTGTGGGAGGTCAGATAATCACTCCCATTTTAATTCCAGGCTTGGCACTCTTTTGACTGTGCCATCTAGCTGCCCCAGAGCATTGGACTTAGAATTCAAATGAAGACAAAGAGACAAAAGCTAAGTTCAAATCTTACTTCAGAAATATGTTTTTGGGACTGTTATCTGTTAGGCTCTTCTGCCCCACCCTCATCTGTTAGTCAGTTAGCTTTTATTAAGCATTTTCTATGTATCAGGTACTATGATAAGTGCTAGGAATACAAAGAAAGGAGAAAGACAACTCTTGCTGTCAAGGGGTTTATAGTCTACTCTATAAAATGGCAACATTTGCATCTATTTCATAGGGTTGTTGTGAGAAGGATCTGAAATAATTTGCTAAAGCATTTTGGGAACCTTAAAGTGCTAAATAAATACTAGCTTTGATGATGATGATGATGATGATGATGAAAAGAAATTGATGAATGAGGTTGAAAGGTCAAAATAATAGTATCTGTTATCAGCTAAGTGGCTCAGTAAATAGAGCACTGGCCCTGAAGTCAGTAGGACCTGAGTTCCAGACACTAGCTGTGTGATTGTGTGAAACTCTCTTAACCCCCATTGCTTCAAAATAGAAAAAACCGAAAACAACAATAAACATCTTTTAAAGTCTTAGACAGGCATGAATATGTTTATGGACACAAGCAAAAAGTCACTGGAAAGAGAAATTTTGCAGGAGTGGCATTAGTGAGAAGGAGTGACTATTAGGATTCATTCTAAGAGAGGAAGAGATGACAACTAGAAGCGAAAGAATTAACTTTATTAAGTGGTGGGGTAAATTTATCATTTGTTCATGGGAAGGAAAAGGAGTGAGTGGGTGTTGATTCTGAAAAAGTGTCTGGAGTAGGGAGGCAATGATGGAGCTAACCCCAGGTGGACTTAAGTTTCACTGTGAAGCAGGAAGTTATGTCATCTGATCCAAATAGAGTCAGCAGCACGTGTTTGGAATATGAATGGGTTTGGAGGGCACAGCTAAAGGAAAGCAAACATAGTTTGGAACATATGTTGCATGTACTGAGATTAGGAATCAGAAATGCTAGCATAAAAGGACTACCAAACAGTGCTGAGGGCCCAGATGATGTCATGTAACATAAATTTGGAGTGAGTTATGCTTATTCAGTTTTGTGATTTTCTGTAACAACGTTAGCCACTTATTTTTTTTCCTTGTCCTCTCAATATTCTTCCTGGGCTTTTCTGTCAGTCAGATTCTCTACAATGTTGGGAACAGTAACTATAAACATATCAACAGTTGGGTTATTTTCTTTCCTGGTATTGTTGGGGGTCTTCATTTCCCCATAAAGTCCTCTTAAGCCAAGGGATATATAAGAAGTAAAGTGAATCAATAAACATTTATTAAGCAGCTATTATGTTTCAGTCAGTATAATAAGCTCTGGAAGAAATATAACATACAGTTGCTGCTCTTGAGGAACTCATGCTCTCTTTTTTGACTGTTAATTGACTTCTTAAGCCCCTATACTCCTTTCCTTTCATAAAACTTTTTTTTGTCCTGTGTCCTATTCCTCTATGATACTGCTTTTTTGTTTTGTTTTGTTTTTAGCCAGGGGACTATAAGGAGATACTGATTTCAGGGACGGAGAAGGTAGGGTGGGGGGAGAGGTAGAGAGAGAGAGACAGAAAGAGGGAGAGAAGGAGGGATTGAGGGAGGGGGGAGGAGAGGCGGAAAGGGAGAGAGAGAGAGAGAGAGAGAGAGAGAGAGAGAGAGATTATTGATAACCAGGTAGGAGGGCCAGACAGTGAAAGTGGGCGGGGAAAGGAGATGGAATGTCTTGTTTAAGGACCAGTAAGTAGGTCAATATCACTCTATATGAGGGAAAGTGGTGCTTTTAAGTTGTAAGATGACAACAATGTTTCCAGCGGGTGGTGGTAGCAGGGGAAGGTTATGAAGCGCTATCAAGGCCAAATGGAGGATTTGATCTTTGATCCAGGAGATAAAAGGGAGTTGGTGGATTTTATTGAATAGGAGTATGTCATGATAACTCTCAGCTTTAGGAAAATCAATTTGAAAACTGATGGAGTGGAGTGGAGAGATTTTTTTTATCCTTTCTTTCAAAACTAACAGTAATGTAGAATTATTTATTAAGGAGATTGATTGTTTAGATAGAGGCATTGAGATAGAGAGACTCAAGTTATCTGGAAAATTGCCTCAGTTCTAGAGTTTACTATGTTTGAATAGATTTATCTTTACTATTGAAGAAATAGTATTGGACTCAGCATCCAAATCCCTAGTTTTAAGTTCTGGCACCACCACTTACTATGAAATCTTGATCCACTCACCTTCCTGGAAACAGTTTCTTCAAATTTAAGATGTAAGTTGAACTAACTAGTCTTTTTCAATGTAGACATCATATGATTTTCCTGTTAAATGGACCCAAGCTAGTGTCAGAGAATTTACAACGAAAAACAGGCACTGAAGGTGATATTTGTTTTAAAAATAACATTTAAAAACCTTTTTTTTTTACTTTTTGCTAATGTTTTGCCTCATTTGACTTTATTTCAATACTATAGTATTTCTTAGGTTTCCAGAGGAGGTTTTATAGCAATAATGTGCCATTGAGTGAATTTTAAAAGCTATTGGGAAATATGAAGGACACACTTGAAGTCTAGAATGATCAAAATGATGACCATATTCTGAAAATTGTATTATTACTGTAATTTATTTGACCAACCTTGATCCCTGCTCAGCTGCTTATATATGAATTCATCTTCATTCTACTTCAAAATCATTCATTAAAAGTATGAGATACTTAATATAATTTAACCCAATTTAATGAATCCTGATCTATCACAGGGAATAAATCTTCTTTATGAACATACTGGCTTTTTCCAATTTCTTCATTCTACCTGTGTTACCTGGAGGCCAATTCTAAGAGTAGTAAGAAGAAGAGAATGTAACAAGAGAGAGAGCTGATTTGTAGCTGACTTTTGGCACATACATATTCATATGTAAACACACACACACAGAAAACCACACACACACACACACATACACACAGAGAAAACCTCACACAGAAGGGATATAGGCTCATAGGGCTTTAGTTCTAGAGATGACAGAGAATCTACTAGTCCAGTCCTTTTGTTGTTCAGTTGAGGAAACTGAGTCCCAGAGAGGTGACTATAAGTTCATTGAAAGTAAAGGCTGTTTCATTTTCATCTCTACTTCCCCAGCTTCAAACAAAATGCTGCATGCATAATTAAGCTTCTATTTTGTCATTGTTTATTTATTTTTAATCGACTCTGACTCTTCATGACGCCTTTTAGGGTTTTCTTGGTAAACATAAAGTAGTAGTTTATCATTTTCTTTTCCAGGTCATTTTGCAGATGAAGAAACTGAGGCAAACCAGTTAAGTGACTAGGTTTGGATCACACAGCTAGTAAGTGTTTGAGGTTAAATTTGAACTCAGGTCTTCCCATCTCCAGGCTCAGCACCCTATCCACTGAGTCATCTAGCTGCCCACATAGTTAAGGTGAAAATACTTAATAAATGGTTATTTACCGACTGATTTTCCAAGAATAAATAGGTCAATATGGGGTACAGCCAGCAACCAAACCCTAAATCTAATTACTGTAAATCAGTATTATTTTACTATACAAGGATATCTTATATTTTGAAATATTTTCATAATTCCATACTTTCTTTATTCTAATGATTCCTTCACTTGTATCTCTTACTCCTTTCTCCCCAACTTATACTGTGCTTTTCTCTGTCTACCCAGCATAGTTCTGCTCAGGGGCAATGGCCTCAGCATGGGTTGTCAAAGATGTTTTCTTGGGATAGTAGTTTTCAAACTTTTTGCCTCAGGACCAGTTTACACAATTAAAAATTATTAGAGAGCCCCCCCAAAAGAGCTTTTGTTTATGTGGGTGATCCCAAACAATATTTATAGTATTAGAAATGACCCTCCTACCACTTGGGAGGCCTCCAGCACTCTCAATGCTCTCCAGTCCACATTTTGAGAATCTAGAACAAACTCTGTGGTATCTAGGAATGAGGAGCAAAAGGAATGTGGGCTCAGACAGTCAGCATCAAGTCAAGAGAACAGGAGGACCTGAGGCTTGTCTCAGTAAGAGAGTAATCACAAATGATCCTGAAAAGTCCAGAGGCATTAAATGTGTTCCTATACTATCTACATGACCAGGAAGCCAGCATGAGGATCCAGGGCACAGGCAAAATTAGAACCAAGGGCCAAAACAAAAAATCAACAAAGCCAGGAACAAAAGGGATGAGAGGAGAGCCGTCTAAACAGGGTGAATGAAATACCTGCCATAATTTGTTGTGCTCTCTTAAAGTGAAGTACTTAGACCTGTTTTCACCTGATCTCCCCAGTGGTGGAAGGAAGGTACTGTCAAATCTCCTTAGTTTTCTGAATGGGAGGCAACTATGTTACTAGGGTCACATTTGTGTCTCTTCATCCTCCCCTCTACCCTCTCCCTTCAGCCTGTCTTCCCACTCAGAAATGGCAGTCATACCCAATTAGCTATTGACTCTTTTAGAACATGTTGAAAGGCTTGAGTCAATCCACTAATATCCGAGCAAGTCACTTAAACTCTGTTACCTTTTGTTTCCATATCTGCAAAGTAGGGAGACTACCTCACAGGGAAGTTGTGAAGTTCAAAAGAGAGAAAGCATGAAAAGTTCTTTGCAAATCCTAAAGTGCCACATAAATATGAGTTAGTATGAGTATCATTACTTATGTAACTTTGGACAAATCCTATTACTGAGCCTTAGTTTCGTTATCAATAAATTGGGAATACAAATTTTTGCTGTGCCTGCCTCACAGAAAAGCTGTGAGTAAAGTATTTTTGAGCTATTTATGTATTATTGAAAGGTACCTTTTGGACATGTGTATGTATAGATGTGAGTATGCATGCATGTGTATATATCTGTATATATGTATTGCATGTATATATGCATGCATAGGTATTTATATAAGTATGTGCATGTGCATATATGCATATGCACATATATGTATGGGTGCATGTATACATACATGTGGATGCATATGTGCATGTGTATAGATGCATTTATGCATATACATGTGTATATGCATATATGTATGCATAAGAGAGGGGAGGGGAGGCAGTCTGGGTTAAGTGACTTGCTCAAGGTCACACAGCTACTAAGTGTCAAGTATCTAAGGTCAGATTTGATTTCAAGTCCTCGTGACTCCATGGTTGGTGCCCTATTCGCTGCACAACCTAGCTCCCCCAGTGATGATGACATGTATTATAGTTCTACTGTGTGTATGTGGTTTATCCCCCATTGGATGATAAGCACCTTCAAGGAAGGTAACATGTGCTATTTAAGGTAGGCACTTGACTCAGTGTAGATCCAGTGGAGTGCCTTGTTCACTGTAGGCACAGAATAAATATTTGTTAAATAATTTCAATGACAGATCAAAAGAATGCTGGACTTCTTGTTGCCATTTCTCCCCATAATCATTTCTCAGCCTTTGGTATTCTGATTTCTGAGCCCATTCCTTGACTGATGCTCCCACCAGAGTTGCTAGTGATGTCCCAAGTGGTAAATCCAAGTTCTTTTTCCTCCTCGTACTTCTAGAGTAGGCATTACTGCTGGTCATCTTTGTCCTCCTGGATATGTTCCTTTTTGGATTTCTCTCTAGTTTCTCTGATGTGTCTAAGTTTTCATGGTGCTGTTGTCTTGGTTTCTGCCTACCTTCCTGACTACCCCTTTTCATTTACCTTTTCTCAACTCTTACCCATGCTCTGTCCCCACTCCCCTTTTTGGTGACTGTATCCCAGAATTCTCTCCTGACTTGTCTTTATTCCCACACATTTTTGCCCAGGATCACACAACTCGTAAGTGTCTGAAGCCAATTTTGAACTAAGGAAGATGAGTCTACTTTAGGACCAACACTCTACCCACTCACTGCTCCATCTAGCTGCCTGAAGCCTAAAGAATAGTTTTGACTACACCATGCCCCTTCTGAGGAACATTTAGTGCCTACCTTTTACCTCTTAACTAAAAGACAAATGCAAAATCTGGCTCCCATTTATATTTTCATATTGAGCCCACTTTACCTCTTCTCATGATTTTTACAGTTTAGCCTAACCAGCCTACTCTTTCTTATAGGAAAAATTCTATCTCCAACTTCCAATATTTTCCACATGATGCCCTCCTAGCTGGAATACTATCCTTTTTATGTACCTATAGCAATCCCTAACTCTATCCAAGGTGCAGCTCACCTCTTAACTCCAATAAGAGACATTTACTGACTCCCCTATACCTCTTCTTCTAAACATTATCAACCATTAAGTCATTTTTGAATTCCATTTCCTTTCTCCTGGATCCTACTGCCATATCCAACCAGTTCCCAAACCTTATCAACTATATATCTACAAAATCTGTCCCTTCTATCATCCTTCCTTTTATCTATTCATGCAGTCTCAACCCTTTTTTATTTCTTTCTATCACCTCTCACCTGGACTTCATTTTTCTCCCTGCCTCAAGACTTTCCCTACTATTATCTATCTTCCATACAGCTGGCCAGATTATATTCCTAAATAAAATAAAGCTATGACCATGCTCAGAAATATTCAATGACTTTTATTGCCCTGAAGACAAAATTTAAATTTTCTACCCTGTCATTTAAAAGTCCTCAGCAGTCTAATGTTTACTTACATCTCAAGTCTTACTTCATGAGAGTTGCCTTCTCTCACTCTCTGTTTCAGTAGGCTTGCTCTGGAACTCTTCCCTACTCCGACCATTTTTCTTCTACCTTAACAAATCATCCTCCATGACTCTCAAAATTGATTGTGAACTCCTTAAGGGCAGGGACTATTTTTCCCCATTCTTTGAATTCCTGGCATTTAGTATGGTACCTGGCACATAGTGGACACTTAGATGATCAATGATTACTTTGCTGGAATCTATTCCTTTATAACTTCCACTTCTTTCACAGGACAGCTCAGATACTATCTCTTAAAAGAAAACTTTCCTAATTCCCCTCTCCCTCACTTATTAGCACTTTATCCCTCTTGAAATTGCTTTCTATTGACTCAAATATACACGAACACCATGTCTATGCCCAGAATGAGATGTCAGATCATCTATTTTAGGGGGTATCTTGGTCTTTGGTAGCATAGTTTCTTGCTTGTAAATGTTTATAAATGTTTAACAAATGTTTGAAATAAATTATTCAATTGAATTTTCATCCTTTCCTTGAGGATCTCACTCAGTGATGAGCTGATCTACCTTGACTTTGAAATCTCTTTGAATACTGAAATTTTGTGATTATTAACAAATATGATTACCTCTCATGTGCCCATTCTGTCCCATTCTGACACTGGCAAATCTGCAGGCAACTTCCTCCTCTCAGTCCTTGGCATTATGAGAATCAGACTCAGGATTGACTGTAGTGAACAATGTCAACCTTCTCCCTCGTTTACTTAATGTTTTATAGGCACACACAAACTATGTATGAAAAAGCAATCTATTAAGGGAAAATAGTTTAATGGAATCTCTCATACAATTCTGACCAAGACTCATGAGTGTAGTATTTTTCTAATGGAAAATCATTAATTCCTTTGGCATGAGCCCATTAATCATAATCCATTCTTTTGTTAAGATTTGGTGTTCTCAAACGTGTAATTTTTAGGTCAGCCATCACAATGCCTGTTTCAAGCAAATGAGGATGTGTGTCTGAGAGATGCATTGCTTATGCCTTCCATTCACTAATCAGCTTAAGTATGATTGCCAGGGATTGGGCATTGTACAGATGGATTTTAGCCTCGTGTTTCTAAAAAATAAATGGCTTCTCAGGGAATTAGTTGTTTCCTTCTTTGACTCCACTGGCACCATTCTTTAGGGACCACTTTAGGGGCAAACTTTTATTATATTTTGTGATTTATTCATTAACTATTGAGATCATAGGATCATAGATTTATAGCTGGAAAGGTACTTAGAAGCCATCAAGTACAACCCCCTTATTTTATGATGAATATTTTAGGTCCAGAAGTTAAGCAACTTGTCTAAGATTACTTGATAGTAAATTTCAGAGCTGTGATACAAACCTAGTTCACCAGATTCAAAATCTATCCCTCTTTCCACTGCACCACAGTTTTCCACAAGGGGTTGGAGTATACCATGATGTAATAGATAACTTCAATACAACTTTATTTTAAATGTGCCTTTTATTGCACACAATATGACTTCTATCATAAAGTCATAGAATATCAGGTTTAGGAAGGAGAGAACCCAGAGGCTTTCTAGTATAATCTCTACCTACAAAATAGCTGCCATTCCTAGATTATAATGAAGTTACTTCTTTAATAATACCTCTAGAAACTGGGAGATCACTTCCTACTGATACATACATACATATACATGTATATATGTCTATATATACATATATATAGGTGTGTGTATACATAGTGCATATATGTATGTGTGTATACACATATGTGTATGTGTGTATGTATATAAATGGTAATTTATAATTGTAAAATGCCAAGAGAATTTCATTCTGGTCATTTCAATCATGTCTGACTTGTCATGAATCCATTTAGGGATTTGATGGCAAAGATACTACAGTGATTTGGCATTTTCTTCCCCAGATTGTTTTACAGATGAGAAAACTAAAGCAAATGTTAAGTGACTTGCTCAGGGTCACAAGGATAGTATCTGATGCCAAACTTAAACTTATACTTTCCATTTTCAGTGGAGAGGAGTTTCATTATTTTTCCCAAATGAGTCTTCCTTACTGTAGGTCTGGCACTCTAACCACTGCAGCATTCAGCTGCCCAAACATGCAAATACAAATTAACATTCTTTCTACCTGGCTTGGTTGTTATGGAGAAAGTACCCCATAAACTATAAGATATAAAGCAAATAAGTTAGTAATAGTAGTAGTATAGGTAGTGGTGGTGGTAGTAGTAGTAGGAGTTGTTGTAGTGGTGGTGGTGGGAGGAAGAGGAGGTAAAGTAATAACTCATCATAGGTCAATCTTTCTCCTTCTTTCCTCTGAGACCAAGCAGTGTGATATAGTCAAAGAAGCACTGAAGTCAGAAGTTAGAGGACCTGTATTTTAATACCAACTGTCCTATTTACTGCTTGTAAGACCTTGGTCAAATCACTTACCCTCTCTAGACTTCTTTTTTCTCACTTGAAAAGTGAGAGATTTAAATTCCATCACCTCTCAGATCCCTACAAGCTCTAAATCAATGATCTACTTAACTTTAGTGCAAAATCTACTACTTTTTGCAATGGATAACTCTTCATATATTTGAAGGAAGCACCCAACTTTCCCTAAGTCTTATATTTTCTTGATAAAATAAATATCTTTCTTCTTCAATTTATCCATATATTGAATAATTTCAGGGGCATTGGCCATCCCAGTTACCCTCCTATGGATTCTTCAACCTTATTATTACCTATTCCTTTTAATTTATCTCTTCTTCCCCAAGAGTTTATAATATGTATAATTCTGAATTATTGAGTAATTGCCTTTTAAGAACTTTCTTGATACTCTATTGAGAAGACTTAATTTTGTCGCTACATAGTTCCCCATTAAAAAAAAATACCAGAGGAGCCAAGATGGCAGAGTAGAAAGACACACTTATGCTATCTCCGAAACCACAGGCTATAAAATATCTGTAAAGAAAAACTCCTAACAAATTCTGGAGTGGTGCAAGCCACAGAACAACAGAGTGGAGGAGATTTCTGGTCCAGAAAGACCTGAAAAACCCTCACCAAAGGTCCATCGCACACTGGACCAGAGCACAACCCAGCCCTACCTTGGCTGTGCAGCCCCGGGAGGAGCAGATCTGAGCAGGCTTCAGGGATGGAATCTCCAGTGGCCACAGGGGTCCCTCCACCCACAGGTGCTGCAGGTCAGTGAGAGAGACTTGCGGGCTGGCCAAGAGGCGTGAGGGGTGTCTCCATAACTCGGGCCCCCTTGGGAGGCAGCAGCAGAGGCAGCAGGTGGCCAGAGGATCCTGGAGCAGGCAGGAGCTTGGGCAGGAGCTCCATTATAGAAGGTCTGTGCATAAACCCCCTGAGAGAACTGAGGCTGGGAGGTAGCTCTGCCCCCACCTGAGAACCTGATTTAATCTTACCCTGAATAGCAGCCAGTCTACTGCTGAAAGCCCTGAGGCTGGGGAGCAGCATTTGAATTTAAGACCCCAAGCACTAGCTGGGTGAATCTAGGTGGGGGTGGAGAGGAATCTCAGAAGTCAAGTAACTGGCTAGGAAAATGCCAGGAAAAGGGAAAAAAAATAAGACCATAGAACGTTACTTTCTTGATGACCAGATGTTTCCTCCCTTCCTTTCTGATGAGGAGGCACAATGCTTACCATCAGGTAAAGACATAGGAGTCAAGGCCTCTGTGTCCCAAACATCTGAAATAGATATCCAGTGGGCTAAGGCCATGGAAGAGCTCAAAAAGGATTTTGAAAATCAAGTTAGACAGGTGGAGGAAAAACTGGGAAGAGAAATGAGAGAGATGCAAGAAAAGCATGAAAAATGGGTTAATACTTTGATAAAGGAGACCCCAAAAAATGCTAAAGAAAATAACACCTTGAAAAATTGGCTAACTCAATTGGCAAAAGAGGTTCAAAAAGCCAATGAGAAGAAGAATGCTTTCAAAAGCAGAATTAGCCAAGTGGAAAAAGAGGTGCAAAAGTTCACTGAAGAAAATAGTTCTCT
>CM053771.1:96498002-96558124 GCA_028658325.1 Potorous gilbertii
GGGACAGGATCAAAAGAGAATAGAAGCAATGCAGGGCAGGATAGGATGGAGGGAAATATAGTCAGTCTTACACAATACGACTATTATGGAAGTCATTTGCAAAACTACACAGATATGGCCTATATTGAATTGCCTGCCTTCCCAAAGGGAATGGGTGGGGAGGGAGGGATGGGGAGAAGTTGGAACTCAAAGTTTTAGGAACAACTGTTGAGTATTGTTCCTGCTACTAGGAAATAAGAAATACAGGTAATGGGGAATAGAAAATTATCTCGCCCTACAGGACAAAAGAGAAGATGGGGACAAGGGAAGAGGGGTGATGATAGAAGAGAGGGCAGATTGGTGATATGGGTAATTAGAAGGCTCAGTGTATTGGGGAGGGGAGAGGGGACAAATGGGGAGAAAATTTGGAACCCAAAATTTTGTGGAAATGAATGTAAAAAGTTAAATAAATAAATTTATTTAAAAAAAAAATACCTCAACCAATACAGGTCACCTCTTTGAAACAGAAAGGCCTAAAGCGTGGCCTAGGGCGTTAAGCCATTCAGTGACTTGCCCAGAGTCACAGAGCTGTTATGTGACATGAGTGGAATTTGAACATCCTTGCTCTGAGGCCTACTCTCTGTCCATTGTCCCACACTGCCTCTGAAGCAAGACACTTCCCATTTATCATTATTTTTTCCAAACTATAAATTACGTCAACTATACAAGAGGGTAAGAAAAGTCAAGCTTTGACTTTATAATGAATTCTCATCCATATCTAAGACTCTTCATTTCACTCCCCTCCTCAATATCTTTCAGAGCTGCCCATTGTCTTGGGAGGAAAATATAACCTCTCTAGCTTGACATTAAACTCTTCAAAGGAAGAAAGGCTACTTGCAGTCCTCTATCCCCACTGATGGGCATTATAGGGAGTGAGGGCAGCACCCTACATATTGGCATCCTGGAAGCAGGAAATATGACTGGTACATACTGGGGTCCTGGGCCAAAGCTCTGGTCACATAGTGCTAGTTATATTTCAGCCTAGAGTAAATTCTCTCTTTATCTCTTCTATATAGAATTTTTATCTTCTTTCAAAGCTCAACTCAGGTGCCATCTCTTCCAAGAAGACTTTTCTGTTCCCTTAGTTTATGGTGTTTTCATCTTTCACAAAAGATCTTGTATTTACTTATATACATATTTTGTCCTCCCCCCACTACTGTAGCTAGGTGGCACAATAGATAGATCACTGGGCCTAGAATCGGAAAGAATTAAGTCAAATCCAGACACAAATACTTATCAGTTGTATGACCCCAGACAAGTCATTTAACCTCTCTCTACCTCAGTTTTTCCATCTCTAAAATTGAGATAATGAGAGTAACTACCTCACAAGGCAGAAGACAAGATAAGACATTGGTAAAGCCTTAATATAATACCTGGCATATAATATGTATTAATAAAAGCTTATTTCATCTTCCTTTCGTTCTTCCTCCCTTTCTTAATAGATTTTACTCTTCCTGAAGACAGGAACTTTTGACATTTTTCTATGTATCTTTAGCATGTAAAATGATGCATTGCACATAGGAAGTTGTTTTTAATCAGTACTTGTTGAATCGCATTAAGCACATACACATCCACACACACACACACACACTTAAGTGGTGTTCCTTTTTCACTAGGCATCTTATTATATAACTTTGCAATAGTATCCTAAATTTGTTAAACACAAATTAAATAATTAAGGTTCCCTCAAACTCCCTGATTCTGAAACATCATGATTTATCCAGTAGCATTGTTCTCTAGACTGTATATTTAATGCTAGAAAGGACTTTAGGGGGTGTACTAGGGGTTACCTCTAAGGGTAACCCATCCCTTAATTTTCCACATGAGAAAACAATAACAGAGACCTAAGGAACTCCACCAAGGTTGGATAAGGAGTAAATATCAGAGTAGACATTAAAATTCACGTTTTGTTCTTTACGTAAAGCCATATTTCATTCTCAGAACAACCTTTTGAGTTATTTAGTTTAATTGCCTTATTTAGATGCTGAGGAAACTGAAGTTCAGAGGGATAAAGAAATGTATTTGCCTATGGTCACATAGTTACACAGTTGGTAGAGATAGAACTAGAACCCATATCTCTTGAGTCCAAGACAAGCATTAATTACATTATGAATGAAGGGACAGATAGATGGGTGAATAGATGGATAGCTGGATTGAAGAATTAACGAATAGTGAATATAAGATACCAAATATACCCAGGCAACGAGAGCAAACTATATCATAACTCACTGTCTGGGAAATGGTATCCTTAAAGGTTCACAATCCTTATAGACATTCAGCACTTGTTTATGTAATTTCTCTCCATTTCCTTAATATCCATGAGAACCTATCCTCCCACCATATCCAGGCACAATCTGGGAATTTTGATTCTAACATACTTGTCCAGAGGATAATGCCAACCAGTCTCCTAGAGAGAATACTCTCCCCTTTCCTAACACTGTCAACCTTCACTCTTCTGTGCATCCCAAATTAATGATGATTTAACTGCTGAACAATTATGGCAGGTGATTAATTGATTTCAAGGAGCCAGCGCTTGTGCTGCTATTAATCAGTATGTCATCAGGCAGAAAGAGAAGGGAAGTAATCCATCCCTGTTACAAACAGTCCTAGGGAGACATTGCTTAGACTGGGAGAAAAGGTCATTGTGGAGATGAAAGGGAGACGAGTGAGTTTCTTTCAACTGATGAGAGAGAATGAATTTCTGACATTATTAAGAGTGAAAGAAGGGTGTTTATACATAACACATTGAAGGAAGCTTGTTGGAAAAAGAGATTTCAGCACTGAAGTTGGTGCCATGTACAAAGTAGACATTGAAAAAGTCATTTTTTAGTGAATGAAATTGTAAAACTATGAATTATACAATATTAATAACACTCATTCCTATGAAGATTTATAATTTTAATCCATTCTTTCAATACGAAAAACCTGAGTTTTGAGAATTACTGTAGTGATTATGACTAACATAACAATTCTCTAAGGAACATCTAATTTACTGGGGTAGGGATGCAATCTGCAAACAAAGGGAGATACTGACCTCCACCCTCCTTACTTTAGGAGAAAGAAAAAAGGAAGGAAGGAAGGAAGGAAGGAAGGAAGGAAGAAAGAAAGGAAGGAAGGAAGGAAAAACACCTGATGACAAATTTCCTTATGTTGATCTTCCCTGAATTTAGTTTGTTAATATATTACAAAATCATGTATTCTGTAATCATACAGTTAAATATTTAAATTGTGAAGATACAAACCAGAGTGTCCTGGATCAAAATGAAATGTTCTTTCTGCTCTAAAATGTTTGGTTGCAGCTAGGTGATGCAGTGGATAGAGCACTCGTGCAGGAGTCAGAAGGACCAGAGTTCAAAACTCACCTCAGACACTTGATACTCATTAGCTATGTGACCTTGGGCAAGTCACTTAACCCCAATTGTCTCATCCTGGGTCATTTCCAGTCATCCTCATGAATATCTGGTCCCTGAATTCAGATGACTTTGGAGGAAAAATGAGGTTGGTGACCCTCACAGTCCTCCCTCACTCAAAGTCAAGGGCAAGTCATGTCATCATTTCTCTGACAGCATGGTCTTCCTCAGCAACAAAGGACAAACACATAAACACACCCTAAGAAAACGCTTGGTAATTTTCACTGACCAATTAAAGATAGGGACACTGACTGGAATTCTTTTTATAAACTCTTTTGTTTTCAATAACTTCATAGTTTCAAGTTATTTCAAATGGGATCATACTCATAAAAATGCTTAGCACAGTGTTTTGGTATGAAGTAGATGCTATATAAATGAATATTCCCTCCCTCTTTTCCCTAAGATTTTTCTCTTGAATTAATAAGCATTTATTACTTACTTAGCATATATAAAGCACTGTGTTAAGGGTTGGGGATAGAAATAGCAAAATCAGATGGTTGTGGATCTCAAGCAGCTAACATTTTAATAGGAGATAACATGTACAGAAGGTTTCAACTTCAAGTCATATGGAAAGACTCTATGGTCCATAGTGGGCAGGTGCAAATCTGATGCTAATTTTTCTTTCTTAATACCATTTCTATGTATAAAACAATTTTAGTTTCTGCTGTTAAAGCATTAAACAGTGAGAATTTTACTTTTTGTGTCTTTGAGAAATATGTACGCTAGTGATACAGGAGATGTGTTCATCCTTCATTGCCAAAGAAGACCATGCCATCAGAGAAATGATGACATGACTTTCACTTGACTTTGTTTTGAGTGAGGGAGGGCTGTACAGGTCACCAACTTCACCTCTCCTCCAGAGCTATCTGAATCCAATGACCAGATGTTCATCAGGATGACTGGAGATGACCCAGAATGAGGCAGTTGGGGTTGTGACTCGCCCAAGGTCACACAGCTAGTGAGTGTCAAGTGTCTGAGGTGAGATTTGAACTCAGGTTCTCCTGACTCCTGCACTGGTGCTTTATCCACTGCACCACCTAGCTGGCCTGATACAGGAGGTAAAATGCCTGCAGAAGAAATGTCTAGGTTATACTTCTACAAGAGATATTTCCTAATATTGCTGAAGAGGCTGGGCTGCCATCAGGGCTCATTGTCTAGAAGTGCTACTAGTCCCAAAACTTTGGGATATTCCTTTCCAATAGTGTCAATTGGTGTTGATAGTAGAGAGTTTTTCAGGCCCATTCTCCATAAGGACTGCTTCCCTGGGTGATGGTTGAAGGGGCTGGGTAGAAAAGGGGCTCGTAGAGTGAGTGGTGGGAGGATACTGCTATTTTGGGGACTCAAACTTGTGGCCTTGATGTACGTAGACGAGGGCTTGAAGGAGTTGTAGTTGAAATGGGTGCAGTGATTGAATCTTTTTTATTTATTCTGACTTCTGTCTTTCAATCTGGAAGTCTTCCTATTTCAGATAAGCTATGATGTTAACATAACACTTGTAGATCTTCATAGGATGGAGAGAAGAAAGGAAGGAAGGAATGGAGGGAAAGAGGGAGGGCACAGTCATTTATTAACAGCATACTATATACCAGTGTTCATGACAAGCCTTTACGGTTATTATTTCATTTGATCACAAGAATCCCAGGAAATAGGTGCCATTATCATTTCCAATCTGCAGTTGAGAAAGCTGAAGTAAATAAAGATTAAGTCACAGAGTGAGGGTCTGAGTCTAGACGTGAACTCCATAGTTTACCTCCAGGCTAAATGTTCTATACTCTGTATATCCAACTCTTCCGGTAAAGCATAGTGTGCTCCCAGAACAGACAGAAGTCCTGATTAGTTGCGGTTTAGTATGTTTAAAGTAAAGGAATATGAGACAAAGTTGGATTGTTAGGGAGGCTCCAGGTTAGAGAGGGTCTTGAATGCTAGGGAGAGGAATTTTAACTTTTCAAAGTGAATATATAGAAATTATATATTTACATAGATAGATAGATAGATACATTTTAGTAGAGTCACATGATGAAATCATGTACAGTCCTACTAGAAAAATAGAAAAAAAAAATCTATGTGATCCATAGAACTCATACTTTCACCTATAATCAAGAATGGGAAAAAAAAAATCTTGGCAATGAAACTCCACTGATACTTCTGAAGGCATTTAGTATTTGAGAATTGAGCTTTCATGGGTTAGGCAGAAAGAAAATAATTAGTTTGATTTCAATTGTCACAGTTTTTAATAAACTTTTGCTTTGGAGAATTTTGGAGGAGGCATCCAAGATGCTAAAGGGCCTTAGATTCTTGCTATGTGAAGAAAGGTTAAAAAATCTAGAGAAGATTCAAATATAGGATGGTCATCAATTTTCTATTCTTTGAAAGGGACATTGTAGCTGATCTTGATAACTTGTAAGGCTATTATTTGGAAAAGAGAATAAATTTTGGTCATTCTGAAAGGTAGAGATCTGGCTTAGGATGAGAAACTATTCACAGATGATCAAGTTTGAAATATTCTCTACTATGGAAAATTAAGAGTGGACTGTGTGTGTAACAACCACAGAATTTTTATCTTGGAATCATTACCGAGTCTCTTTCAAACTTGTTTTATTTTTAAATTTTATTATTTATTTAACATTCTTTTCTTTTGAAATTTTCAATTCAAAATTCTCTCCTTCCTTCCCACCCCTCTCCTATCTACTAAGAAGGCAAGCAATGTGATTTTTATTATATATATGAAATCAAATAAAACATATTTTATATGTCATTTACAAAAAATAAAGTGAAAAATCATACTTCAATTTGCACTCAGAGTTCATCAGTTCTCTCTTTGGAGATGGATAGCATTTTTTCATCACAAATCCTTTGGAACTGTCTCAGATCATTGTATTGATCAGAATAGTCGGGTCTTTCAAAGTTGATCTTCATCATAAAATTGCTGTGCACAATGATCTCTGATTTCTGTTACTTCAATTTGCATTAATTGATACAGGTTTTGCCAGGTTTTCCTGAAACCACTCCTCTTGTCATTCCTTATAGTGCAGTAGTACTCTATCACAATCGTTTGGCACAACTTGATCGATCATTCCCCAACTGATACTTTGTCATCATAAAAAAAGAGTTGATATAAGTATTTTTGTAAATATGGATCTTTTCCTTTTTTCTTTGATCTCTTTGGCATACAGATTTAGTAGTGGTATTGCTGGGTCAAGGGGTATGCACAGTTTGTTCTCCAGAATGACAGGACCAGTTTACTAATCCGCCAATGGTTCATTATCATTTATTAGCATCATCATCAGAAATTTGTCATTTCTGATAGGTGTGAGGTGGTAACTTAGAATTGTTTGAATTTGCATTTCTCTAATTGATAGGGACTTAGAGCGTTTTTCTCCATATATTTCTAGATAGCTTGGATATCTTCACCTGAAAAGTGCCTGTCCATATCCTTTGACCATTTAACATTTGGGAAGTGATTTGTATTCTTATAAATTTGACTCAGTTGTCTAAATATTTGAGAAATGAGTCCTTTATCAGAGAAACTTGCTATAAATTTTTTTGATATTAGTCTATTGTCTATGATAGTTTTTAGCAAAATGAAGTTTCTCTAATTACTTCTTTTAATTGGGTCCATTTTGCTTTTGCTTTGTCTGACATCACACCTGCTAACCCTGCTTTTATTTTACTTAAGCTGAAGCACATTAGATTTTGTTCCAGCCCTTTAACTCTGGGGGTGTCTTTCTGTTTCAGGTGTGTCTCTTTTAAACAACATATTGTTGAATTTTGGCTTCTAAGCCATTCTGTTTTCTCCTTCTGTTTTATGGGTGGGTTTGTCCCATTCATTTCACAGTTATGATTACTAAATATGTGTTTCTCTTCATTCTATTTTGTTCTGTTTAATGCTCTCACGCTCATCACTGTCCCTCCTCAAAAGTCTATTTTGTTCATTTCTACTGCCTTCTTTGATCTGCTTTCCCTTGCTCATCCTCAACATCCCCTCTCTTACACTTTTCCCCTCCTATTTTCCTATTGGGTAAGATACACTTCTATACACAACTAGATGTGTGTATATATGTATGTATGTATATAGATATATAGATATATCTATATATAAATATATATCTTGCATGCCTTTTATGCAAGAAAAAATTTACCCATTTCCCCTTTCCTCTTTCTCCCAGTACATTCCTCTTTCTTGCTCCTCTAATTCTCAATTGTCAGTATCCACTTTATTTATAGTTCTGTGCCATCTCAAATAGTGCTACTAGGACTATTTTGGCATATATTGAATCGCTATTTCGGCTTTTTTTCTTCCTTTGGTGTATATATATATATATGGCTAGAAATTGTTTGGTAAAAGACTGGGAAAAATGAGAAAAATGAGTTCAGTTTTGTGCACACTTTTAAATTGAAATTCTAGATGATTAGACCAATTTGCAATACCATCAATATTTTATCCTATGCCAGACTTTCCATAGTGCCTTCAACATTGGTAGTTCCATTATTTTATTGTCAACTTCACCAATTTGCATGGATTTAGGTGAGTCCTTCAGATTGTTTAAATTGATAAATTTTGTTGCTGAGAGTGATTTGAACAATTTTTGTTTAGAATTTACTAACCTTTTGGAAACCTTTTGATCCTATCTTTTGATGACATATTTATTAAGGAAAGACTGATAGTCTGTTTTAGTGTGTGCATCAATTCTCTGTATGTGTAAGATACCAGAGTTTTATTAGTAATACCTAATGTAAATGTTTCCTATTCTTCTCTATCTTTTCTAATTTTTTGTTTCTTGAAATTGTTCATAATATTTGTATTTTTAATTTAATGTAGTAAGAATTATTTATTTTAACTTTTTAGGTCTTCCTATCCCTTATTTGGCTACAAATTCTTTCTCTGGCTATCCATCTGATTTTACCCTCTTCTTATTTGTTTTATAGTGTTGTGACCATTGATATTAAAGTCACTTAACTATTTTTAGCTTATTATGACATATGGTACACGATATTGATCTATGGGAAATTTCTATGAAAATAATTTCTACCTTTCCTAACAGCTCCTATCAAAAAGGAAACCATCATCCCCAGGATTTTGTGAGTTTGGGTTGATCAAACACTGGGCTGTTCTTTCCCATTGCTTTCATTTTTTTAACTATTCCATTCCAATAATTTTTTTCTGTTGTTTCTCTCTTTTTTATTGTTTTAATAAACAAGCACACATAATTTTAAGTGCAACCACTTCATTTTGAAAAAAGAGGACAATGCTGGCCAGAGAGTGCAATGAGTTTCCCCAGATTCCATAGTAATAGCAAGACCAAAGACTTAAACCAGGAATTCCGAATTCAGTGCTCTACTCCTTTGTTATGCATTACCTTGCAAGAGAACTATTCCTCCCTCTTACCCTATTCCTTCATATTACTGCACATCCTTTAAAAGGTTGTTAACTACATGGGGTGTTATCAGAATTGGACCTAGGAGAGACCATTCACAAGTGGAATAATTAGCTACCTTAGGTAAACCTTCAGAAGTACTCTCCATTTTGATGATTATGACAGTCAGGGATTGCAATAGCTTGGGGGAGGTGAGGAGGAGGGGAGATTTGATACTCAGATAAACTATTATCTTAGCAGGAAATGCAAAAACCATGCTCCTAAGGACCTAGTAAATTGCCCATCTCTTTCTTATCAAGGGTATTCTTCAGGACCAAGGGATTGCTATTAAACAGAATTAGAAAAGGAGGGAAGTGCTCTGCATTTATCCAAAGCAGAATGAAGAGATACTTACAGAAAGCTGTTAATTAAATCACCTCCTTCTTAGGTATATCATCTTTATTTTTCTGTTTCCTTTTTTTTGTTTTTGAGAGGTACTTTTAAAAAATTTCCCTTGCTGTTGCACCTGTACAAAGGTAGGGGCTTGGCGACTGTTCTCCCACCTCTGCCATCATGTTGATTGGAAACATTGGGGAAATCCACAATTGCAAGATTCTGACTTCAGGTGCATCATAAACAGCAGGAGCAGGTGAACTTTTCAAAAGCAAAGATGCTATTTTGATGTGACCCAATTTACCCCTTTCTGAGCTGTTGGCACTTAATGATACCAGGCCTGGTTTGGGCCCGGCACCTGAGGAAACACTTAAACTTAATTATATGCTGCTCCCATTACCAGTGTAGTTAATCAAATGCAAACTAGAGCAGGGGCAGGTTGGACTCTGCTCCTTAGGGAGAAAATTGTCCCAAGGCAGCCCTTCCTAAATCGCCACCTATGGTTATGTAATATTTTTTTTTTGTCTTGTTCTATCACAGTAAAAGATATTTTGTTAACTACCAGTGCATGCTTTACTTGCTCACAGCGATGCTTTTGGAGAAATTTCAGAACTTTCTATCAGGTTCCCTTTATAAAGAAAAGAGTAAGAGATCAGGCCTGGCACTTATTAAGTACATAATAAATATTAAGTGGTAGAGTGGATAGAGAGCTTGGACCTGGAGTCTTTAATTCTATCCTCAGATATTCACCAGTTTTGTGACTATGGGCCAAACATTTAATCACTGTCTGCCTCAGTTTCCTCCTTGGTTAAATGAGCATTGCCGAAAGTCCCAGGGTCATTACAAAAAGAAAATAGGATGATATTTATAAAGTTCATCCATTTTAATATCCTTATTTTAAAGATGAAAAAGACCCGAGGCCCAAATAAGAGAACTAATTGGGCCAAAATCCCAGAATGGTAGAGATAGAACCAAAACCATGTCTCCGGTGTAGAAATCGAGCGCTTGGCTCCTTACTGCAGCATTTTCTCAGCTCCTCGATGGTCTTTCCCCAGCCTGTGGACTCCCTGATATTGGGGGATAATCTTGGACATGGGCACAGATAACTTGTATTCTTATAACCTGAGTTAGTAATTTATACCAGCATGGATTCAACTCAGTTGGATATGCAAACAAATCAGTTAAAATAATCTATTCTAGGGTCGATTTGATATTCCTATGTGAACACAAGCTGAGTGAGGAAATGTGGTCTTCTTTCTGACACTAAGGAGTCGAAGAATTCCTAGACAGCCTTTTATATTTCCAGTCTAGATTAGTTTTGGGAGTTTTGTTTGTTTTTCTTTTTTGTTTATTTTGTTTTGCAACTCTCATGTGAACTGGATGAGGGGAATGTTATTCATTTAATTATTAAAAAAATTTCTTTGTAATACTGTGTAAATAGCTTTTATTATTTGTGCTTATGGGATTTGTAACCAAGAAATGCCTAAATATTTTCAAGCCTTATTTTTAACCATATTTTGAACAAAACTATCCATACCATAACCATTTTATTTTGAATCTCCTTTATTTTTTCTCCTTTTCTAATATCTTTAATCCCCTCCTCCATTAATCCACATCTAGACTGCTCAAGACATACCTGCTTTAGGAAGGCTTCCTTGAGTAGCCCAAAACCACAAGAGTTTTCCCTGATTCTGAATTTTCTTGCTTTGTAGCCTCAATCCCATCCTTCTTTTGTCACTTTGATGTCAGTCAACAAGAATTTGTTAGCCACTTGCTATGTGCAGGACTGTGGTAAACCCAGGGAATAGAAATGCAAGCAGAAAGACAGTCCCTACCCTCAAAGAGATTATTTTCTAACGGGGCAAGACAACACATAAAAGGAAACTGAAAAAGAGAAAGAGACTGGAAAATGAAGGCACACAGATCAGGGGAATGATAAGGAAAGCCCTGTGGTGAGGAGTCATCAACATAGCCTAGAAAGGAATAAAAACTCAGTTGCCTTGTGCCTCTCCTTTAAGTAGGAAGCAGAGGCTGCAGGGGTAGAAGGTTCTTCAAATTGGAGAAGTAGTTCAAGTGTGAAGTGAACTTCCAGGATGAATAGATTTCTAGGGCATGGTAAACAACATCCTTGGGCTATGATTTAGCAGGGCAAGCTGGCCTCCTGCTTCTTGAGCCATCTCTGGCATCTAAGGTTTTTTTTTTTCCTATGGTTCTATTTGGTAGCTAACATCTAGTTTGGAATCTTCAAGTTCTACCACACAGTGTTCTTGTAGTTGTCCAGCATTAACTCCCTATGTATGTTCTTTTAAGAACAGAACAGGCACTTGTTCCTCAGACTTATACAATTATATATTACCCTTGTTGGAAAGGGCACTTAGACAGATTTAGATCATCTCCTTCATAATGTAAGTAAGAATTCTAAAGTTCAGAGAGGACTCATGCCTTGCCTAAGGTCATGTAGTTGTTCATCCTATTTTCCTAACAAAACACTAAGCTCAAGTGTATTCCCCCATAGCACTGAATGTCATTTGAGTCCATGACAGAGTTCTAATTAATGGTCACTAAATGACCCATTGATGGAAGAGGCAAATCATAAGTTAAAGATCGGTGTATGAAAAGGTAAACAAAGAAAGGGGAAGCTAGGTGGCATAGTGGATGGAGTGTCCAGCCTAGAGTCAGCAAGGCCTGAGCTCAAATCTGTCTCAGATGCTTACTAGCTGCCTGACCCTAGGTAAGTCACTTAACTCTGTTTGCTTAAGTTTCCTCATCTGTGAAATGATCTGGAGAAGGAAATGGCAAGGTGCTCCAGAATCTTTGCCAAGACAAACCCCAAATGGGCTCACAATGTCCACCAGAAGAAATAATAAGCATGTTCTTTAAAAAGAAGAAATCACTCATGCAGTTATTAAATGGAACTCAGGGGAAGGCAACCAATTACCAGCACCAGCTTGTTGACACTTGAAACTTCCAGTGGAGAGCTAACCCCTGCACAATGCCCAATAGTTAGACATGACTGAACAACACAATATACAAACTTGGTATGAGTCAAGAATGAAAACATTGATGGTTGAGTTTTCTGGGGCAGTACTGTCATGTTTGGAGGATACAACTAACAATAATCCACATTTTGTACCATACTACCATTATTTGCCAAATATTTACCTCTCAACCTAATGTGAAACAGGTAGTTCAGCTAACATTAATCCCATTTTACAATTGAGGGATATGAGGCTGAGAGGGTGATAAAAATGAAGAAAGAAGACTGATAAAGTAAAGTCATTTACCTACTATTATAGGAGCTGGAGCTAGAAACAATGTGTTAGGACTCAAAATCCAGTAGTCTGACATTCCTATTACATCACGACACTCTCGGTGAAAGAAGACAGCAAAGATGCTATGACAATTCAAGAACTGAACTGAAGTGTGTGTTTCAATAGGCAGATGGGGCAAAAAAAGGAAAACAATGATACATGGTTGTGAGCACTTTAGCAATTCACTTTGAATTATGAAGTATAAAAAAATGTGTGAATAGAGACATGTAAAAGGAGAATTCACGTATTTGGAGTCATGATCATCAAAGGAGCAAACTATTTGGAGAGCTCATGTCTTGAATGGGAAAAAAGTCCATTTTCTTTCATAATTGACAGATTTAGCTTAGCCTGCTTCTTTGTTGGTATTGGGACAATGGAAACAAGTATGAAAAAATGAAAATATTGTCTCCCTTTCAAACTTCTTCAGTTGTGTCCAATTTTTCATGTCCCCATTTGGAGTTTTCTTGGCAGAGATCATAGAGTGATCTGCCATTCACTTCTCCAGCTCATTTTACAGGTGAGGAAACTGAGTCTAACAGGGTTAAATGATTTGCCCAGGGTCACAAAGCTAGGTAAGGCATATAAGTTTCTGAGGCCATATTTGAACTCAGAAAGATTATTCTTCCTGACTCCAGGCTGGACATTCTCTCTACTGTGCTATCGGGCTGTCCTTCAAATCTTTTTCCTCTTTTTGTCAAAGATCCTGAATTCTGAGAACAAAGAACTGAAAATACTTTTTCTCTAACCATGATCTCAATTAGGTACCAGTAGGGGAAATAAAAAATAGTTACATGGGGTTTAGAAAGGAAAAATAAAAGCACTCTGTTTCAACCAAAGCAGATTAGAGGATTTTAGAGGCTGAACAGGAATAAGTTTTTTTTCTTTTTTTTGTTATTGTTCTGCCTGACCCTATATTTATTGTTGTTTTAATAATACACATGTCACTGCACGAGTCAGCAAGTTGGCAGAGTAGATAGTGTGCCTGGCCTGGAGTCAGAAAGACTCATCTTCCTGAGTTCAACTCTGGTCTTAGACACTTCCTGGATGTGTGACCCTAGACACATCATTTAAACCTGGTTGCCTCAGTTTCCTCACTGGTAAAATTAGCGGGAGAAGGAAATGGCAAGCCACTCCAATATCTTTGCCAAAAAACACCCACATGGTGTCACAGAAAGTCAGATATGACTGAAATGACTGAATGAAAACAACATACCACTTTTCCAGTAAAGTTTACCGTAAAACTAGCTCTGTCTTCTCTATCACAGTACCCTCTTGGATTCTGGAGATTGATGGCTTCTAAAAGTGAACAAAGAGCTAATGATTAGTCAAAGTTTATCTTTTAACTTAGAATGGCAGGATTATCAATTTAGAACTAAAAGAAGCTTTAGGTATCATGTAGTCAAATTTCAATATACGTTTGAAAAATTGATACCCAAAGAGGTGAAGACCCTTACCTAAGTTCCCGCTGATATGGACAGAGGTGAAGTTTGATGCCAGGGCCTCTAATTCCAAATCTAGTGCATTTGCCACTGCCTCTTACTGTGACCACACCTCATCAATGGAGATGGAAAGGTTTGCTTAAGCCATGATCTTTAAAGAAAAATCCTGTCCACATTAATGTGTTGTGAAACATTAGACCAATCCCCTAACGTGTATAGGAAGAGAATACCATTGGTCTTTGTCAAAAAAAGCTTTAAAAGACTTCACTTAGGGCTAGTTGACCCTCCTGATGTGAGAGCACTGGTCCTTGGCAGGACTAAGTCCTCCAGCAGAAATAACAAGCATGTTCTTCAAAAAGAAGAAATCACTCACGCAGTTATTAAATGGAACTCAGGGGAAGGCAACCAATTACCAGCACCAGCTTGTTGACACTTGAAACTTCCAGGGGAGAGCTAACTCCTGCACAATGCCCATAGCATCAGTAGGATTGGTCATGGGTGACCCTAGAATAAACTAATGGACCATTTCCTAAAATATATCCAAAATTCTAAACCTCAAAGACTAAGAGAATGTTAGAACTGGGGGAGGGGAGGGAGGTGAACAGCTTAGAGAGTCTAAGGATTGAACAAATATTTACTAAATTCTGTAGATACCTTCTTAATTCAGTGAGTGGAAATGAAAGAGGTGTGTGGGGGGGAGGGTGCAGGTGGAGGAAACGTCCCTCTTTCCTTGAGCGGTGGACATTTGAATAGGATAAATGTTGTTTTTATACGACTAAATATACCAGAAGAGTCAGTCAAAACTCTCTAGGAAAATCTGAGGATACATGGCTTTCAGTCAGGGAATTGGTGGAAATGTGCAAGGTGGAACTGATCAGAATCATTTAGGCTTGCATCAAACTCTCTTGACATCCCAAGGAGATCAGTAGAATATATGCAGGATGTACCTCAGGAATTCTACAATCTCACCGCCTGACCATGGTATCTTTTTCTTTTTTTCTCATACATTTTCTTGATAACCATGAATCACATCTCATTGATCTATCATTCCCAAGCACTCCATATCCATGATGTGAAATTTCGATATTCCTCTGTCACTATAATGCCATAGTACTCTATCTTACTGTATAATTTACTTTTGTTAACCTGGTATTCAATTTACTGATGACTTTCAGTACCTCCACCCTTCCTAGGTCATCACCCCAATTCTAAATTCACTATTATCCCCTTTCTAGTTCCCCTCTTCGCCTTTATTCTCCTCAAAACTACTCTTTCTTCACTTCTTTCTTAATCTCCCATTTTTCTTTTGTTTTTTTTTAAATCACTGACTGAAACTCACCAATCATATCTGTCAGTTCCTACCATATTTTTGAGCCTGGTGACAAAAATTTATGGGAGGAAGCTTGATGTTCTCAAGTGAAATATTGCATATAAAAACCTTTGTAAACCTCAAATCTTTGTATATATGTTATTTTTATTATTTCTTTTGTTTTCTAATCAAATTCTCATTACTTTAGACTTTACCTTCAAGGATTTTTCTTTTTTAATTCGTATTCTTTTTCTCCTTGGTATAGAACATGGAAATAAAATTTATATAGTTCACTCTTCTGCTATTGACCCACCCACTGAAAGCACAGGTCTTATCCCTGATCTGCCACTCATTGTCAATGTAGGGACTGAAAAAGTTTTTTCCCTAGGACATCCTTCCATCAACCGGAGTACTGGGATTTATCCAGTATGGGTATCTTGTCATCTGGCATGCTATTACCCCTTTTCACTCCACATGGAAGAGAGTGAGACCCTCAGAAACTAGTCCTTCAGAGCCCAGATCCTCTTACTTTAGAAGAATTAATCCACTTAGCCCCAAGGCTGATCTCTCTGGGGACTCCTTAGCAAAGACATCATACCACTTGCCTTAACATGGTATATATAAGTATCTATCTTTGTAGATAGATAGATAGATAGATAGATATAGATATGTATTATATCCCACACATTTTTGCCCTGTAACCTCTACACATTTTCTATCTCTTACTCTTGTAACACATCAATCAATGGTAGCATTATCCACTGGAAAGGGAGTGATAATTAACTGATATTTTGCTCTATTCATAATCCCTATGACTCCCAGACCCAAAAATCTCTTCCTTGGCTCCTATTCCCCTATATGGCTTGTGTTCCCTTATTAGAATCTAAGTTCTTTGAAGATAGAGATCATCTTACCAGTACTCAGCATTCATTGAATGTTACAGAAGAATATGCTGAGTATCTACCAGGCACCAGGCATAGTGCTAAAAAACTGGGGATAAAAGGAAAGGCAGAAGCAAAGTACAAGTAAAGAAAAACAATCGCTATTCTCAAGGAACTCACAGTCTAAAGAGGGAGTCAATATGTCAACATGCAAGACATAGCATGTAAGACACTCATGTAATACATATAGGTTTATATAAGCTTCTGTGTACTCACAAATGTATATAGATAGATACAAACACACATATACACACACAAACACACATACATATATGCAGAGAGACAGACAGAAAGACAGACAGGATGGGAGGGAGAAAGAGAATGAAAATTACTTGGAAATTTGGAGTTATCTTAAAGGGAAGGCATTAGCATTATTTGGAATCAGGAAAGGCTTTCTGAAAAAGGCAGGATTTTAAATGGGTTTTGAAGAAACCAGGGAACCCAGGAGACAGCCATGTGGATAGAAAAATTTCAGAAGTGGAGACCTATTAGTGCAAATGCAGAGTTGAGAGAAGGTGACTGGTATACATGGAATAACAAGGAGGCCAGTATCATTGGATCCCAGCTTACATGGAAAAGAGTGAGATATAAGAACAGAAAGGCTGGAAAGGCCCTGGTTATGAAAGGCTTTAATAGCCAAATGGAAGATTTTATATTTACTTCATTAGCTTTTATTTTCCTGATGTTACTCTTACAAGACTGTCCTTTTCTATTTTGTTCATCCTCAACTACCTATCTGTTCATCTCTGTACAGGACTACCTTATTTCAGTTGCCCACTCTGCAGCCACATCGGTCATTTATGATAGATTTCCCCTTTCTTCCTCATGGATATGTTTAGAATTCGTATTTCCAAATTTAACACTTGAAAGCATCCCATAATTTTTGAGCAGACTCATTTTGTAGAATCTTAGCATGGGTATTAACCAATGTCTTTTCTCTGAACCATTTGAAATTTCTTCTTCTCTAGTCTAAACTAAAGCTAACATTCTTTTCCTTATATTTCGCCAACTTGAAGATGACTTGGTTGCTTCATTTCAAGATTCCCCACAGTCCCTGTTTAATCATCAGCTTCTTGATTAGTGAATCAATAAAGTATTTATCAATCAACACATATTTATTAAATGCTTACTATATATCAGTCACTGCGCTAATTGCTGGGAACTCAAGTCCAAGCAAAAAATAGTCTACGGCCTGAAGGTATTTCTATTTTCATAGGTAAGGACAATACATTAAAACAAAAAGATACAGAAAAACAGTGTGTAGATTTTGGGGGGGTGGGCTATATAAGAAGTCTGGAGATTCCAGAGTAGAGTCAGAAGAGACATGAAGGTTAGGGTATGGAACCTCCTTTGATAAAGGCTCTTACCAATCAGAAGAAGGGGCTGAGTAGAGGGGCAGGATCTTACAAGGTGAGAAGGAACAGAGGCAGAAGTGGGAGATCATCCAGAGTGATAAGGCTGCTAGACGATGGTGATGAAGGCCTCTTCCAAAATCTAAAAGCTGCTGGGATATATTGGAGAAAGAAGTCTGGAGAGTCATGAGAAGGGCCTAGGAAGGAATGAAGGAAACAGATAGGTAAGTACAATGGATAAAGTGCTGGGCCTGTAGTTAAGAAGACTTGAGTTTAAATTTGGCATCCGACACTATCTGTGACCCTGGGCAAGTCATTTAACCTCCACCTGCCATCTGCTGGAGAAACAATAGAATAGGAATAATAAGAGCACCTATCTCCCAGGGCTGCTATGAGGAACAAATGAGATATTTGTGAAGTGTTTAGTACAGTCCCTGGCACATATTCTTTCTCCTCTTGCCTCAATGTATAGCGTTAGATGATCCTCTAAGGTTAGGTCCAATACTGAATCCACATTAGATGTTTCAAGTGAAATAGAAGGGCAGCTTCTCATATTTTGGGGACTAGGAGTTACTTAGGTTGATGAGGATATTTGTCTATTCCTGAACTTCACCTTCAATTCAGAAAACTCATTGGTCTAGCGTCACCAGAACCATGCTCACTGAAGCGTCACGGCTCAATTAGGTACAATACCTACTTTGGCTTCCTAGACTCCCAGATTCCCATGGCTAGAGGCTCTGGATTGGAGACTCCACTATCCCTACCTGGAACTGGAAAGAAAAGAAAAGGAAAGAAAAAGAAAGGAAAGGAAAGAAGAGAAAAGAAAAGAGCCCAAACCTCAGGCTTGAATCAGAATATGGTCCAGAACAGTCATCTTCTATACTTACCCCTTTTGGATTATGAAATTATCAACATTGTTGGATATTATATCTGCCAACTACGTCCTATGGTCCATTCTATGCTCTATGTTCTCCAATTCTGTTCGAACATCATTTCCAAATATTTCATTCTATTGTCATTGTACTTAGAGTAAAAAGTATATAGTTAGTGCTTAATAACTGTGTAATGATTGATTCTATATGTTCTAAGGTCCCTTCCAGTTGTAGCACTTTGTGTGTCCTTGAACACTTGATATTCTTAGCTCCAACTTCCTGCATTCTGTGTTCTTCATCTCATACTTTAAAGTCTCTTCCAGATCTAACAGTTGATGCAATGCCCAAATTGCATTTTTCCTGAACCACTACCTTTAGTTCATGTCTATTGCCACCACTGGTCTCTGATCCATATGCCATGCAAGGAATATAGAGGGAATAAGGGAGCTGCTATAGGAGAATATACGCAGAAACGATTCAGATTATACTTTGAGCAGGGGAACACAGTTAGTGGGAGCACTGAGCTGTCAAACGCATCTAAGCATGCCAGATGCTTTATCCATTAGGCTACAATGATATGTTACCTAGTGTATTCAAGCTTCCAGATTAGGTAATTGATTATTTTCAAGTAAAATTGCTTAATGACTTTAAGAGGAGGCAAAATGTTTTTATGCCTTAAAAAAATCCCTAATGTGGAGAGAAAAAAAATGTTATAGGAGCCTTTCAGAAGCGTATTACAACAGGCATTGCCTTTTAAAAGCTCCCAACCTCAGTTCTTCCATCTCCCTTGAAGCTGAATGAAAAACATCTCTCTTGGGGAGACAGAAGGATGGCTTTGTGGTAGTGTAATGTTTTGCATTTGTTTGCACTTTGTAGAGAATAATCACTTTCAACGAACGCCTTGTAAATGGACTGTGGCTGGCTTGCCTCTCTTACTGGTATTAATCATTTTTGCAGGAATGTGTGAATATTCATGGGCTCCCAGAACTGGCAGGATACCCTGCCTTGTTGGTGGGCATGGCCCTCCAATAATTGAAAATGTAATGGAGATAAGTAAACCCATTCCTTTTAGACCTTTATGGCTCCAGCATGAATTATCTCTGTACATAAAGGGACAGGAACCTGCTGCGTAATATTTGTAAATAGCAATTTTGTTCATAAAGCAACAGCATAAACCTTTTATATGCATGGTGCCCATTTTCCAGCTCTGTCTTTGGGTGGCTGTTTCTCCTGTACCAATAAATGTTATGGCAGGAAATAGATATTCTATGCAAATGCTGTTGTCTCCCAGTTCCTGTCATTAATCAAAATGAGCCATCGATGTAATAAAATTACATCTCATGCAAATTTGAACCCCAGATGTCTATTGCTTCTGCTGCAGACTCATAGTAAGCAGTTCAGCTCTTAGGTATGGAATTCCCCATTGCTTTCTTTAATAGAAGCAATAAAGCCCAAGGCCCATTAACCCCCTCCTCCTACTTTGGATTCTTATGGTCAAGGGTAGTAATGAGTTACTGTCCAGCTGGGAGGTCTTCCTAGATCTCTAGACTTAGGTATAGTAGCCTGAGACTATGGGTTACCTACATTGGAACTGAGCTTAAAAAAGTGTCCTCTGAGCAACAGATGATAGCAACATTAAGTCACAATTACTATAAAGAGAATTATTGGAGCAGTAAGGTAGCAGACAAGCTGTGTACATCTGGCCTGCTCATCTGTTTCTAGGGAGAACACCTCCCAGAGAGAGGCTCAGAACAGAGAAGAATGGATTAATTATGACTTTAAAAATTGAGGAGACTTGGGTTCAAATTCCAGTCCTGCCACTCACTGGCCTGTCAGTGGAAACATTTCTAAGGACAATGACCTCTCTCACCACTTGAAAATCTGAAAATAGAATCAAGGGGAATGAAGATGGGACATACTTTGTAAAATGTAAAGTGTTCTACAATTATCTCTTCCATTTTGACAGGATGGGGCAGTGTGTGTATAAGGGTGGGATGGGTTAGGTATACGGTGCCCCATGATTGTAAAATCCAGGTAAAATTTTTTGGCCCTCAATTTCTACCAGAGAAGGTCTGATTTTTTTTCTTTTTCTTTTATGGGGTATTTACAGTTATCTTCTTATAAAATTTAGGTTAATATATAATACTGTACATATATGTTTGCATTTTTGATTTTCTAAACTTTTTCTCTATCATCTGTTGGCCTTTGTATATTGTCTGAGACTTCTTCAAAGTTCCCCCAAAATTACCATGTCTGATTCGGACTCGTGATGTATCAAAAACATGATGAGGAAAGTCAAGATGCGGATGGGATAATTATATATGTTAGGTATTTTATTATTAGGATCTTAGTTTTTATAGCTACTGGGGACCTTAGAGATTTTAAGTCCAATCTCCTTATTTTGCCGACAAGGAAACTGAGACCCTGGGAGGTAACACTATTTGCCCAAGATTACACAATAAGTAACAGAATTGGGATTTCACCTCAGTCCTCTCATAGATTTAGAGCTGGATAGGACCTCAAAGACAATGAAGCCCTCTGTCCCTCCTCTCCCTCCCACCCCCAATATATTTATAAGGAAACTCAGAGGGCATAGAGATGTCAAGCATTTTTTTTCAAGATGACATAGGCACTGTAGTATGTAGTAGAGTCTGGATTTGACCCTAAGTCATCTTGATCCACTACATCAGAGTCAGACCTCTGACATAAAATCCAGTCTTCATGTTGTTGCTATGGCTGCTGCTATTGTTTCCCTAAAATGTTGCCCCTCCAAATCACACTGAGGAAATAAAGGGCAACATAGTATGGTAGCAAAAGAAATGAACTGAGTCAGGAGTTCTGGTTTTGAATACTATCTCTGCCATGTAGTTCTTTTGTTTTAAATTTGGGTAGATCATTTCCCTTCATTACTGTTTTCATCTATAAGGTAGACACAACAAAGTATTGCCTTCCTCTCACAGTATTCCTAACAAAGGACTGTGTCTGATGCTGGGAATAGAAAGATGAAAAAGGATTTTTTAAAAATGCACTCAAGGGGTTTGTGTGCTAGTAGGTTTAAATATTCCCTCTCTTAATTACTGTGTGATCCTGGATAGGTCAACCATTCTGTGCTTCCATAAACTTTCTAAGACTTTCTCTCTCTCTCTCTCTCTCTCTCTCTCTCTCTCTCTCTCTCCAATCCCCTTGCCCTGCCTCCTGCCAGAGGCATAATTTTCCATTTCTCTAGTTGAGTAATTTTCTCTTTCATCCAGAATCATATTTCATCTCCCTCCTTGACCCAGGTGTTCCATTTAAGCAACAGTGTGTATAAGCTAGAGCTGGGTCTGCCAAAGCAGGGTCACTTGAGTTGATGGCTGGCAGACTGTCTGAACTACAGACCACAAAGCACTTGAGTTGGCCTTAATTAGGAGAAGCAGTACACGTGTTCTTTTCCAGATGAGACAACTTGATGAAAAAGCAGCAGGAAGTCATTACAAAGCAAGTAAATAAGGCATTGTTAGAGATGCAAAAGAAAGAGCAAAGCTACTTAGCAAAGGAATTAAGTTTTGGTTTCAAGGTAGAAAAGAAGCAGGGAGGTGGGGAGAGATCTATGTACTTGTGTTTAAACAACACAGATCCCTGAAGCCACCTGACACTTTTAGGGGGCTTGTAAACACGTCCACAGATGTGTCTACCGTTATTTGTGCAAGCTCAACTCACTTTCACTTTTATACATCTAATGAAATGAGGACAGTGATTCTGCTTTCACATCTGGGTTTCTTACATTAGTGTGCTCTAAGGGATTATTATTTTAATCATTGTTTGAGCTGGATGGAAAGTTAGGGCTCATCTCCTCCAATATCTCACATTTTGCAAGCTAAGAGAGTTGACGCGCTCCAGTTACATAACTAGTAAGGGACAGAAACCACATCTGAAGCCAGCTCCTATTAACTCTAATGCTAGTGCTGGGATGGGGATGTAGAGAGTGGGAGGAAGGAGGGAGCAAGGCAACAGGCATTTTTATTTCTTCAATTGTTTCAGTTACATCTGGCTCTTCATCACACCAAAGTTTCCTTGGAAAAGATACTTGAGTGGTTTGCCATTTTCTTCTCCAGCTTGCTTTACAATTCAGGAAACTGAGGCAAATAAGGTTAGGTGACTTGCCCAGGGTCACATAGCTAATAAATGTCTAAAGCCAGATTTTAGCTCATGAAGATGACCCTTACTGACTTTAGGTCTAGAACTCTATCCATGGTGCCACCTAATTTTTTTAGCATTTTTTATATGCCAGGCATTATGTTAGGCACTATATAAAGATTTCCTTTGGGACTCATGACAACATTGTGATGAAGAAATAAATACAAGCAAACAGAGGTTAAGTGACTTGCCAAGGATCATATTATCTGAGACTGGATTTGAATTTAGGACTTCTTTACTCCAGGTTCAGGGTTCTATCAACTGTACCTTTTAGCAGGTTCAGTGATTAATAAGTAGTGATGGCCCAATTCATGGCACAGTTGGGAACAATGCTAGATTGGAAAACATCTGGTTTGGGTCCCACACTCCCCATATGACTTGAGCACATCCCTTTAAGTAAAATGAAGTTTTTGGGCAAGATAATCTCTCAAGTCCTTTTAGACTTCTGACATTTTATTATTCTAAGGGATAGCTTTGTCTTTCATAGATCCCTTGCCTAAAGTGGGGTCAGGGAGAGAAATACAATTAAGCTTTAAAATCCTCCTTAACGTACTTTTGTTAACATTCCTAATAACAAGTGCTTAGCTAATAAACTGCCTTAAATAGTAATTATTTAATTACTATTTCAGGCAGGTTTCAGGTTCTTTTTTTAAGGGAATCTAACACCTTAAAGGCGTCAATTTGTTCTTTTTGATTCAAGAAGATGTGAAAATAACTTTTTTTGAAGCCTCTAGGGGCATTGTGGATTGAATGTTGATTCTTGGGGGAGAGGATACAAGTTCAACTCCCACCTCAGATACTTATAAGTTTGGTTCTCTGGGAAAATCACTTAACTTTTCAGCCTCAGTGGGGAAATAAACATTTTTAAAACTAATAGGCCAGGTAAAGAACTAAGCGTTTTATAAATTTTATCTCTTTTGATCCCAACAACAAGCTTTTGAAGTAGGTACTATTGTTATGCCCATTTTAGAGTTGGGGAAACTGAGGTAATCAGATTAAGTAATTTACCCAGGTTCACACTGTTAGGAAGTTTGTGAAGCTGGATTTTCACTCACATCCTCTTAATTTAAGCCGATGTTATTCACTGAAGCTAGTTGGCTAAGTTATCCTGTTTCTAACAAAGGGAATAATTAAAACACTTGTCTTTATTATTCTGTGGCCCCAAATAATAATAAGAAAAGTGAAGATGATGATACTGAGGATATGTGCGTATATGTGTATATGTGTGTATTTGTGCATATACACATATACGTGTGTGTACATGCATTTACAAATCTCAAGACACCTATTTTTATAATTATAGGAAATATAGGATGAAGTAAGGAGTCCTACTATCAAGTCCCAGATATTTTATTTATTAATTGTGTAACTCTGGGTAAGACAATTGGGTCTCAATTCTCTTTTCTGTAAATTTGGAATTAGACTTTTTGCACAGTTGACCTAATATAGTAATAAACTCATTTTAAACTCTTAAAGGTCTCTGTAAACATATACTTCTCATCCTTTTCTTTGAAATGCAGATGGAAAAGTTCCTATCATAAGTTTGTTTCCGGTTATTATTCTATCGTCCTTAAAATTTCTACAGTCTATTACACAGTTGGGTAAAACAACTGATTTTTAATATTGAAGTTTATAAACTTACCTTTTATAGGATCACTTGAAAGCATTTGTGGACCCCTTTAATAGCCCAGGAGATGGCTATGGGTTACATCCGGTTTCCCTTTACTAGGTCTTTGTATGCTGAAAGATTTTTATTCCCTGAATTTTGGACAGAATGAGTATCCTGCATGGTGACACTAATTAACAGTACTTTTTAAATGTTATGGGCAGTAATATACTTCTAGTGAGCCAGCTAAATTCTGCCCTGAGTAGAGCCTAAATGTAGAGTCAAGTAGACCTGAGTTCAAATATAGCTGCAGATATTCCCTAGCTGTGAGACCCTGGAAAAGTCATTTAACTGCTTTATGCCTCAATTTCCTTAGTTGTAAAATGGAAATAATAGTTTCTTCCTCTAGAGAATTGTTATGCAGATAAAATGAGATGGTATTTGTGAAATACTAAGCACAGCATAGTAGCGCTTACAAATACTTCTTCCCCTTTCACTTTATGTAACTTACGATTGCCTCAGTTTCCTCATCTGTAAACTGGAGATATTAAAAGCACTCACCCCCCCAAGGTTTTTTTGAGGATAAAATGAGCGGATATTTGTAAAGTACTTTACAAACCTTAAATTCCTTTATAAATGCTAATTAGCTCTTAATAGTACCTATCGGTTTAGGATATCTATGAGAATGTAATGAAATAACAGATAATACCTTTCATAAACTTTAAAACATCTATTATTTCAGGAGATTCTTTCATGATACTAAGCACGTTCTATTTTTTTCAACCTTTCCACCCACTGGGGCTAAGCTAAAGACACCTAATACTGCTCCTACTTCTTTGAATCCTATCCTGGCATGTCACTCTTGTTTCTCCCCTATTTCTTTGTGTTCCCAGAGTTTATACTTATAGTGAGCCAGCTAAATTCTGCAGTGAGTAGAGCCTAAATGTAGAGTCAAGTAGACCTGAGTTCAAATACAGCTGCAGATATTCCCTAGCTGTGAGACCCTGGAAAAGTCGTTTAACTTCTTTCTGCCTTTGGTACATAAGTACTTAAAAAAATGCTTGTTGACTTGACTTAACTTGATTTAACTTTACATAACTTGATTTTAGGCTTAAATAATCCCAATTTCTTTTACTCATTATCATATTACTTGCACTCAAATCCTCTTTGCTCTGGATCCAGATGTCCATCTGCTTATAAATGACCTTCTTTAAATCCTCCAAACCCAT
Source organism: Potorous gilbertii (assembly GCA_028658325.1). Classification (NCBI taxonomy): domain Eukaryota; kingdom Metazoa; phylum Chordata; class Mammalia; order Diprotodontia; family Potoroidae; genus Potorous; species Potorous gilbertii. The sequence continues at coordinate 96,523,434 of CM053771.1, forward strand.
CCTACTTTCGAAAAAGGAGTGATGGACAATGACTGTCTTTAACTGTGGTCATTTGCATATGGTTAGAATCTCTAATAAACTCCTTCTTCATCCAGGGGTTGAAATTAACATTGACCTCTGAGATTACAGAAGAGAGCAAAGTTTTGGCACATCTTATTGAAATGAATGGAGGAAGTGCCTATACCCAGAGATGTACTACTGTACCACACTTGTCTGAGGATGACTCTAGAGACGTGTGAGGGGGCAATTTTCAAAAGGAGAATTGTGCCCAGTGAATGATTCTAGAGGCCCAAATGACAAAGGAGTCCTGCTATAAAGATTTGTCTGTCTGATATAATTTTATAGAGGCTAGATCTATCCTGATAAAATAAGGGGCTTCAAAGGATTGAAGAGGGTAAATAGAAAAAGCTTGTATCCATTCATGAACTTTTAAAAATCCAAGTTTCACATGAGAGAAAAAGGGATAGAAGATAGATTTATTCTAAGTCCCCTTGATCAAACAAAGTAATATTGAATTTAACAAATTATCAGGCTGGAGAACAGAAACATAAACAAAAAAAGCTGAAGTATGGACTAATAACCTGCTTCAGACGTGATGGTTTTATATTTAGCTTTAACTATATATCTAATATTAATAAGAATAAATAGAGCACTTATGTAGAGCTTTAATGTTTCCAAGAAGATTACAAGTATTATCTCATTTTATCTTTACAACTACCCTGGTAATCAGATGCTTTTACTCTCATTTTATTGATAGAAATGGAGCAAATAGCCGTTAAGTGATTTGCCCAAGGTCACACAACTATAGTAAGTGTCTGGGTCAAGGTTTGAACTTGGGTCTTCCTGAGTCCATCTCCAGCACCTTATTCACTGTACCACCAGTACATCCAACATCTTGACTACAACTCTTATATTTTCATATTGTAAATCCTGGATATATAGAATAGTAGACCTGCAGAGACCTGAAGTGGTCTCTCTTAGATTAGTTTAAGTCACAGATCCAACTTTAGTAGGCACAGTTATGGGTTATTAGCAATGTGTTTGCTCTTTCCAGTAATATCTCTCAGCCCCTCTTTTCTACCTGTACAGGTTTTGCCCTTGGCTTTCCACAGATCTTTCATAGAAGACACACTCAACAGATGGCCTTCTATTTTTAATAGTATTTTCATTGTTATTTTAGATTCTCTATTGTTCATGTGGTGTCTCTCCCTTTTGTTTCATTAGTACATAGCCAGTTCTTTTTCTTTTTCCAATTACACATCCTTGACAGCGTATGTGTCATCAACATTTACAAACAACTCATTACTGGTCATATATTGCAATCTACTTATCTTTACCTTGCAACTTTCATGGGATCATATTCTAAATTAATAGCAGCATTTATCATAATTTAAATAATAATAGCCAGAATTTTTAATATGTAAAAGTTTGTAAGGATAGCTAAGTGGCTCAGTGGATGAAGAGTTGGGCCTTGAATCAGGAAAACTCATCTTCCTCAGTTTTAATCTAGTCTCTGACACTTATTAGCCGAGCGACTCTAGGCAAGACGCTCAACCCTGTTTCCTTAGTTTTCTCCTCTGAAAATGAGTAGAAAAGGAAATGACAAACTGCTCCAGGATCTTTACCAAGAAAACTCCAAATAGGGTCACAAAGAGTCAGACAGGGCTGAAACAACTGAACAGCAACAAGGTTTGTAAAATGCTTTACATATTTCATCTCATTTGATTGTTACATCAATCCCGAGAGGTAGGTGGGATTATCACTATTTTTAAATATGAGTAAACTGAGTCCGAAAGAAATTGTCATTTGAAAAGTTCACCCTTCTAGTAAATTTCTGAAGTCTACCCTGACTCCAAATAAATCTCTCTATCCTCTATGCCACCCAAGTGCCAATAGATTGCATAGGGGAAAAAAACTTCCTGGAACCTTCTGGAAAATGAAATACATATAGATGCTTCAGTGGAAAAGCAATTGTATCCAGAAATGCAATATATGTAGAGAGGATATATTTTTGAACTGGCATTTTAATGCTACTCCAATACCTTATCATGATATGGAAGTGACCCCAAGTTCCTGAAGACTAGGCAAGTTCTGGCAGAACACACCCCAAGTTGAAGGATTGGATTCTGCCCCAACATCAGAGAACCACCCTAGAAAAGTACAGAAATCTTCATAGGTAGAGAGGTACTCCTCAGAAGACACTTTCTTCCTCAAGGACAGTAAATCATGAAGATCCTGTAAAAAGGCAAAAAGACCACTGAAAGGAATGCCCATCTAATTGAAATCATGAAACTCAGAAGATACACATATAGTAAGAACTTGAAAATAAGTACATACAATGAGAATTTAAGAACCTGCTAATCCATAAATGGTTGGCATTCAGTTCTTCAGTTTTGCTTTCCTCAAAGGAGCCCAGCCATCTGTACCTCTAATATGGTGCACTCAGAAAAGGCCCTGCAGGTGGACTCCATACTGGAACCTTTTGAAGTCACCCATTTCAATTATTATAGCAGCAGATCTTGCTTTTCCTCTCATGTCTTGACAAGCTCCAAGCCTTGTGTTCCTCCTGCTGCTGGGCTTCAGGCATATTTTCTCTGTTAACTCTCTCTCTTGACGGGAACTCATGAGCAAATGGATGGGTACTTAATAACTAAAAAAAAATTCCTTTCCTGAGGGTGTGCCATGTGGAAGGCCCCATCCTCATGCTGTCCCTGCTTTTGCATAGCAAGGTGATGTTTTTCAGAAAGCAGAAGCAGATTTAATAGCGAATAATCGGATCAATTCAGCAGCTGCTCCATTTTGCAGCTTGGCTAGAAGAGGGCACACAATCCAATCTGTTCAAATTTCAAAAGTATTTTTAGTGATTTTTCTAGTAATACTCTTTTGTAACTATCAAAGAAAGGTGTGTTTACATATTACCACCACTACCTCAAGATTCCTAGTTAATATTTCTAACTAAAAGTAGGATTGAAAATAAATAGTAACATTTGAATATTCTCAATTTTGAATCATTTGGGGTGATTTTTGTAATAAATCTAATAATACATGTTGCTATAATGCTTTCCTCATAAACACCCTGGAAGATTTTCCTCACTACATCCCTGTAAGATAGGTAGCACATCATTTTTCCAAATTTGCAGATCAGGAAATTAAAACTCAGAGGTATGTGAACTAGCCAAAGTGACATAGCTAGAAAGTCATTGAGATGATATTTGATCCCAAAGATAGACAGATGGTACAATGGGTAGAACACTGGACCTGGAATCAGGAAGGGCTTACTTTATATATCTGTTGTTAGGATCAACTTAGATGATATTTATAAAGCACTTAGCAGTGTGCTTTACACACATAGGAGACATTTAATACATGCTTTCTCCCCTTCCTTCTCCAACCCTTGACATCAAATCCAAAGCTCTTTTTGATCCACCATGATAGCTCTCCTATTACTAAGAAATGTTCTTATTTTTAAACCTTATAGTAAGTGGTAAGAACAGAGGCGTAAGAATGGTTTGAGGATACACTACTTTAAACACTTTTAAGGGCCACTTAGTGTAGGAAATAACTACATTTGGAGTCAGACCATCTGAATATAAACATGAGCTCTTGTATTTACTAATTGAATCATTTGGGATAACTCAGTTAACTTCTGTGGTCTTTAATTCCCTTTTCTGTATAAAGACAATAATTTTCAAAGAAAATGACAACCTGCATTGGTAGAGGGAGTTCTTCCATCTGGGAGTTCCCGTGTCAATGAAATCACAGTCTAGTAACTATCCCTATAAAAAGGATAGATAGGATAATCTCCAAGACATCTTCAAGCTCTGAATGATAGACTCATATCCTAGACACAAGTGGAAATAGATTTCTGATTAATGTACAGAATGGTCCAGCAATTAGAACTAACTATAATTTCATCACACTTCCTGGTGGAATAGTGAGGTCCCCATCAATGGATATTTTTGATGAGGGATTTGAGATCCTGGAAGGGATTTATGTTTCAGATAAATATTAGACGAGGAGGCCTATACGTATAATCTTTTCCATAATTGGTCCTTTTCGTTCTTGGGAAGTTGCCATTAATTTCAGGGTGGAAATTCACAAGAGCAATAATAATGAGTCTAATTGTATCTTTTGGTACCTGCATATGTCCTAAGATCATCCCTGTGGCTGTGGCTGCCTAGGCTTCACCGAAAGACAGTGTGGAAGAGTGAAAACAAAGCTGGACTTAGAGTCAGTTGGCTTGTTCAAATCTTTTCTCAGACAGTTACTACTTATAGGACCATCATAAACTTTTCCTTCTCAGGGACTCAGTTTCTTCACCTGTAAAATGGAGTTCAACGACTTGAACTATCAACATATTCTTACAAGGAAGTAGCTCGAAACTCTGAATGCACAATAGAAATATGTGTTGATATTTTCTCCTCTGGGGAAACTCCAACGTTCAGTTAAGAGTTGAATGCATTTAGAAAAAGCAACCTGTCCTCTGGACAGTCCAATAGATTGATTGTGGTACTAATGGACTAGAATTGTTTAAAGTTCTGCAAAGAACTTTCCATATATATTGTTGCATGAACTTCTGAGACTACAGTGACATTGTAGCTCTGGAAGTTAGCAGCTAATTAACCCAGTCATAGTGGATAGAAGGTTGGACTTGAAGTCAGGAAGATCATAGTTCGATTCTTTTCTCAAATACTTAATGGATATGTGGAAGTGACTCTAGACTGGTCGCTTTATCTCCCTCAGTCTCAATTTCCTCATCTAAAATACGGAGACAATAAAAGCACCTATCTCACAGGGTTAATGCAAGGATCAAAGGAGATAGCACATTGCAAATCTTAAAGCATTGTAGAAATGTTAACTATCTTCATCATAATAACAACTGAAGCAGTGAGGGAAACACATCGAATGTGTGATTAAACTGAGTTCTACTATGGAATATGAGATGCCGGTAAAGCATTCAGGTTTATATGTGGTGAGGATTGGATTTCAGGATAGGAGAAGAAGAGAGAGAAGAGAGAAAGAAGAGAGAAGAAAGAGAGAGAGAGAGAGAGAGAGAGAGAGAGAGAGAGAGAGAGACAGAGACAGAGACAGAGACACAGACAGAGAGAATATTCGGTAGGGAGATTAGAGAGATAGGAGAGTCATCTGCACAGAAATTATAATTGAACCCATGGAAACTGATGGAAATACCTGGGAAAAGGATGAGGAGAAACAAGAAAACAGGTCACAATGGTGAGGGTCATTGACGTTTATGAAGCAAGAAATAGACGAGGAACCACCAAAGGAGACTGAAAGTGGAGTGAGAAGGAAGGAAGGAAGGAAGGAAGGAAGGAAGGAAGGAAGGAAGGAAGAGGCCTTTGTGTCAGGCACTGTGGTAACATTGGGGTTACAAACACAAGAAGAAAAGGAGACAGTTCAACCCTCAATGACTTTACATCCTGTTGCGAGAAGATAACATTCATTTAAATGGGAACTGAAAAAAAAGTTGCATTGAGATTAAGGTATCCAATATGATGGCATATTTTTGAAGTCTGGGAGCTGGGAAAGAAGGATAGGATGGGAACCCTTGGGTCATACTCTGAAACCTAGGTTCTAGGAAGAACTCACCAGTGGCAGAAGGAAGCAGGCTTTAGTGTGGAATATTCCATTCACAGGAGTGATTGGAGGAGGCTGCAAGCAGAGAGGAAAGTTCCAAGATGAAACAGCATTATTTGGATGTCTGGAAGCTAGGAGCAAGGTTTGGAGGAAAACCAAGAGATTAGGGTTATGAATAGAGAGTATCCAGGAGGAACAGATGGCCAAGAATGTTAAAACTTGCAGAATGGTAAAGGCAAATGAAGGCTGAGAAAAGACTATTTAATTAGTCATTTCAAAGTGTACTGGTAACCTTGGGGAGAAAAGTTTTATTACTGATAAGTTAAAAGTCTGAGGGCAAGTGTTTGAGAACCCTGACAGTGAGTAGAGGCACCAAGAGTAGTTCAGATTTGACAACAGAAAAGAGAAAATGTATACTTTGCAAAACTAAAATTTGAAAAGTGACAGACGTTATCTTGCATATACTGTTCATTTTACAGACAAGGAAATTCAGGTCAAAACAACTAGGAGCTCTTTTCAACAATGATATTCTAGGAATATTTTTCTAAATACCTATGACATCATAAAACTAAATATCACTTTAAGTCTATAAAAATCTCCTAATAACAGTAACTTTAAGTCTAAGCAGTATTATTACAACATTGAGAAATTTGGGTTGTTTTTGCCCTCTAGATTGTCCATATAATTTGTAGCTAGTAATATCAATAATAGTTTATTTTTGTATCATAGTAACATTTTACAAAGTACTTTATATACATAATGTCAACTCCCTAACATCAGAAGTTAGAATCTTTATTTCTCTTTATCTGAAATGTTGGGAATCTGGATAAGGGAATTTCTTTTCAGGTACAGGATGGGCCAGATGTTTTTTGATGTTGTTTCAAACTCTGTGAATTTGTGACCTCAAAACAATCCTGATATCATCCAAATTTGACTAAGAAGCCAAGTTTTAGAGGGCAAGCAACTTTCCTAGGATTATATTCCTAGTAAGGGGAGGGGGCAGCGGGATTAGAAATATGAACTTCTAGTTTCAGGTGCAGTGATTTTTGCATAACGCAAGTTGGTACCCTTGACTCAATGATAGTTGTTGCACGTACTAGTATACACTATGACTGTAGCTTCTAGTTCAACAACCTGAAAAGTTCCAATTAAAAGTTCATTTAACATTAAGAAAGTGTCTTTAATGGCACCTCATACATACTTCTTTTCTTTACTCCAGTCTTGCAGCAGCCTCACTATGGTCTGTCTCTAAACCAACTGTTTAGGGATTTAGCAGAGCCAACAAGACAGACTGTTCCCATATGTTTGAATAACTTCCTTCTTATTTAACCTCCCAGCTAGGAAATTAGCAAGTACAACTTCATCCTTTAAGATGGCAAGCATTTTGTATTCTGGATAGACTGTTGTACAGTGTTCATAGTTAACTGGTGATTGTTCCTTTGACACTGTCGTTATTTATGAAATTATTTGTAGTACACATATTAACCAATCCATTTTCCAGGGTGATCGTAGGAATAACTCATGAAGGTGAGTTGGATCCTCTTGGGATTTTCATAACATTTTTCTTTCCAAGTTGCACAATTATGCACTGCAAATGGGACTCATGTTTGGGAGAAAGATGGATGCCTGCACCTTCAGTGTAATCAATTTTAGAAAGCTTTATTTCTATGTTTGTATTTACCATATTAGTTTGAATATAAGCTACCCAGGAATTCAAAGTTGCTTCACTAAAGTGATATAATTTTGAAAAGAATATGCATATATGCAGATGCAGAGTCAAGTCAGGTCAAGAAGGATTTATTAAGGATAAATGATGTGCCTGGAACTGTGTTAAGCACTGGAGGGGAAAATTAGTAATTGACCTCAAAGACCACATAGTCTAACAGGGAAGATAATATGCAAACAAACATGAAATATTGAGATATATAAGTGTGAGTATACATACATATTTATATGCATATATTATATATAACGTATATATACACATATACGGGCCTAAGTGTATATGTATGTATAATAAATTGGAGGTAACCTCAGGAAGTCCTAGCATTAAGGGGGGTACTAGAAAGGCTCCTCTAACAGAGTAACTTTAAGTCTAAACATTATTATCACAACATTGAGAAATTTGGGTTGTTTGTGCCGTCTAGATTATCAATGTAATTTGTAGCTAGTAATATCAATAATAAATAGTTTATTTTTGTAGGTCTTATTTTAGCTGAGACTTGCAGGAAGCCAGGAAGTTGTGATGAGAAGGGAGAGAATTTCAGGTACTATAAGAGCAGAATTATGTCATCCTTGTTATTATGTATGGCACTATGCACATAGTAGATACTTATTTAAATGACTGAATATTGCTGAATTCCCTTACTTCCCTTTCACCAAGTGTCTGGTAACTTCATTCTGGTTATGGTATGGGGCAATGCCATTTTCCAACCCCTTAGGCTCACAACCTGGAAGTTATTCTCAACTCCTCATTTTATCTTACCACCCTCCAAACCCAAACTCTTGTCCAAACCTGTTGATTTTCGCTTTTATAACATCTATCAAATATACTCCCTTCTCTCCTCTGATACTGCTGCCCTTCTTGTGCATGCTTTATTGTCTCATACCTGGGGTATCACATAGTCTCAGGTGAATCTGCCTCAAGGTTTTTCCTCACTCTAATCCATCCTCCAGTCAATGAAAAGTGATTTTTCTAAAGCAAAGTTCCAATCATATTACCCTTTTATTAAAAAAGAAACAACTCCAGTGACTTCCAGTTGCCTCCATGATCAAAGGCAAAATACCCTCTTTGGTGTTCAAAGTCCTTCGTAACCTAGACCCCTTACTTTCTGGCACATAGTCTTGTGTCCAGTAACACCAGCCTCCAGACCATTTCACAAACATGACACTCTGTCCATAGATTCTGTTCACTTCCTCTGACCTATGCCTGGAATGTCTCTATCTTCTCTACTTCAGCTACTTACCTTCTTGAATTTCTTTAGATTCCAACTAAAGTACCACCTTACACAGAATACTTTCCCCAAACCCTCTTAATCCCACTTCTTTCCCTCTGTTAATTATATTTTCTTTTTATCCTGTATATAGGTTGCTTTGTATATTGTCTCTCTCATTAGATTGTGAACTCCTCGAGGTCAGGAATTATCTTTTAGGTCTTTGTGGTATTGACGGCATTAAGCACAGTATTTGGAATATCGTAGGCACTTAATAAATGTTTATTGATTGATTGATTTGCAGGAAGCACTGGGAGGAAGAGTGTTTTGCTCAGTAAGGTTAAGTCCTGGATTCAATGTTACGTGTAACTAGGGAGTACTGGGAGCTAGGGAAAGATAATTAGTTTCTCTCTGACTAAGTTACCAAGTCTATAAAGTAGGAGAGTGAAAGTAAATTAGAGAGCTCATAGGATTGTCATAAGAACAACACTTTGTAAATTAAAATTTGAAATGAATTTAAACAATTTTAATGGTATTATACTGTCATAGAATATGTTCCTTATAAAAATAACAACAAATTAAGACTTCAAAATTTTGGATCCTATTCAGTGTTTTTGATATCCAGAAACCTGCAAGTTTGTAATTGTACTGTCCATGAAAAATATTACTAAATGAATTAATAAAATATGGTAGATTCTAAGGAGGATTTTTTGCCTCACTTAAGAAAGTAAGATGTCTTGAAATACTCACATATAAAAATAACAATGAATAACATTCTTATCTTTTCATTAAGGTAGGTTAGTGCTTTAAGGATTTCTTCTAGAATATCATTGGTTTGTCCATCTTACCAGTTCTCAAACTTTTTAGTCTCAGGATGCCTTTAAGAATTTAAAGATTATTGAAGGCCCATCCACATGTTTAAAAATTATTGAGTGTCTCAAAGATCTTTTATTTAGGGGGGTTATAGCAATTGATATTAACCATGTTAGAAATAAAAATGGATAATTAAAAAATATATGGGACTTCTTGGATACACGATAGAAGAAAACCAATAAGCAGTCAATCAACATCACTTTCCCATGCCAACCTCTGAAAAATCTTGGAACAGCGGACCCAGGGGAAAAACAAGGTGGAGCAGAATGGGTATGTGATTTAGACATAAACAGTGATACCATAAGCAATTTAGAAGAGCAAAGAATAGTTTACCTGTCAGATCTATGAAAAATGGAAGAATTTATGACCAAACAAGAGATAGAGAACATTATAAAATGCAAAATAGATCATTGTTATTACTTTAAATTAAAAAAAGATTTTGCACAAACAAAGCCAATGCAGCCAAGATTAAAAGGGAAGCATAAAGGGGGTGGGGGAGTATTATATGTATTGCCTCCATAAAGGACTCATCTCTAAAATATATAGAGAACTGACTCAAATTCATAAGATCATAAGACATTCACCAATTGAAAAATGGTCAAAGATATGAACAATCAGTTTTTAGAGGAAGGAATTAAAGTTTTGTATAGTCATATGAAAAAATGGTCTAAATCACTACTGATTAGAAAAATGCAAATTAAAACAACTCCAAGGTACCACCTCACATCTATCAGATAGGTTAATATGACAAAAAAATGATAAATGTTTGAGGTGTGGGAAAATTGAAACATTAATGCATTGTTAATGGATTGTAAACTGATCCAACCATTCTGGGGAGTGATTTGGAATTATGCCCAAAAGGCTGTCAAACTGTGCATACCTTCTGATCCAACAATACAATTACTAGGTTCGTATCCCAAAGGGATCATAAAAAAAGGAAAAGAGGGACCACTTGTACAAAAATATTTATAACAGCTCTTTTTGTACTGGCAAATAATTGGAAATTGAGGTAATGCTCATCAATGGGAAATAGCTGAGCAAGTTGTACTGTATGAATGTAATGAAATACTATGTTCTATAAGAAATGATGAACAGGCAGATTTTAGGAGAAACTTGAAAGACTTAAATGAACCGATTTGAATGAAAAGAGCAGAAGCAGAAGACCATTGTACACAGTGATATCGGCATTATACAATGACCAACTTTGATAGACTTAGCTTTTCTCAGCAATACAGTGATCTAAGACAATTTCAAAAAATCCATGAAGGAAAATCCTATCCATATCCAGCAAAAGAACTATGGAATCTGAATGCAGATTGAAGCAGATTATTTTCTCTTTTTTTTTCTTCCCTTCCTTGTGTATTTTACCTTTTGTTATAATTCTTCTTTCACAACATGCCTAATGTGGAAATATGATTAATATGATTGTACATGTGTAGCATGATTTTATGCCATCTTGAGGAGGGGGAAGGAAGGAAAGGAGAAAAGAATTGGAACTCAAAAGCTTATAAAAGTGAATGTCAAAAAAATATATTTACATGTAATTGAAAGAAAAAACAAAATACCATTAAGTGAGGAACTATGCATTATCCATTTAAAAAATAATAAGACTGTCAAATATTAGTATAGATAATACTTTATGAAAAAATAATATTTTCCAAAAATAAGAGTAGGATTGATCATTGCTCCGCCTAGTAGTCAATCTCTTTAATATTTAGCTTAATAGGATATAGATTCCTACATCTGCTTCTGCATTCAATCTTTTAAGATATATTGTTTTGGTTGAAGTATATACAAATAAAAATCTGGTCTCACACAAATATGTAGTTGAACAGGAAAGGGTATCTTAATGGGCAAATAATGTTTTTCCAGTTCTATATAAATCATCTGATTTTATTCTAAAAAACCTGGCAAATTCCCTAAGAGGATCTCTGGGACCCCTAGTTAACTGGAGGTCTAACTTCAGTAATTTATGAATTCAATGAACTTGTAATTCCCTTTAAAATATATTTCCATATTTCACAATTGCTACTCAATCTTAATTTAATAATACTTCTTGCACAGTAATAAAGGAAATAACAAGTTTTGAAAATATTCAAATAAAACACCCATTTCAATATTAACAAACAACCAAAAAGCACATTATCCCAATGCAGCTATAGGGTGCTCTTTTCCCTATTAGATCAATTAATGAATTTTTCCATAACTTGGAATTGTTAATAAGATATGACCAGGTCAGTGTTCATATAAACATATATAAAATTTCAGGTATCTGCTCATTGAGGTATCAGATACTATACCATTGCTATTACATTTACCAGTCCCTTATAAGTCAGTCATTTTCTCTTATATTCTTGTGATCATTGATTATATCTACTGTAAATCTATTCAAGGGACTATTTTGAGGGTCTTAATCAGGGTGATGCTGCTATACTGACTTTGTTTAGATTTCTTCAATGTATTTTTTCACTTCCAATTATGAATTTCTAGTTCAGTATCATTGTACTTTTTAAATTAAAGGGGCCATCCCTTGACTCACTTCTTAAAGAGGCCTATTCACTGAATGGGCATTACCTTACTCAAAGTGAGAACCTGAAAAGCCCTTAGCCTAAAAGGGCCAAGGTCTCTAGGGCTTCTCATTGCATCCTGGGCCATCTCTAGTCATCCTGATGAATATCTGACCACTAGACCAGCTGGCTCTAGAGGAGAAAATGAGACTGGTGACCTTGCACAGCCATCCCTCACTCAAATAAAAGTCTACTGCAAGTCATGTCATCATTTCTCTGATGTCATGGTCCTCTTTAAAAATAGAAAAACACAATTTTTCACTTCATTGATATTTTCTGTGTCAAGTGTGTTAATCAATGAGGCTTAAGTCTGGAACTCTGATTTTAAAACTTAGTGTTGATATAATAGTCTGGTAGACAGAGTGTTGGTCTTAAATTCAGAAAAAAAATCATCAAAATGCTGTCTTTGACATTTACTAACAATGTAATCCTGTGTAAGTTATTGAACATCTCTGAATCTCCATTTCTTCATCAGTTAAATGAAAATAATAACAATATACACCTCACATCCCATCAATTTCTACTACATTCAAATATAATCTCTGATCAATTATCATAAAGAACGTCTCATCCCCACCCTTTCTTCAATAAACTTCAGTGACTCCTTATCACCCCCGGGACTAAGTACTAAATCTTCTGGCATTCAAAGCCTTTCACAAACAGTTGCCTTCCAAATTATATAATCTTCTTACACCTTACTTCTTTCTTACTCCTCTCTATATACTCTGAGATCCATTGACATTGGATCCTTGATATCCTTTTCAGAAGATATTCTACCTACAAGCTCTCAGCATTTTTTTATCATTATTTTGAAAGTAAAAAATAAGGTATGCTTCAATCTGTACTCAGTGTTCATCCTCTCTCTCTCTGGATATTGATGGCATTTTTCATGACATGACTGATGGCATTTTTCATCACATCATTTCATCCTTAGGAATTGCCTTGGATCATTGTATTGATCAGAGTAGCTAAGTCTTTCACAGTTGACCAGTAAATACTACAATATTATCATAATTGTGTACAATGTTCTCTGGGTTTTTCTCTCTTGGCTTTGTATATAACTCTTCATTTTTGTTTTTTAATCATCTTGTTCCTCATTTCTTATAAAACATTAGTCTTCCAATGATATTGATAATCTGAAAATATCCCAAAAAGCTCAACTAGTAAACTGTACTGCAGCCATAATATTATTTTGAACCACTGTCTAGCATAAACGCCATATAACATTGATCCTGAGGAGGTACATACCATCCCTAGGGTCCTATTTGTTGCTACTAGGGTAGTGTGAATATGCTTTAATTACTATAGAGAATGTTTACATCCAGTTGCTTTTATTAAACATATGTATATGTGTTTGTATATATATGAGTATATAAAATATATATATGCAAGTACACACATGTATATAAATATATAAAAATACACACATGTACATACATGTGTGTATGTATGTTCTAAACCTGCAGATTTGTTTGTAGAACAACAAATGTACAAGAATAATGGCAAGATAGTGACTTATCCAGGGTCAATTTCTTTCTGAACCCAATTTAAAAAGTTGTGAATGAGAAAAGATACAATAACATTAAACTCTAAATATTGCAGAATAATATCTAAAGAACTGCTTGTCCCTAGACTATTTCTATCTGAACTCCATTGGAAATACAAGAAGAATGAATTGAATCCTAATAATGAGTTTTGGAGCATTCAAAAGAGTAATAATACATTTTTAAAGTATCTTAAAAATACCCCATACGATACTCATGAAACGCAATGGATGTTTCCCTCAAGGCAGCTGTAGAAAGCCTACCAAATAAATACTTTAAAGAGCTAAGGTAACATTCATCTTACCTTCAAAACTTAAAAAATACCTGTTTTGATATGAACACATATACATTTCGCTTCACATAAACATATACATTTCACTTCAAATCGTTCTGACTTTGTAGTAACAAATACAAATTTTCTATTACCTAAAAAGAGAGTATCATCAAAATCATTAACATCATCATCTCTTTTTTATCTCAGGACTTTTTTTTACACTTAAAAATTGGGGATTCCTTCCCCAAGAGCTTTCATTTTTATGGGTTATATCTAGCAATATTTACTATATTAGAAATTGAGAAATCGTAACATTTTTATGAGAACAGTTTTGTTCCTATTTAGCCCCCTGAAAGGGTCTATAAAACCCCTAGAACACATTTTGAGAACCTATGACTTTGGGGACATTTTTTAAACTTTGGCCCACATTTGTAAGTTTTAAAAGTTTACTCTTAAATAAGGAACAATGTCTACTATATGCCTTGCTGTGTAATGTGTGAAACCCATACTACTCATTTATTTACTTGCTAAAATAATCATCTTTTGCATTTTGTATTCCATCCATATGTCTGACTAGGCATGAATCTTTTAGGGCATTCTATGTCTTCTACATGACTTTGCAGAAGCTGTCCCCACTCCTAGTAACACAGTAACTTCTCACCTCTGTTCCTTAGAACCTCCAGTTTCCTTTAAATTTCAGCTTCATTCCCTGCTTCCTTTAAGAACCTATTCCCAACTGTCCTACTTTCCTTAAATCTTACTTGCCCCCTGAAATTGCTTTGAACTTAGTTTACATGTTTTTAATTGTATTGAGATTATTTTATCTTTTCACACCTCCTTCCTATAGAATGTTAACACTTTGAGAGAAGAACCATTTCATTTTTGCATTTGTATCCTCAGTATATAGAGTCTGATCTGACAAATAGTAACAAATTGTTGTTAGTTTTTTATTATAGTTATTCTTACAGATGGAATGAACCTTAATGATCCAACTTCATTTCATATGTTGGAAAACTGAGGTCCAGAAAAATATAGTGAATTGTTCAAAGGTATATAGGCAGTTAAGCAGTGAAGCCTGAACTTAGATCCAGGTCCCTGACCAACTGTACTGTATGTTGTTGTTGTTTTTTTCATTTTTAATTGGGATATGTCCTGTTACAGTTTACAAGTGTAGTAGACAGATGGCCATTTTTAACAGCTTCTTTAATTAAAAATATAGCTGACAACAATGTTTCTGTAAAAAGAAAAGGAAGGTATCTAAATCTGGTGACTATTCAATAGTAGGAAAGAAGCCAACTTGAATAGCCTTTATATACAAAGTGAATGTAGTTTTCAGTGATAAGATTGTTATTCCTAGTGAGTAATGAATCAATCAACTCAATCATTTAATATGGCAAGACGGAAAGGGAAAGACAGAAATAAACAGAATATAGACAAAGAGACTGAGAGGGACAGAGACAGACAAAGGGGAGAGAGGGAGAAAGAGAGAGAGAGAGAGAGAGGATATAGAAGAATCTTTTTTAGATTTATAAAGGCTTAAGGTTGGGAGGTACAACAAATGTGGAAATCTAAAGAGAAAGCCCTTTCAGATGTAAAGAAAGTCATTTCACAACTTAGAAAGTGTGTAGCCTTAAATAGTTTAATTTCAAATAAAGAGGCCAGGGAGACAAAAAAAAATGGCCCTATAAATGGAAGCTTCCTATTTAAGTCATGCCAGCATATGAGTTTGAATACCATAACTGATTGATCACTGTAGGAAAAAGAGAGAGTCTTTCACTGAATGGATTTGATTTGAACCAGAAAGAATCGTTGAACAGGACACAACAAGTCTCTCTGACCTCTTACCTGGAGTTGACAAACCAAAAAAGAAAGGGTTTTTCTAGTCCTAGGCTGTGAGCCATTGCCTTTGAGAAGGGCACAGGCACCAGGCTAACTGAGAAGAACAGAACATTGTAATTCTCAGGTGAGTCAGGGGCGGGAGGTGGTGAAGACAATTGCTTCCCATTAGACAACAGACCCCTTTGACAGGACCCTTTGAAAATAGAGGCTGTGTTCTGTGCCCAATTCAGCACAACAGTAGTCAAGTCATGGATGCGGGAGGGATGGCAACTCCATGAATCATACTCTTGTGCCCCTTACAGCGCACCAGCAGTCTGTGTCAGTCTTCATTCTCTATTCTCAACTTCAAAATCTGCTCTCTACTATAAGTCATCAATCAAATCTCTTTTCATACTAAGATATTATATCTTCCTTACAGACGGAAGGGATCACAAGAGACAAGTGGCATGGTGGGTAGAATGTTTGACTTGGAATCAGGAAGATTTGAATTCAGATTCAGCCCAAGATACTTACTAGATGTATCACCCTGGTCAAATTATTTAAGTTTTCTCAGCCTCATTTTCCTCACCTGTAAAACAAGAATGATAAGAGCACCTACTTTTCAGCGCTGTTAAGATAATATATATATATCAAGTAGTTTGCAAAATTTTTAACTCCCTTAAATGGTGGCTATTTTAATTTCCTCTTTTTGTATAGTCTCCCTTACATCCCACATAGTCAGCAGCAGTAAAAACAAAGGGAGGAAAGGAAAGGAAAAGGAAAAGGAAAAGGAAAAGGGAAAGGGAAGGAAACGACTTAGAAAACTGAACTATTATCCCACCTGAGATATGTACTTCTTAAGATAGAATGGAATATTAAATCTATATGAATGATTATCTGTTGGGTTGTTTTTTGGGAAACCATAAAGAAGAATATTGTAGAAAGAAGTTGGAACTTTTTAGTGATATCTTTTGATAAATATTTAATATAATTTTTGGACTTGAATAAGGGCCAGAGCCTGGACCTAATAGCTTCTTTGTTGTAAACTCAGAGAATATCTCTTCCTATGTCAACAAAGCCAGATGGGGCTGACTTAGCATTCTTTATGAGATCTGTAACCCAAGACATTATCTTGAATAATGGGACTTTTGCCATATCTTAATATTTTGTCGACATATACTATACTATGGCATGTTAATAGTAAAGAAAACACAGATATCCTGGGTTGTAATTTCAATTGAAACTTTGTCAACTCTCTAGTCTTATTGTATTTACAATTTATTCAACTGAGAAAATTCCTTTCTCATGGTATAGTTAAACACATATAGAGAACATAAATCTGAGGGACACTGACATCCTGGGATTGTCCTAAAACAGATTTAGTCCTAAAACAGATACAAGGCCATCCTCGTATCAGACAGTCAGAAGTTTTCTTCTGGCTCCATGATCATGCATCTTCTAGCTTTAAGGGAATAAACAATATGGATTTGCCTATCACCTCTCTTGTTTGCCTCTTCACCCAAACTTTCAGGTCAACACTGAAATCATAAACCATCCTAGTCAAAAGACAGGTCCTGGGATGGAGACTATAATGTTTTATTGTTGTCTTGTTTTGTTTTTAGTTTAGGGGTGGTTTGTTTGTCCATGTAGAATAGGTAAAGAAGCAAGTCCTGGAAGGGTTTGTGTAGGCTCAACTGTGGGATACAGCAGGCAGTGTTATATCAGGATGAGAACCATAGTAACAGGAGCCCATATAATAATAAACCATAATAATAGCAGTTCATATTTACGTAATATCTTAGAGTTTACAAAGAACTTGCCAGTGTCCTAAAGGTAGTTGCTGCAAGTATTATCTTCATTTTATGGAGAAAACCCAAAAAAATGAGGCAAAGAAAGACAAACTACCTTGTCAGTAGTCACATAGTGAATACTAATTCAGCATAATGAAGTTGGAGAACGTCTATTCCAGATTCTTCATTTTACTAGTGAGGTAACAAAGGCCCAGAGGGTATCACATGGGATACAGTGATGGCCCTGACATCATGAGGACTTGAATTCAAATCTGGCCTCAGAGAGTTACTAGCCATATGACCCTTGGAAGCCATTTAATCCTCTTTGACTCAATTTCCTCTCCTGTGAAAGCTGGAGAAGGAAATGGTAAACCACTCCAGTATGTTTGCCAAGAAAACTCCAAATCGGGTCACAACAAATTGGACATGGCTTAAAGGACTGAATGACAAAAAAACCAAGGTCCGAGAGGTGAAGTGATTGTCTCAAGGTGACACAGCTAGTAACTGGTAGAAATGAGATTCTTACCCATTCGTTCTGATCCTAGATTCGATGTCCTTTCCAACATTCCTGTACCATATCAGGCTTCATTTCACCTTCCTAAAGGATATGAAGAGCTCACAGAAATATGCAAAGCCTGGGAAGCAGGGCTCCTATTTTTAATTTTCTCTGGGGACATCCTATCATATCTTAAGCCAAGGTCATTTCTACCTTAATTCCTTTTGCAGAATAAATCAAAGGCACCTAGTAAGAAGAAAAATAAGCTAAGAACATAATTGAGAGTAACATTTATTTGGTGGTTACTGTTGGCTTTTTTAACTCATTAATTAAGGGAGGTTTGCCATTGAATTATCCTAGTAGCCAGTTAGCCAAGATGGTTCATTAAAGGCCAGATTTTATTATATATTACACGCTTTATGCTCCTCACACAAACTTATTATACTGCTCAGAGAAGGTGATCTCTAGAAGCACATTAGACTAATGTTCCTGAAACTCCAGCTAATGTAAGTTTTATTGAATTGCTGTAACTAAAAAAGGTCACCTAATGATTTGTTCCAATAATGGATTTAGAAAAAGAAAAATGTAATGAATGGGCAATGGCCATTTTTGACCTTGGGACACCTAGACAGTTGTTGAAATGCAGGAAGATTGTAACACTATGCACATTGAAATGAGAATCATCCAAACTCATTTGTTGTGGTTTTTATTTGTATAATTGTTGATAATAAAGTTGATAAGGCCTGATGAGTCAATAGAAGATGTCTTGCAAAATATCACTCTTGGTATATCCATGCAAGTCATTCCTCCATGCCTTAAACATAATACTTTCTCATCTCTGCCTTATGAAACCTTTTATTTCTCCAAGGCCTGACTCAGGTGCTTCCTTTTGTAGGACATCTTTTGGAATACACCATATTAAAAGTGATCTCTTCTTCGTCAATTTTTCTTAGATCGTTTCATGTGGATTTGTCATTTGCTTCTATCACATTCTACCTCCAGTCATATTTATGTGTGTGTCTTTTGTACCTCACATAGTAGACTCTAAATTCTTTGAAGAAAATGGATGTACTTTGTCATTTTTCATCTTTGATTCCCTTCTGAGTAGTACTGTGGAATTCCTGTACTGGAGTCTAAAGATTTCCTGTGTATTCTTAAATGTATCCTTTAGTCCTTTACAAGTCCTATGATGTGTATGATAACAAGATTGTATTGATTCAGAGTAAAATTTAAGTCTGATGCCTTTTCTATAGAGTGCTTGGCCAATGGTCCTTCTACCTACCTCAGCATTTCCTATGGTTGTAGAGGTTTTAAAAAATGCCTCAGTCTCTCTTAATTTGTCTCTCAGCTGCCCAAATTATATGCAGGATATCTTGTTGGTCTATTCAATTACCAAGACTAGTTCTAAAACATCCCTGAGGGGATGGGGTAGTGGTGGGATGGGAGTGATGGCATTGCTATTGCCCTATGCTTCAGAGAACAAATATTTGTAATAGATACTACATATAACTATATAATTATTTTATATTATAATACATTTTTCAAAGAATTTAACATTTGTAAAGTATTTTTTCAAAATAGATATATAAATGCCAGCTAATATTTTATATCATTTTATTTTGTTATATTATCATGGGGTCTATGTTTATTCTATATTTGTTAACGTAATGAACTTTCACTTTATGTCACAGAGTTTGGGTAATAGCAATGTTTCATTTGTTACGTTTTTCCAATGTGGATGGTTAGAATAATTCATTGTCATTATTGTGATTCACTGAGGAAGCTTGGCAATGTTCTTGCAATCCATGTAACTGTTACAATCTCTTGAGAATATAATTCTAAAAATGGAACGATTTGGGGAATATCAATGACAATTTTCTGTTTGTTTGAATTCTACTCAGGGCCTCTGTTTTCATTTACTTTACATACTTTCTTAGAGAAAAGATCAACTGCATGGCTCCATTGTGGGGGCTTTTGAGTGGAGAGGGGCAGTAGTCACACAGGCTAAAAAAAGCATGGTTGGGATTTTGATCTGCTTTATTGAAGGGAATCTCTACAACAATGAGAAATCTGAGATCATTCAATGCTAAACAAAGAAGGAAAAAAACCCAAACAAATGTGATTCGATCAGGGTCTTCTTGCCTCCATGGATTTAAAGCCTAACTTCTTCATGCAGGCTCAACAGAAATAGACTCTGAATTGTTGGCAGTGACAGAGGGGGAATCTTTTTGGTGATAAGACATTTTCCACCCTGAACTAAGCTTCTCTTTACAAAGAGCTGGTAGACTTTGGCGCATAGGAGGACCTGGCCTAGTGTCAACTGTGTTGGCCCCGTCCCTGAAAACCACAGGTCTTCTCCACAACAAGAGGAAGCGTAACTGGTACTTAGAACTTACAAAGTGCTTTACATGTATTATATCATTTGGTTGCCCCCACAATTCTCTGGCATTATTTTCTCTATTTCAAACTTGAGGACACTGAGGCTGAGTAAGTGATTTGTCAAACTTCACACAACTAGTAAGTGTCCCAGACAAAATGAGACCCAGGTTTCTGACTCCAAGTCACCATTCAGCTACGAGTCACCTAGCATCTGGCTGAGACTAAGAACTTAAGAATTCTTGTTGAAGATTCATGTGGAGAGCAATGTTAGATACTTTAGAAAGCTGTTCTGACAGAGACTAGTTGTGGAAGTTGTGGGTTGCTAATGGATGTAGGTAGCATAGGCATAAATATCAGGAGATAGTTATTGGAATAGGATATGTTATAAATAGGAACCCCTGAGCCTCCTCTCCATCTCGAGTAAGGCTCACATGCAGCCCAGTAACAGAACTCAAGTCCAGAGTGGAAGAAGAATCTTTAATTATGGTCCTCACAAGAAGAAGGCACATTCCATACTATGAGAGAAGTGCTCACCTTAAACAAAGAACAATATTTGTTGTGAAATCAGGAAAGGATTCATTAATTTTTACATTCATTCCCCTGAATGAAAGGGTAGCTCCCATGGAAAGCCACAGGAAGACTACAATTTGTTCAGACCAATACAAGCCTTCTTACACTGTTCCAAAATTCAAATCTCCCACCTCACCATCTGTTGGTTAGAAGGCAGCCTCCTGAACACCTCACTTCATTTCTGCTCTCTGATAGGCATCCCCTCAAATAGCTTGTCAAGCCTGATCACAAGTTTCTGACCTTTTACTTGGCCATGCTAGGTCACAACTCTGATTAACTGCTATCACTTAAAGTTGGGAGGAGTTTTAATCCTGGGGAAAGAGAGGTTCTTCCTTTGTTTCCTACAGCAGAGAACATATTTCTGGCTGGAAGCCTTCCCTTTAAGGAAGGGATTCAATCTCTTTTACCCTACCCCTATTACCAGATAAGTTCTTATACCTTCCCCTTCTTGCTATGAGCTATTGGGAAAGCCATAATACTTCAATACCATTTGACAATCAGTAAGCATGTTGAAATAGATCTTGTGAGGGAAGAATTTTTTTTTTTGTTTTTACTCCATTCGGATTTGAAAGATAAACCATGGGGTCTTTTGAACTTGAAAAGAGATATGAAAGGTAAGATGCAGTTATTTGGTTCATTCACACTTTCTGCTTCTGAGCATATGAACAGAAAGACAGGATAATTTGGGTGATGAAACTGCAGAAACACTGATCTTTACCCCCTTGGCTTCCTTTCCTAGCACGCAGCTTATTTCCACTCTCTAAATGGAGATTCCACCTTTAGAAACTCTCTAATTCTCCAATCTAGACCTTTTCCTGGATCTGTTTGTTCTCAGATGCTTTCATTCTAGTCTCTTCATATGATGGGAGAATACTGGTCATTATCAAGACTTTGTGTTCCTCTACATTTCCTTCTTCTCACTTTTGTAAAACCAAGTTTTTCCATCCTATTTCACTTGCCCATTAAAATTCCTTCCATTTTTGTCTCCTTTGCGTTATGACAGGGATAAGTGAAAAATGTTAGGCCTTGGATGAAGATCAGAGAGAGGAATTGGCTTGTCAAATGTGACATAAATCCTTAAAACTAGCTCTGATAATAGAATGAGAAGAAGATCCCTGGATCTGGAGTCAGAGAAACTGAGTTCAGATGCTGTCTATGATGATTACAACCTGTGTGACTTTTACAAGTCATTTAAATCTCTGGGTCTCAATTTCCTCATCTGTAAATGGGGACAATACTAGGTATTACTTTCCTCACAATGTTGTTGAAGAAGAAGTACTATTCAAAGTAATTTAGTAAGTAAATTAAAAATGAGTTAAAAAGTAAAATAAAACAGTAAAATTAAAGCAATATAGAAATATAAGCTCATATCTTGATTAAATCTACAAACAGCTTTTCATAGAATAATTAATAGTAAGAAAGTCCATTCAGAGGATGATTATTTGGAGATTTCTGGTAACAGGGTAGAGTAAGAAGATTGTGCCCCTCAGAGGGAAAGCCCCTAGCCCATTTCAATCACCTTCTCTTGATATTTATTCCTGTTCTACCTCTTTAAAAAGGGATGCATCTAGTTGTAGCTTGTTAGGATTAAAAGGTATATCAGAGATCTTCTGTTCCAAACACTATATTTATACAAATGAGAAAACTGGAGCTTGAAAAGGCAAGTGACTTTCCTACCACAATATAGCTAGTATTACTACAATTGAAATCCACATTTCCTAGCTACTTATACAGTTCCATTTATTTTAGACATTCGAGGGAGATGTATCCTTTGAAGGTATTAGAGGACTTTATTCATGGGCACTAAACAGTCCTGGCTTCTAAATGAAATCACATATCCAAAATTTGTCAGTTATTCTCTATATGGCAATGGACAAATCAGTATGCTTCAGTTTCATTATCTGTTAAATGACTGCACAACTGTTACATGGATCCTGTGACCTAATATACATAGAGACCTTTCTAATAGCCACAAATGTAAATGAACAGCAGAAGAAAGAAAATGGGAAACTCCTGGTCCTCCTTTGGGCTCTAAAGCAAGGACTCATTTGAAGTATTTCTTGTCATAAATGGAACATCAAAGATGTGGAAGATGAACAAGAGGTTAGATTAATCAATCTGCTTTTACCTCACATCCTATGTCTTTTTCATTTAAAAGAAAAGCACTTGCTTTTGTCATATGGTTTATCATTACCCCTAATAGGCTGTTAATAAGCTGCCAATTCAATACAGTTTGGGAGGGAACAGCTTAGAAGGAATGCTGCTGGGACTTCACCTCAGTGATCTTGCCTATTTGTTTTACATGCCTATAATCCTGTAGTACAAAATTCTTACAAATAGAGTTATATCAGCCTCATTGACTATGTAGTGGTGATTAGTTAATTATCGTTAAATGCCACATATTGGTCTAATAAGAGTGTTCTGTCTTCATTTTGAAAGAAGGGTAAGAGAGAATAGCCACAACTTAGCCTGAGAGTTTTAACCAAGGCAAGACAGGTGTAGGTGTGCACCAGGATATGGAAATTTAAAGAGAACAGTATCATTTATGTCATATAGAAGCTTTTACAAAGAGAATATTTATATTGAAAGGAATAATCACAAGTTTAAAAAAAACCTCCCTCAAACACAATCCTTATGACCTAGTCTTTGTGAGGAGAAGGAGATTTGGTGCACAGCTTAGTTCAGCTCTCATAGACAATATTCCCAGTTCCAAGTCTACTCCCTCCTTCCCCTCTAATCCTAGGCACCCAGGTTTCTCAGGGCTTCCATGCTGGGCTGGCTGGTTGCACCACCCTACCTGATCTTCTTCTCACACAGTGTCTATACTATCCAGGACAAGTCACATAACATCTGATAGAAGGATTGTTGATCTGCATTGATAAGAGTCATGAGACTGATTCATATTGGTAGTAAGGAGAAGACTTTTGTTACTGGGATTTCCAGATACCTGAAGTATCAAATATTTAACATATGGGCATCATGCAACCCACAATAATCCCCAGGGTAGGCTGAACCAGATTAAAAATGTAATTTGGAAATATTTAACAAGATAAATATAGGATAAAAAACAGATGATGCTAATATGCAATTTTCTAATTCTAATTCTAAACACAGGTTAGTGGCTTCTGTTTCTGTTAGTTTGACACATTGCCCTACACCAATGAAATCACAGCTCTAAAAAAATGGACATGTGTGTATGTACTGTACAAACACATATACATTCATTAACATGCATTCTAGTTTAAGTCACTGAAAATGTCTTATTAGAGGTGACAATACTGACTACAGAATTAAAAAAAAAACTTGGGGTGGTGCAACTTCTTAGTAAATACACACATGCATGTTTAGTAGAACAAGCACATTGCTCTAATCAGTTTGAAACACTGTTTGGTCACACAGCTCTACTTACAAGGATTATCAATTTAGCTATAGAATTTAAGGGACCTTAGAACACAGAATGTTAGAGCTGGGAATGTCCTTGGAGGGAAGGGTCTTTAGAAAATGGAATGTTGGGACTGGAAGGTCCTTAGGACAGAGAATAGCAGAGCTGGGAGGGATCTTAGAACACAGAATGTGAGGAATAGAAGAAGGCATTAAGATATTCATCCCAACTCCTCAGTTTAAGACGACAGTACCTGAAATTTAGAACACGGAAATGACTTGCCCAAGCTGATTGGTTTGTCTAAATTTTCAGGTACATTCTTCCAAGGTTTCTACATACCTTTCCTGGATGTTTTTTTGTTTTTACTTTTCTACTCCAGTTGATTTCAGCAGCTCCCTCTTAGAACTCTTTTGTTCAATTCTCCTCCTCTCCATATAACCTCTATATAAATTTAACTGAATGCCTTTTTTTCTCTATTTATCTTTTGTATATAACTGTGGATTTCTTAAAAGATCAATTCATTAAAATCTCCATAACACATGGTCTTTCCAAGTTTCAGCATTTGGCCTAGTACATTTTTAGAAAAGTGACTTTAAAGAAGCATAATCCTCATCTCAGTCAAATTAATTTAAGGGGAGTTTAGTAAACAGCTTTTGCTTTCTTTATTTTCAAGTGATCAACTTCAACACCTGCTTTTTCTTCCAGATGGAGTTAATTAACATTAACATACTTGCCTGTAGCAGGGAGACCTTTTTCTGATAGCTTATCACTCTCTCCACCTGCATTGAAATTCCAATTCGTGCTCACATAATACTGCCTCTACCAGTAGGGAATTGATTTGCAACCTGGACTGGACAGAGGAATGCTCTTGACTGGAAGAAATCAATGCAGTAGCAATTCCTAGAGATTCTCTGGTTTGGACAGTGAATATGACTCTCCATCTTAAAGTCTTGGACTCTTCAATCTCCTAATACTTTTCTGAAGAATAGTGTGGCAATCTTCTGTGTTCTGTGTCACATTCAGTGTCAACTCAAGACAGAAATGTCTTTGCAGTAAGCAAAGGTTATCTTTCTTACATTCCACTTCTTTTTTTGGCACATTCTGGCCCCTCTTCCCCCAGGGCCCCAAGTTTCAGCCCTGAACCAGAAACTCACTGTCTTTTTTCCTTGTCGTTGTTTAGTCATTTTCTGTCATATCTGATTCTTTGTTATCCCTTTTGGGGTTTTCTTGGCAAAAATGCTGGGGTGGTGTGCCATTTTCCATTCAAGCTCATGTGACAGATGAGGAAACTAAGGCAAATGAGGTTAAATGATTTGATCAGGGTCGCAAAGCTAGTAAATGTCAGAAGCCAAATTTCAATAGGTCTTCCTGACTCCAGGCCCAGCACTCTATCCACTGTGCCATCTGGCTACCTAGTAAATTCATGTGTGCATTGGAGGTCCTCACTATTTTAATTCCACACAGAATATTCTCCCTGACATTGAGTTCCGGTGCTTCACACCATATCTGACTCCAACCCTGACTGTCTGTCCACATTCTGTGGAATTTGGGAAGATCTCAAAGTAAGTCAACCCTTTCATGCCTCAGATGAGGAAACTGTTCTTCAGATGGTAGATCTTGAGCTAAAAGGGATGGTTCTCAGAGGAAATCTAAGCCAACTTCACTACTTTACAAATAAAGAAATTGTGCCTAAAGGAGATTGTTACTTTCCTATGGTTACACAGACAGCAATAATCTGAAATTGAATTTCAACCAGGTGTCCTGAATCAAAATTCATCAACCATCAAAATTCATTCTACACTCACTCAAGGAAATAGAGTGAGTAGTAACAGAGCTGAGAATAGATCCTAGCTGTCTGGGCGCCAAAATGGAATATATTTTCCACTATACCAAGTCCCATCTTAACTCCTTTTCAGTGCATTATAAATTATGATATCATGCTCTCCCTTCTGGAGTTCTCAGCCTCCACAAACTTGCTCCACTGATTTTACATCATGGTACACAGGTAAGTTTGGCTCTTGAAGAGTATGCCAGTTAATAAAAATTCTAGTAGTTTCCGTTAAGATGAAGAAGGTTTTGAGCACAGGTCCAGCAACTATCTGTGCTTACAATTAAACCAATCTGGCTAAATTTTATAAAAGCTCATCACTATCATATTGAACATGAAATGATGATTATATTTTTCCTGGTCACTGTGGACCCATGAAATCATGTATCAAGACTTAGAGAGATTGAGTCCTATGTCACTATGTGTAGGTTCCCCACTGTTGATATCGTGGATCCCTAAGGTATTGACAAAATCAAAAAAGTAACTCCAAATTGTTATAGTCTTTCTGCTTGGGTCATACCATGCAGCAGGATTTCTCAAACAATATTAGTTAAATGTGCATTTCAAATTTATTATTGTGAAGGATATGTTGCCTGAGTAGACGGAAGAGGAAAAAGTGGAAAAAATAACACCAAAGTTAAGGCCATAATAGGTAGAGAAAAGAAGTTTATAGGTACATAGGATTTAGAGCCATAAGGATCTTTGACAGTTACCTAATCTAGCCTCCTTATTTTATAATGTAGGAAACTGAGGTTTGAGGAGGTTACATGCCCAAAGTTACACAGTAAATTAATCCAGTGTCTCAAGATTCGAGCCTCAGTTTTAATTTGATTTTGAGATAAATTTAGACTAAATTTACATTTTGATGCTCAGAAATGTGTGCTTCAAGTTTTACGCAATGCAAATTACCATATCATCCTTTGTTATCTTTTATTATCTCACCAGTGATGACAAGTATAAATAAGGAAAAGAGTTGAGAACTGAACTTAGATCCTCTCACTCTCAAACCAGTGGTGCGATTGAGGGTAACAGAAAACTTAGGAAGTGGTAGCAGTTATATAGAAATGTAACCCTGGTAGCACTGAAGGAGGCAATAGACCTGGGTTCTAGTGCAATCTTTCATTAAACTGAACTTAGATCCTCTTACTCTCAAACCAGTGGTGTGATTGAGGGTAACAGAAAACTTAGGAAGTGGTAGCAGTTATATAGCAATGTAACTCTGGTAGCACTGAAGGAGGCAATAGACCTGGGTTCTAGTGCAATCTTTCATTAAACTCTTATGGGACCTTGGGAAAGTCACTTGACATCTATAAAACAAAGAACTCAAGCAAGAAGGAAACCTTCCTGATTGTATTTCTCCCCTGGAACCCCTTTTGTTCCTGTCTCCTATATCATATTGTCCTAAATCACAATGACTTGTGTCTGTATCTCATCACCCCAGTTACATTGTGTACTCCCTAAAAGCAGTAACTGTGTCTCACTCAGCTCTCTAAGCCCAGCATCTACCACAGACATTTGCATAAAGTAGATGCATAATAAATATTTGTTGAAATAAATCATATGGCATGATGTAACCACAGAGCCAGGTGTTTGGAGACAGCTGAAATATTCATCTTCCCTACTGCCAGTTACATGGTGTGAAAAAAAAAACAAAACTAAGGAGTCAGACAGCTAAGCCTAATGACCCCAAACTCCTTCTCATATACTCGATGTTCCAACAAAAATGGAAAAGTTTCTATCCATCAATCACATCCTATGATTTCCTACCTCTCTGATTTTGTTCATGCTGTTCCACATACATGGACTGTTTACTTTTCTTTCTCCTACATCATGCTCTCTCCACCTGTCCTTGACTATCAATATCCTACTTGTTGAATAAGTTTTACTTCAAATGTTATCCCTTCAGTTAAGTCTTCTGTGGTCTTTCTGTTTAGCTGGAAGTGATTTCACCTTCATATGAAACTTTATATGGTTATGTATTCATCATATTCTAATCAGAATTATACTTCTCCCTCATCAGGTCTTATCATGTGCTCAACTGACTCCTTTAAAGAAAGAATCCTCTGTGTATGTGTGTTATAATTTGTAAACTTCATGCCTAGATTCTAATGGAGTAGCTTGACTAATGTAATATATTATATATGTTATATAATTATAGACTGACATATATTTTACAAAGTGTGTCCTCCTTGCAGTTCCATGATGTGGGTCAGGTATATCAAAAATATGGCCATAAATAACATTCGGCAATATTCCTGAGTGCTATTTGAACCAGATTAAAATGTAATTGGGAAATATTGAGCAAACTAAATGAAAAATACAACAAAACATAGATAAGGTTGCATTTTTAAAACTAAGTTTGTATGTGACCCATAGAAAGATTTAGGGACCTGGTTTCTACTTGACTTTGAAACTGTTGAAGTAGATAACTGATGTGTATTATGTCTATCTTACAAATGGAAGAAGTAGGGTGTGGAACCAAGATTGGGAAGTAAAAGCAGGGACTTCTAGAGCTTTCCCCTCAAACCCAGCCAAATATCTGTGAAAAATGACTCTAAACAAATTCTGGAGCTGCAGAACCCAGTGAATCATGAAGTGCAGCAAATTTCCATACCAAGACAGCCTGGAAATTTGATAAGAAGCACTGTGGTGGGAGCAGAGTGCAGTCCAGCGTGGGCTACACTGGCACAGAAAAGACTTCAGCAGCCCTTGGGGCGGGGGGGGGGGGGTCTGAATCTCTGGCACCTGTGGCAGTTTCCAGACTTCACAACATCAAAATACCAAGGACAAATTGGAAGGTAAATGGAGAAATCTTGTCAGACCTGTATGAGAGAACAGAGTAGTCTAGCCCAAGCCCCAGGGTGGTGGAAGTGGTGGAGGAGCCCCTGGAAGCCAAGCTACAGTAGGGGCAGTGGCAGCTGCTATTTCTGGAGCTCTAGGCTCACAGATTGGGGGACAAGGAATCGAGTGGCTGACAGTATATTCCCTATCTCCATTGGAAGCAGAGAACTACCTAGACAAAGAACTCAAAAGTCAAGTAAATGGGTGGGGAAAAGAGCAAAAACCAGAAAAAGAATTAGACTATAGAATCTTATTTTGGTGACAAAGAAGACCAAAATATACAAACAGAAGAAAACAACAAAGTCAAAGCTTCTACATCCAAAACCTCCAAGAAAGATATGTATTGGTCTCAAGTCATGGAAGAATTCAAAATGAATTTTGACAATCAAATAAGAGAAATAGAGGGAAAATTGGGAAGAGAAGTGAGAGTGATGCAAGAAAATCATGAAAAACAAGCCAATTGCTTGCTAAAGGGGACCCAAAAAATGCTAATGAAAATTATACCTTAAAAAATAGATGAACCCAAATGCAAAAGTGATTCAAAAAGCCAAAGAGAAGAATACCTTACGAAGCAGAATTGGTCAAATGAAAAAGGAGGTCCAAAAGCTCACTGAAGAAAATAATTTCTTAAACATTAGAATGGAGCAGATGGAAGCTAATGACTTCATGAGGAATCAAGAAATTATAAAAGAAAATCAGAGGAATGAAAAAATGGCAGACAGTGTGAAACACCTCATTGGACAAACAACTGGCCTAGAAAATAGATCCAGGGAAGACAATTTAAAAATTAATGGATCCCCGGAAAGTCATGACCAAAAAAGAGCCTAGACATTACCTTTAAAGGAATTATCAAGGGAAAATGCCCTGATATTCTAGAACCAGAGGGTAAAATAGATATTGAAAGAATTCACTGATTACTTCCTGAGATTCCAAAAGGAAAACTCCCAGGAATATTGTAGTTAACAGTTCTCAAATTAAGGAGAAAATATTGCAAGGAGTCAGACAGAAACAATCTGAATATTGTGGAAATACAATCAGGATATTTATATTAAGGGATCAAAGGGCTTGGACTATGACATTCCAAAGGTCAAAGGAGCTAGGATTAAAACCAAGAAATCAACCACCCAGCAAATCTGAGTATAATACTTCAAGGGAAAAAAATTGTCATTCAATGAAATAGAGTACTTTCAAGCATTCTTGATGAAAAGACCATAACTGGATAGAAAATTTTACTTTCAAACACAAATCAAGAGAAGCATTAAAAGGTAAATAAGAAAGAGAAATCATAAGGGATTTACTAAAGTTAAACTGTTTACATTCCTACATGGAAATACAATATTTGTAACTCGAGGCTTTTCTCAGGATTAGGGTAGTTGGAATGGATTTTATGTATAGAGACTGAGGGCACAGGGGAGTTGAATATGAAGGCATGATATCTAAAAAAATTAAATTGAGAGGTGAGAGATGAATATATTGGAAAAAAGGAGAAAAGGAGAAATAAAATGAAGTAAATTATCTCTCACATAAAAGAAGTAAGAGAAAGTTTTTTCAGTGGAGGGGAAGAGGGAGGAGGTGAGAGGGAAAGGGTCAACTTACTCTCATCCAATTTGGCTTAAGGAGGGAATAACATGCACACTCAATTGGCTATGAAAATCTATTTTACACTATAGGAAAGTAGGGGTAAGGGGTGGGAATTAGTGGGATAACAGAAGGGAGGGCAAATAAGAGGAGAAGGTAAATAGAAATCAACACTCCAATGGAGGGAAATGCAGTTAGTTTTTTGCAATATGACTATGATGGAAGTGTTTTGCATGACTACAAATGTGTAACCCATCTCAAATTACTTGTATTCTCAGTGGCGGGGGCAGGGGGGGAGAAGAGAGAGAACTTGGAACTCAAAGTTTTAAAAATGAGTACTAAAATTTGTTTTTATATTCAACTGAGAAATAAAACATATAGACAATGGGGTGTAGAAATCTATCTTTCCCTACAAGAAAAAATGGGGAAGGGGATAAGAGAAGGGAGGGCAGATTGGAGGATGAGATAATCACAATATATGCTCTCAGAGTAAGCAGAGGGGAAATATGGGAAGAAAATTGGAACTCAAAATCTTGTGGAAATGAATCTTGAAAATTAAAAATTAATTAATTAATAAAAGAATGGAGGAAGTGAGACAGAAGAGAAAAGTGACTGTCTCAAGGTAACATAACCAATAAGTGACAGGCAGGAATCAATTTCAAATCTCCTTATTTCCAAGTTCTTCATTTGATTTTACCAAGGGAAATTTCCACTGTGGTATAGATACTTAAAAATGTTAAATTGTTGAACTGCCTATTTCAGGGAACCCTGTTATAATATAATTTTTCTTGTGTCTTGATGGAGAAAGTCAAATAATAAATTATCTTGTTTCTTTATTAAAAATAAGATGGTCACAGATGATTCTTCTGATAGTAAACCCTTTTTTTCAAATTAATAGTGTTACTTGGAATGTTGAACAACTTGAAAAGAAACAAATACTCTTTACTGTTTCCTTCCTCTTTTATCTTCAGTATATTTTACATTGGTCCGAGGCAGAGGAATGATCATTTCTATGGTAATTTGGAGACATGCCATGGTTATTTAATGGCAAACCTATAGTAGAACACTTTGTGGGTTTGCCAGTAAATAACTGTGTCCATGGAAGGCCTTGTTACCTACTTTTCTGAAGATCAGTTACCTTATCTTTGAAATTAGTGGTCTCAAGTAAACAATCTCTTGGGTCAAACATTATTTGTTCTGCATTCTAATATTCTAACTTGTTAAGGCTCTTTTAATTTAGCTACTTTAAGTCCTAAGTCCAACTGGTTCTCAAAAGATAGTTTGGGAAACCTTTTCATTGAGTATATGAACTTAAAACTAGTTTCAAAATAATGTTTTAATTTATACAAGTATATATGTATAATATGTAGATTTAAATGCAAACCCATAGAAACAAATTATCTTTTTTAAAAGTGTAAAGATGAGACCAAAAAAAAGTATTGATTTAAGTTCTATTCTATTTCTGATATTCTGTAGTCATTGATTCTAGCATTCTATATTCTAACTCAGCTCTAATGATGTCTTTTAAGGTCCCTTCTAGCACCAGGGAACTAGGTGGTGTGGTGAATAGAGCACCAAGTCTGGAAGACTCATCTTCCTAAGTTCAAATCTACTCTTGGACCCTTACTAATGATGTGACCCTGGGCAAGTCACTAAGTTTTTTCATCCATAAAATGAACTGGAGAAGAAAATGGCAAGCCACTTAGCAGTGGCCAAGACAATTCCAGGTTGGGTTATGAAGAGTCAGATACAACTGAAAAATGACTAAACAACCTAGCTCTAATGGTTTACTTTCTGGTGGTTCCTTTCTTTGACAGTCTAGGTTCTAAGGTCTTTCTCAGTTCCAAAGGGACTGTGATCCAGTTTCTATTTCTCAGAAGCAATTTTCAAAGTCTATCTCTGCTTTGTAGCCAGGAAGACATAGAAATATTCTTAGTGTGGGGGTTGTGACATCTACTTTTTTATTCCTAAATGAGTAATTAGTAGTTTCCCACACTGATATCATAAGTAGTTTTGTCCAATAGTGCATAAATCTAAGTATTACTTAAGCCTAATTATGCCTTTGAAAATAATTTCTGCTCACTAAAGAGAGTGATTATGAAGTTCTGATATGTTAGATGGTAGAGAAGTCCAGCTGTGTTGACTCACTGTTACATTGCCTTAGGCCTCTCTGTGGGAGTGAACCTGCTTAATTACCTATGTCAGCTGAGTTTACAGATGGAATGCAATGATCATTCATCCACATGCCTTTTTTATGTCTTAACTTTCCAACTCTACAGTATAAACTCTAGGAGGAAAGAGAATTTCTGGGTTACAGAATGAAATAGTGTCTACATTGGTACAGTGACTTCTTTGTAAAAACTGTCAAAGACATCATGGCAGCCAAGAATTAGAAGGAACCTGGGAAACTATTCTAGTCCAAACCCTATATGGAGCATGCATGCAATATCCTGGAGACATACCACAAGTGATTATCTAGTATGCTTGAACACTCCCAATTAATGTCACTTTCCATACTCTATATACTTTAGGGACTCCTTGTTACTTGTAGGAACCAATATAAAATCCTCTGGCATTCAAAGACCTTTGTAACCACCGTCCCACTTCCACCTGTCTTGTCTTCTTATACTCCCACCATTTACTCTGTGATCCAGTGACACTGGTCTCTTTAATGCTGCTTGAACATGCCCTCTTCTCTTTTTTCTGGCTTCCTTCAAGTCCCAGCTAAAATCTAACCTTCTAGAGAAAGTCTTTTCAAATCCCCCTTTTAATTATCTGAGCATCAGTTTAACATCTGTGAAATGGGAACAAGTTCATGGGCTTTAGCTGCCTTAGGGGATTGTTGTTGTAAAAAATAGTGATTATAATGTTGCAAGTAACATCACTCTATAGAAATATAAACTGTTAGATTTATTGGGTCATATTACATATCAAGTTAAAATTGATATTTCCTTGTAAGAAAGCCTTTTGAAAATTCTATTAGTTCTCTTGTTTCAATGTTAGGACTTTTTGTTTCAAACTCTTGGGGAAAAAAATGACACTGGTATAACTAGCCTGATCTGGCACCAGGCAGATCCACACAAGAGCCTACCCCACGATTCTTGTTGGACCACAGCTTAAATTTACATGAAGTGAGGACCATCTTTCCCATATCTATTTCCTACCCTAGGCCACATAGTGCTCCTCTGGAATATCTATCTGCAAGACCTCAGATGGATTCAGTACCAAGGGCCTTACCTCAACTTTCTTGGCAATGCTTTCTATGCTTTGGACATGGATGATCATCTATGCCACTCTATACACCTGCCAGAGGTTGCCTTGAGATTTTTACTCCCCTCTGATCCTTAGGTCCCTTCCTTCTTTTCTGTTAGTTGTGAACTGGTTCCCTTACGGCCCCTTGCTCTGTGGGACAGATATTGTAAAACTGGTGTAAAACTCTTTTGACATCGATTATATAGGTCGTCTCATGAAACTCCCTGCCCCTCTTCCCCAAAATTCACAAATAAGGAAATGGAGGCTTAGAGAATGTAAATAATTGGTGCAAGGTCACATAGATTTTACTAGGACTATACGCGATGATGACTCTCAGGCAAGGGGTCTTCCTGCAATACTTCCTACCCTTTACATTATGAGCAAAATACATAAAATATATGTAAATTAGCATGTAATATGTCATTTGTACATTTATGTATGCATTAGCACAAATACATAGAGATAGATAATTCAAGATTCAGAATGAATGTGAAATATGTTAGGTATTTCCTGTGTATTATATTAATACATATATGTGTGACATAATGGGTAGAACACTGGGACAGGAAATCAGTAGACCTGAGTTGAAATCCAACCTTAGATACTTACTACCTTCGTGACCCTGGGCAAGTTGTTCAGTTATGCTTTGCCTCAATTTCCTCATCTATAAGACAGGGAAAACAACAGCACCTACCGTTCAGGGTTGTTGTGTGGATCAAATGGGATCATAATTGTAAAGTGCATGGTATAGTACCTGGAAGATCGTTAATACTGCAACTACTGCTGCTACTACTACTACCACTATCACTACCACTACTACTACCGCTACTACTACTACTACTACTACTACTACTACTATTACTACCACTATCACTACCACTACTACTACTACTACTACCATCCACTACTGCTACTACTACTACTACTACTACTACTACTACTACTACTACTATTACTACCACTATCACTAC
>CM053771.1:96563975-96580173 GCA_028658325.1 Potorous gilbertii
AAGATGATGTCTAGGCTCTTTTTTTGATCATGGTTTTCAGGTAATCCCATAATTTTTAAATCCTCTCTCCTGGATCTATTTTCCAGGTCTGTTGTTTTCACAATGAGATATTTCCCATTGTCTTCTATTTTTCATTCTTTTGGTTCTGTTTTGTAAATACTTAGTATCTCATAAAGTCATTAGCTTCCATCTATTCCATTCTAATTTTTAAAGAACTATTTTCTTCAGTGAACTTTTGAACCTCCTTTTCCATTTGGTTAATTCTGCTTTTTAAAACATTCTCCTCCTCATTAGCTTCTTGGACCTCTTTTGCCATTTGAGTTAGTCTATTTTAGACTATTTTCTTCAGCATTTTTGGGTCTCCTTTAGCAGATTGTTGATTCACTTTTCATGATTTTCTTGCATTGATCACATTTCTTTTCCCAATTTTTCCTCTCCCTCTCTCACTTGATTTTGAAAATCCTTTTTGAGCTCTTCCATGACCTGAGACCATTGCACATATTTTCTGGAGGTTTTGGATGAAGAAGCCTTGACTTTCATGTCCCCCTCTGATGGTCTGCACTGTTCTTCCTCATCCTAAAGGATTGAAGAAAATACCTCTTCACCAAGAAAGTAAACTTCTATAGTCTTATTTTTTTCTCTTTTGTGACAAGACAGTCACTTGACTTTTCAGTCCTTTGTCAAGTGGAGGGTATACTCTGGGGACCTATAAGTTCTCAGTTCCTCCAAGGTAGCACAATCAAGGAAGAAGTGTTTACTCCTATCCTGCTCTGTGCTCTGGTGTTGGAGCAACCACAAATACTCTTTTCTGCCAGAATCTGTGAGTAGGATTCCCTGTCCAGAGCCTCCACCAATTCCACTATGTCAATGCTCCTTCTCACCCCAGAACCACCACTCAGGGCTGATGTTCAGATCAGCAGCTCAATTCTCCCAGGGTCTTTAGACTGAAGGCTCCAAAAGTGGATGAAATCGGATGCTGTTGCTGCCCCTTGGGCCAGGATTAGGGCTGTACCCTGCTCCCTTCTCACCACTGTGGAAGAGCTTTCTCACTGACATTTGAAGCTGTCTGGCATTTGTGGGTTGAGAAATTGGGGAACCACAGCTGCTACCTGGAATTCTATGCCCTGAAGCCAACTCCAGTCCTGTCCTTGCTGTGCCATATGAACAAGGCTGGGCTGCACTCTGCTATGAGCCTGGTGCAATTGACCTTTTCTGTTATCCTTCCAGGCTGTCTTGGGCTGAAAAAATCTCTTTCACTCCGTCGTTTTGTGGATTTTGCTGCTCTAGAATTTGTGTAGAGTCATTTTTTACAAGTATTTTATGGGCTATGGGAAGAGAGAGTTACAGCAGGCCCAGCTTTCTACTCTGCCATCTTGGCTCTGCCCTCCCCTAATCAATTGGTTTTTGTGTGGATATTTGCAATATCCTCTCTCCACTGGCAATAATCATCTGTGTGTGAGAACTTTATCTGACAGAAACCACCTCCTCTGTATTTTATTCTGATACAAAGACACAACTTAGTAGCTGGGAATAAATTTAGTATGATTTTCTTGTTGTTGTTCAAAGAGCTACAAAGGGGTTCAATTGTTACACAGAAGTGAGAGATTTACAAGAAGTTCAAAATTACCTTTTGGAAATAAGGGCTCCTTTCAAACTCTGAAATCAAAGTATTAAAATCCAAATTATATTTTTTAATAACAATAATGGACTTTTATTTTCTTCCTTATACTTGATTGCCTTTTGACAATTTGTCCTTTGATATTTCACTCTCTACTAGCATGGCACAGGGATTTGTCCTTAGCTCTAATGTGGTCAATATTTTCATGAATGATCTGGGTGAAGGCATGAATTTCATGATTATTAAATTTATTGATGATATGAAGCTGATCAAAATATTTTAACAGTGTAGAATAATGAACCAAAGGAAATTCACAAGGAAGATTATAGATTTAAAGCTCAAAGAGAACATATTGTCAACCTGTCCCAATTCCCTTACTTTACAGATGAGGAAAATGAGTACTAGAGAGAACAAATAATTTGTCAAGCATCACTGATAGTTGATGTTACACTTGACTTTTAAAAATACACACATGTGTGAGACATGGCTAGACAGTTATTTATAGATTTAGTTCATGAACTCCTAGACAGGTTTCAGCAAGCAAACTTATTATGAGTGTTCAGTGGTAATACAAAATCTAAGAAAATCTTAAGCTGCATCAATCACTGTATAAAAATCATAATGTGTCAGATGGTTCCACTGTTATCTTCCCTGGTCATACTCCATTGATAGTATTATTTACTAGGTCTGGGGTTATATATTAGAAGATATGTTCATAAATAGATACAAATATTAACAATAGCTATTAAGATATATAACTTACCTACTTGTATATAAGTAAGTATGATATACTTACATATGAGCAAAGTAAAGGCCAAAGAATTTAAGGGACTGGAGATGGTCACCCAGATAGTAAGTCTTCAGAGGAGGAATTTGAAGTCAGGTCTTCCTGACTCCAACTCTCTTGAATGTTCTTTATACTATGATGTTTCTCAAACCAATGGTGATTAATTGCTCAGCCAGCCAATACTTTCTTGGAAAAGAGTTTGTTCAATAAATATTTAAGAAACCTCATGACTATAAAAATTTCTTGCTACTTAAAGTTTGGCATATGGTAGGTTTTTAATAAATCTTTGGTGACTGATTGGTTGCTTGATTGCTTAGTCTTAGACAAACTATTTAAATTCTCTGAATCTCAGTTTTCCTGTCCGTGCAGAAGGAAATAAAGAGAATTCTCCTACTAACCATAATTATTAGTTTCAAAAATGTAATGCATGTGAAAGTATTACACAGCTTTATATAATGGTCACATAGTTATTATAGGGAATTCTTAGGTGAGCCCACAATCAACAGAGTTACATAGATAGCACAGTAGGGAGAGCAATGGATTTCGTGTCTGAAAGATCTAAGATCAAATCCTTTCTCAGACACTTACAATGGTATGACCCTGGGCAAGTCATCTTCTCTCAATCTCACTATCTTCATCTGCAAAGTTCCTTTCAACTCTAGTTTATGAACAAAATGATCAAAGAGAATTATGGCAACTACAGAGAATCTAAAGCTTGCATTTAAGCCTACACTCAAAGATATAGAAACATCTGACTGACAAGGGAACTTGAAACATGGTCTAGTACCCTACCATATTGTCCTATATTTTTTCAGAAAGTAAGATAGAAAGTAATGGGGGAGATGTGAGTGTGATGCAATGCAAGTCCACATGAGGCAGGCAATATAAACCCTAGAATTAGAATAGAATAGAACAGGACTGCTAATCCCTCAAGTAATTTACCTACCAAAACTCTAGGAATGTTATATTGACATGGCCAAACATAAGGTAGTGTTTGGACTGGAAACAAACAGATCTACACTTGGTACATAAGAGACAGTTCCAGAGAGAGGACAGGCAGTTCAAGTTCTGGTCAGGAGAGTACTGGCCCCTTAACCCAAGGTAAAGGATTGGAATCAGAGAAAGTAGGTCAAATTCAGGTGCTGTCACAAATTAACTATATGACATCGATCAAATTACTTCTTTTGGGGAGGGGCTCAGTTACTCATCAGTAATTTCAGGAGGTTGGATCAACTTATCTCTAATGTCCCATTCAGATCTAAATATATGTCCCTGTGAATCAAGGATGATTCAAAAGTAATGATACAATTTGAGGCAGAGAATGATTCTTTGGGAAGGGGGTGACTGTTGGGCAGACCCAAACTGGGTTGAGTGTGTGGAGGGGAAAGTGATCAAAATTTCAATGGCCAAAAGGAGTCAACTCTTTGATATCACAGACTTAGAGCTAGAAATGAAATTATTGTTTTCTCATAAAATCTTTTGATTTTAAAGATGACAACCCTGAGGATTAAAGAGGGGAAATGACTTGCCTGAGGCACTACAAGTGGTTAATGGTAGTGCTAGAATTTTAATCCTGATTCCTTGATTCTAAATCTACCTATTATTTCCCCTCTAACATGCTGTCATCTCAACAACTCACTTCAATAAACATCCATTGAACATCTATTATGCTCAAGGCTCTATGTTTGGCACTGTGAATTCCATGATAAAAGTGGCACAGACTCTGCCTCTGAGAGGATGATAATCTAACACGATCCATAAAACTTGTGTCCCTATAACTGCCACTGTGGTTGTTGTTGCTTCCTTCTCAAACAGGACTAATGACATCAGGAGGATGATGTCTTCACTTTTCAAATGAATTGCATTTAAATGAGGCAGAGCTGTACAAAGTCATCAGCTTCACTCTCTGCTTCAGTTATCTGGAGTTCAATGACAATACATAAGTCAAAAAAACTGTCCATGACCCAAGGACTCAATTTCTTATTTTCCCTTTTTAAATTTTATTTTTAATTTATAGAATAAAGCACAAAATGGAGTACATGTAAAAAAAGTAATCACACATGAAACTGCAAATCTACTATGCAAAACTTGCTATTCTTTTCAAATATAGGACAAAATTACTATGTGAATTTCTTTTTTTCTCCCCCTAAGATGGCCACTATTAGACAAATATATATACATGTATGCATGTATCTATGTAGGTATATAATTGTGCATACATTATATATACACATGACAAATTATTCTATACATACTTGCATTTATCAGTTCTTTCTCTGGATGCAGATCATATATTTCTTCATGCATCCTTTGTAGTTAATTTGGTTACTTATAATAGACAGAATAAATGTTAAGCCAAAATTGCAGTTACTGTATACAATGTTCTCTTGCTTCTGCTCATTTCACTCTTCTTTATGTCATGCAAGTCTTTCCATGTTTTTCTGGTAGGTATTAAATGTTCATGTGAGAAATTTGCAGTAGGAAAATATTAGTTATAGTACTAGAGTGCCTCAAATGAGATGAAAACTTATATATCAAAATTTGTAAATCCCCTAACTTCAGAGGGAACACTAAAATCTACATACCACATCCTGAGAATCACATCAATAGAAATAGAGTCACACTTTAACCTTAATTCTGTTGAGCATTGGACTTGAAGTCAGAAGACCAGTGTTTAAATCTTAACTCTTATTATCTTGGGCCTCAATTTTCTCATCTGCAATATCTGGGACATTGAGCAAGATAAAGTTTTTTGATTCCCCAACTCTAGAGTCCTATAATTCCAAACATATATATATATATAAAATTCCAAATATATATATATTTCAAATCTCCATAATATGTGTATATATATATATATTCCTAATACAAAACTCCTTCCTAATGCACTACACCTCAGTCTAATTTCTACTACTTATTGTCAGTATGACTTTAGGAAAGTTGTTTATCCTTTTGTGATCTCATTTGCTTCATATTTTAGATTAGAGTGTTTAATTAGCTGGTTTCTAAGACCTCTTCCTGCTCAAAATCTATGAATCCATATTCTGTGGGATTCTGGGAAAGTTTCATGAAGGAGATCTTGAAAGAAGAGAATGATTTCAACAAGTAGGGAGATGAGAGTAGAGCGGTGGAAGAGGGAATCTATTCCACAGAGGGAAGTATAAAAAAAAAAGCCTTGGAGACAAAAATGTTAAGACAAGATCAAGTAAAAATAAATCATGTAGTGTATTTAGTAAACATGTTTCGCAATTCCATGTCTAGCAATTATTCCATTATATTACACTGATCCCTTCCATTCTTCAGCCTCATCACATATAACTTATCTTTAGTATAATGCCTAATAAAGCCACCTTTAGTATATGAAAATTTGAGGACAGAACTATAAACAATATGTTCGTAATAGAGGCTCAAATATATCACTCAGTTTTCTGAAAATGAACTGTTAATTTGGCCATGACCACAAGACTTGGCCTAGCCACTAGAAGGCAAAGAAAAGTGGTTGGATGGGATGTGTATGCCAACAAATATATTTAGGATTTTTTTAAGTTCTAGATACTGTGTTGAATTCTGAAGATACAATAAAAGGGCAAAAATGTTGTCCCTGACATTAAGGAGATGATATTTTAATGAGGAACACAATATGTAAATAATTTGCTACATTCCAGTTATGTACAGAATTGTTCAGTTGTTTCAGTCATTTATGACTGTTTGTGACCCCATTTGGCGTTTTCTTGGCAAAGATACTAGAGTGGTTTACCGTTTCCTTCTCCATTTTATTTTTTCAGACGAAGAACTAAGTCAAACAAGTTTAAATGACTTGCTCAGAGTTACAGAGCTAGTAAGTCTCTGATATGAACTCAAAAAGATGAGTTTTCCTGAGTCCCATCTATCCACCATGCCTTCTAACTGCCCATCTCCAAAATAAATGAAGGAATGATCTCAGAAGGGAAACCACTAGAACCTGAGCAACTGGGAAAGTTCTCCTGCGGAAGTAAATTTTGACCTGAGTCTTGAAGAAGAGCAGGGAAAATAAGAAGTAGATGGGGGAATGAGCATTCTAGGCACAAGGGGTACAAGGCAAGAAAATATAGAAAGAAGAGAGATTTTTTTAATGTTATTTTTAAGGAACTCCTTGTGCAGACACATTGTAGATTGTATGTAGGGAAGGGAATAATATGCAAGGTAGCACAGAGTCATGTTATGAAGAGCTTCAAATGCCAAACAGTATTTTTTATTTGTTGTTGAAGGTAACAGGGAAATATTGACTTTCAATGAACAGTGGGATGACGCAGTTAGACCTACATTTTAGAAAAGTCACCTTGACAATGAAATGGAGGATCAATTGGAGTATGAGATTTGTAGCAGGGAATAAGTTAAAAGTTTATTGCAATTATCTAGTCAAAAGGTGGTGAAAGCATGAACTAAGATGGAGAGAGGGAGGCAGGGAGGGAGGAAAGGAAAGAGACGGAAAGAGAGAGACCTGTACAACATAGAAATTACAAGTTGGCAATGCATTACTTATGCAGGGAGAGTGAAAGTGACGAGTTGAAAATAACAATGATGTTACGAACCTTTGTGACTGGTGACTGGGATGGTGGTGATGTACTCAATATAAATAAGGGAATTTGGATTAAGAGAAGGTTTAATAAGAAATAAAATAAATTCTGTTATAAAAACAAAAAAAACATTGAGACTGAGTTGCCTTCAGGACATTCAGTTCCAGTTGTCCAAAAGACAGTTGGTGATATGTGAGTGCAGCTCATGAGACTATAGTTGGGTCTAATGATCTGGGAGTTATCTGTTGAATGATGATAATTGAACCCATGGGAGCTCATGAGCATACCAAGTAGGGTTTCTCATCAGTGACACTTAGTATGTAAAAATTCCTGAACCATACTTGGACTGAATTTGAAGCCAGAGGTTCAGTCAGTTTCTACTTGTGTGAGGTTGGACAAAATATTTTATCTCTTTAAGTCTCAGTTTATTCATAAAAAAAGGTTGCATTAGAGAGTCAGTAAAGTTCTTTCCAGTTCTGAATTTACGTTTCTATTAATCTGCAATTGATTCTATTTCTAGGTAGCTTAGCTGTGAGCAGCAATAAACTTGGACTTAGAAAGACCTAACTTCAAATCAAAACTTGTTATAAGGATAAATTAAGTTAATAAATGTAAAGTGCTTCCTAAACCTGAAAACACTATTAACGTTTGGGATGAGGACATTAGTTATACCCCTTACTTCTCCAGTTTCATGATCTGCATCTGAGAGTACTAGTGAGCTTTAATAATCAAGCATCCAGGTTACCTTTAGAAATGATTAGCATCCCAAAGAGAGAGGAATTTCTGCTATATTAACAGAAAATAGAAACATACCTTCAAAATGAAAAAAAATTACGGGCTTCATCTAAAACCTGTTACAGTATTTAATAATTCTTGTGGTCAAAACATTCTTCGCTTAGTGCACTGCCTGCCATATTTCTGGTGATTTAGAAATACTTAATAATAATTATAAGCTTTCTCTAAAGAAAAACCTCATTGCATTTTTTTACAGCAGGAGATACCCTTTAGAACAGAGCTAGAGAAAGCATTAATGCAATAGAACATCATTATGTAGCTAAATTATGCTTTGAATTATTGATGTGATATTGACTCATTTAGTGTATCTCTAATAACTAATGTCCGGAATATACACTCACAGGTTAATACAGCCTCCCAAGGGAAGAAATGAGCAGACACTGAAGCCATAAATTCCTGTATTTTATCACCCCATA
Organism: Potorous gilbertii; assembly: GCA_028658325.1. Lineage (NCBI taxonomy): Eukaryota > Metazoa > Chordata > Mammalia > Diprotodontia > Potoroidae > Potorous > Potorous gilbertii. The sequence continues at coordinate 96,572,148 of CM053771.1, forward strand.
TTTTATTAAAAACCATTAGATTCTTTCTTCTGGACAAGGTCAAAGAATGAGAACAAAAAGAGGTGTTCAACATTAGTTTAAACAAGTTAGAACTTATATAAAAACAATGCCAATTATGGAGGTCCTGTCATTTTCATTAGCAATATTCATTTCCAATGAACTCATCATCACTCAAAGGTTCTCTGAAACAAATGGGATGCAAATGATATCTCAGTGCTTTGACTCAAGTCTGATTCTAAACTCTGTGGTTTCCTTTTCAAGCCAGTGTATCTTTGCCCTTCGGAGGTACGAGGGGCTGTATTACTCAGAGTTTTCCTTAAGAGGCTTTATGGCTTAGTCAAAAGAACACTAGACCTAGAGTTAGGACACTGAGTGAGCTTCAAGTCCCAACTGTTGCTTACCAGTTGTATGATTGAGGGCATACCTAAGTCATACAGGACAACCTGTTTGAGTCTCCTTCCTTCTCACATCTGTAAGTTGAGTGTGTCAATAGTTGTGGTTACTACCATTATGAAATAAAAACCAACTTTATTAAAATTTATAATAAAAGTTAGTAAATATATTCAACAAAATATTTTAATCTATGGTCAAGAGAAGCAACAGTAGACAAAGGATGATGTAATAGAGCAAATGGACTTCTGAATCTAAGACATTACCCACTGAAGCTGATAGAAAGAAGTAGGCCCAGGATTTTCACTGCATAGGGATCATGTAGATGAGGAAATTCCTTTAACATATTTTACTTAGATAATTGGAAGACTGTATTGTTAATGAATTATTTTGCTTAATTTGAAGATCTTTCTTGGTCATTATAGGCCAATGTGACTTGTTTAAATCACAATGAAGCCTAAGTCACATGTGGTTATAGGAGCTTGCTGAACAGGTGGAACAGAAAGGGTGGAGCAGACCTGGGCAGGAGTTGATGAGAGGAGTTAGGGGTAGAGGAAACCACAATCAGTCTTGAGAGTGTTCATTTCTGGGAAGGCCTGATAATGTATGTAGAATTCCTAGTTACTATTATGGATTTCTTTGTTACTATAATGAATTTGGCTTTCTGGTGTAGGATTTGGCTTTTTGGTATTTGAATAAATGTTTTTGGTTCTGTCTTCCATGTGGAGAGTCTGTTATGTCTTGTGATTCAGAATTATACTAGCATATTCATAGTTGCCCTCAGTGTTCTGAATGTCACATTGGTGCTTCACATGGAAACAAGGATGGGATCATGAAACATCAGACCTTTATTTGGAGGCAGAAAGGCTTTAAGGAGAGAAATGGATATCCTAGGATTTCCCTTATTCCTTCCTAGTGAGAGAATGGGATAAAAACACAGAACTCTGTTAAAGCTAGAAACCAGGGTTATAAAAAGTAGGATGTAGAGATTTAGAAAGATGTTTGCAAGGAATACAAACAGAACCAGAGAAAGAACTGGCAGGCATGTGTAGGAGAGGCTCATCTTTGCTAGCAAGTTATTGCCGTATGTGTCAAAGTAGAGACAAGCTGCTGGAAGAGAAAGCTCAAATGGAAAGGAAGTTGGTTGGTTGTAGTGGCAAATTAAGTAGGATCTTTTGCTGTTTTTGTTTTAGTATAATCAAGAAGCATAATGCCTCTATTTGTTCCAGAATCCATGTCCCTTTAGATTGTAAGGTCAAGGATCCTAAAAGGGTGGATTTGGGGTGCAAGCAAAGTAGGATCTTTTGCTGCTTTTGTTTTACTAAAAGGGTCTTTGATTGAATAATGTGATTAAAGATCTTCCTCACCTGTAGATAGGACTGTTCATTAAGGCAAGCTTGATTAGTGGAGTTGTTTCGTACGTGGTCTCAAGTACCTTATTTTTTCTGTTGAGGCACTTGGTCCGGAGGGTCATGCTATCTGATTCTGAAAAGTGTATAAATACTCTGAAGGTGAGGTTTTACTTTGGGGCTTAGTTTTTGGAAGAAGGTTTGTGTGCCAGATGAGACTCTGGAAAGCCTCTAAGCAGCCCCCTGACTTTGAAAACCCAGATGTTGCTGCTTCCCTTTCTGGTAATTATGTATGTATGGTTAGGCAATTTGGAATCACTGTCTGTTGATTTTTGATTTCTCTATATTCTCTGAAGTTCGGGGTACTGACTTTTTCCCCTAAACTAAGTGAATGATACATGTGCTTGATGAAAGTTATTGTTAACCTCTCAAAAGTTGCCTTTCCTTTTAGAAAAGCAGATCAAAGAACCTGTGATAGCAGGCCCTCCCCTGGGTATGTTGGGGTGCTTATTGTTATACTGGTTTGAATGCAAAGCTTTTTAATGCTGCAGCTGTCAAACTGTCCTTTAGAAAAGCAAGCTAGAAAGTCTCAGTTGGTAGAAGAAAAAACTGTCATTAGTTTATCTCACAAAAAAGAAGCAAAAAGGTAACAAGAGGAAGGTGAATGCAGCCCTTGCAGAGGTTTGGCCTGATTGGGGCCCAGACACTTGGAAAGAAGATGCATGGGAGGAAAATAAAACAAATGTAAATGAAGAAGCTTCTAGGAATCTGGGTATATGTCCGATAAGAACTTTCAATAACAGAAAGCAGGAGAATTGGGGGTTGGGGGAAGACATAGTGTTTGGGGAAATAATTGAGGATTTTACTTAGTAGGAGGTTACATCTCAAAGGATGGGAGAATTGTTGGTACCTTGGATGTGAGAATCAGTGAAAATGATAAATTTTCTCAAGAGAGGAGAGTAAATAGCCAGTGAATTCAAAGTCAGAATAGATTGACAAGAAAATAATTGTTTACTACTCTATTGAGAGCAGAGGTAGATTTTGAAAGAATAGATGGCATTCCAACTAATGAATTGTACAAAATGTATTCATGAAAGAAGCTTGATATTAGACCAAGCAGGAAAATAAGAACTGCCCCTACAAATCCTCCTGAAGTATTATATCCAAGCTCATCACACCTACAGGGAGAATAGGAATAGGAATAGAAATCTAGCCAGGCCCCAGCTAGATTAAAGAAAGTCTACTTCTAGCTGGAATGATGACCCTCCAAAACTTCAAATTAGGAAAAAAAGTAGGAGCAGAGCCAAGATGGCAGAGTAGGAAGATGCACAAAGCTAGGTCTTACCCCACAGCCCTTAAAATACCTATAAAGAAGAACTCTCAAAAAATTCTAGAGCAGGAAAAGTCACACAATAACAGAGTGGAGGAGATTTCTAACCCAGAGTGACCTGAAAGACCAATGGGAAAGGTCTGTCACACTGAAAGTGGAGCAGAGCTGAGCCCATCCCAGCCTTGGCCACACAGTACTGAGAGGAACATAACCCAGCAGGCTTCAGGGACAGAATCTCCAGTGCCAGCACAGATCTCTTGACCCACAGGCATCAAAGATCAGCGAGAGGGTCTTTTTAGCTGGTTGTGAAGGGAACAGGGTGTCCTCATAACTCAGGCCTCCTTAGGTGGTAGCAGTGGAGGCTGCAGCAGACAGGGGCTCCCAAAGCAAGCAGTAGCCCATATCCATTGTTGAAGGTCTCACTGAAAACCCCCTGAGGGAACTGAGCCCTGTGTGGTGGCCCAGCCCCCACCTGAGCAGCTGATCTTAATCACACATTGAATATCAGCCCTGCCCTCCACTGAAAAGCCCCTGAGGGTTTGGAGTAGTTCATCTGAATCGAAGCCCCTTTTCCTACCTTGGTGGAACTGGAGGTGTGGTGGTTGTGGACAGAAAACTCAGAAGTCAAGTCACTGACTGGGAAAATTCCCCCCCCAAAAAAAAAACCAAGACCATAGAAGGTTACTTTCTTGGGGACCAGGTGTCTCCCCTCATCCTTTCAGATGAGGAAGAACAAGGCATACTGTCAGAGGAAGTCAAGGCCTCTGCCTCCAAAAGGCACTTAAATTGGGCTCAGGCAATAGAAGATCTTAAAAAACAAGTTAGCAGTTTACTAAAGGAGAACTAAAAAAAATGCAGAGGAAAATAATAGCTTTAAAAAGAGGCTAACTAAGTTGGAAAAAGAGGTCCAAAAAGACAGTGAGGAGAAGAAGGTTTTAAAAAGCAGAATTAGTGAAATGGAGAAGGTTCAAAAGCTCACTGAACAAAATAATTCGTTGAAAGAGAGAATTGAGTTCAGGAAAATGAATGACTATAAAATAAATCAAGCAGTTACTAAACAAAACCAAAAGTTTGAAAAAGTGGAATATGAGACATCTCATTGGAAAAACAACTGACCTGGAAAAGAGATCCAGGAGAAACAATTTAAAAATTATGGGACTACCTGAAAGCCATGATCAGAAAAAGAGCCTAGACATTATCTTCCATGAAATTATCAAGTAAAACGGCCCTGATATTCTACAAGCAGAGGATAAAATAAATATTGAAAGAATCCACTCCTGAAAGAGACTCAAACAGAGAAACTCCTAGGAATATCGTGGCCAAATTTCAGAGTTCTCAGATCAAGGAGAAATACTGCAAGCAGCTAGAAAGAAACAATTTGAATACTATGGAAATACAATCAAGACAACACAGGATCTGGCAACTTCAACATTAAGGTATCAAAGGACTTCGAATGGGATATTCCAGAGGTCAAAGGAACTGGGATTGAAACCAAGAATCATCTACTCAGCAAATCTGAGTATAATACTTCAAGGGAATAAATGGTCATTCAATGATAGGGGTCATTCAATGCTAACTTGTTAGCAAGGACCACCCTCTCCTACACATGCCTACACAGTTCTTTCTCTGGTTCTGTTTGTATTCCTTGCAAACATCTTTCTAAATCTCTACATCCTACTTTTTATAACCCTGGTTTCCAGTTTTAACAGAGTTCTGTGTTTTTATCCCATTCTCTCACTAGGAAGAAATAAGGGAAATCCTAGGATATCCATTTCTCTCCTTAAAGCCTTTCTGCCTCCAAATAAAGGTCTGATGTTTCATGATCCCATCCTTGTTTCCATGTGAAGCACCAATGTGACATTCACAACACTGAAGGCAACTATGAATATGCTAGTATAATTCTGAATCACAAGACATAACAGACTCTCCACATGGAAGACAGAACCAAAAACATTTATTCAAACACCAAAAAGCCAATGATAGAGGACTTTCATTCATTCATATTGAGGAAAAGACCAGATTTGTATAGAAAATTTGACTTTTATATACAAGAATCAAAAGAAGCATGAAAAAGTAAACAGGAAAGAAAAATCATAAAAACTCTTTAAAACTGAACTATTTACATTACTACATGGAAAGAAAACATTTATAACTCTTGAATCTTTTCTCAGTATTTGGGTAGATGAAGAGATTGCACACACACATACACACACACACATACACATATATAGACAGAGGGTACAGGATGTGTTGAATCAGAAGAGATGATATCTACACAAAATAAAATAAAATAAAATAAAAATTAAGGGGTGAGGGAGGAAAATACCATGAAGAAAAAGGGAGAAATAAAATGGGGCAGGTTATAACTCATAAAAGAGATAAGAAAAATCTTGTTCAATGGAGGAGAAAAGGGAGAAGGGGAGAGGAGAAAAAATGAAGCTACTCTCTCCACATGTGGCTGAAGGAGGGAATAACATGCTCACTAAATTTGATATGAAAATTTATATCACACCACAGGAAAGTAAGAAAGAAGGTGACAAGTGGTGTGAGGGGAATAATAGAAGGGAGGGAAAATGGGAAAAGGGTGTTACTAGAAATAAACACTTTTGAGAAGGGACAAGGTCATTTGTGGGGGGAAAATAAGAGGGGATTGAGTAGATCAGAGGGCAATATAATTAGTATTACAGAACATAATTATTATGGAAATCTTTTGCAAAACAACACATATTTAGTCTGCATTGAATTGCTTGCCTTCTCAGTAGGGCTGAGGAGGGAGTGGGGAAGGGAGAGAAGTTGGAATTCAAAGTATTAGCCACAAATGTTGAAAATTTTTATTGCATATGATCAGGAAACAAGAAATACAGGGAATGGGGTATAGAAATTCATCTTGCCCTACAAGAAAAGAGAGAAGATGGAAATAAGGGAAGGGTGGGGTATGATGGAAGGGAGGATAAATTGAACAAAGGAGTAATCAGAATGCAAGGCATTAGGAAACTGGGGGAGGGAAGTGATGGGGAGAAAAATTTGACATGTTACAAAGTGAGATAAAAGCAATGAGGATTAAAACAATTGAATTAATTCTGAGAATAAATCAATGACTTCTTTAGTTTGAGGAAAAGAATTTTAGTCTATTTCCTAGAAGAAGGTAACCTTGGGCAAAATTTGACATTGATGAAAAAGTTAAGATTTTAATGGTAAATTTGATTTTATGATTGTTATTTAATCAGGAGCTAGAACATGTATAGAAAAGCATGTAAGCCACTTAAGACTTGCCTCAAAAGATGTTCCTTAGCCAAAGGGAAATTATGATCATATTTGAAACCTGGTTATTGGAACTTGCCATTTTTAGATGCTGTGAGACTATGAAGTGATTGTTCTTCTGAGTCTAACTCCAGGTATGGATAGCAAGAAAGGCAGTCTGAGCTTCCAATCCATGATTCCAGTAAGCCTGTGAGATGCTGGTATGAACTGAAGAAGGTGGTCTCATGGGAAGGGTGGAAGAGTGGCTGTTCAACCTGGGCTGAGGTAGGATTCTCCTGACTCAATTTCCCCAGTGACACCTGGCAGACTTTAAGCCTGACTGAATGCAAGTGGATAATCTAATACTGCCTGGAATTGACACAAAGTTGGGTAGATATTGTATCCCTGCAATGTCCCTACTCTTGGTGGCAATTTCCTATAGTCAGAAGGTTTGTAAGTTTAATACCAGATCTAGGGGGCGGAGCCAAGATGGCGGAGTAGAAAGACTCACATATGCTAGCTCCAAACCCACAGCCCATGGATTTCCTCTAAAAAGAACTCCGAACAAATTCTGGAACAGTGGAAGCCATGCAGTAACACAGTGAAGGAGATTTCCGTTCCAGAGAGCCCTGAAAAACCGATCCCAAAGGTCCATCGCGCTCTGAATGGGAGCAGAGCCCTCCCCTGCCCTGGCCGTGGGGCACTGAGAGGAGTGAGCAGATCCGAGCAGGCTTCAGGGCTGGAATCTCCAGTGGCCGCGAAGGTCCCTCCACCCACAGACACACAGGTCAGGGAGAGAGATGTCTGAACAGGCTGAGAGGGGAGTGGGGTGTCTCCATGACTTGGGCCCCATCAGGAGGCAGTGGCAGATGGCCAGAGGCTCCCAGAGCAGGCAGGAGCTTGGCAGCAGCTCCATTACTGAAGGTCTCTGCATAAACCCCGTGAAGGAACTGAGCCTGGGAGGCGGCCCTGCCCCTACCTGAGCACCAGAACTTAAGCTTCCATTGAATAGCAGCCAGGCCTGCTGCCAAAAGCCCTGAGGCTGAGGAGCAGCATTTGAATCTCAAACCTCCAAGCACTACCTGGGTGGATCTGGGTGGGGGTGGACAGGAATCTCAGAAGTCAAGTAACCAGATGGGAAAATGCCCAGAAAAGGGAAAAAAATAAGACCATAGAAGGTTACTTTCTTGGTGAACAGATATCTTCTCCCATCCTTTCAGAAGAGGAAGAACATTTCTTGGGGATCAGATGATACCCCCCATCCTTTCTGACGAGGAAGAAGAGTACTTACCATCAGGGAAAGATATAGGAGTCAAGGCCTCTGTATCCCAAACATCTGAAATAGATATCCAATGGGCTCAGGCCATGGAAGAGCTCAAAAAGGATTTTGAAAATCAAGTAGACAGGTGGAGGAAAAATTGGGAAGAGAAACGGGAGAGGTGCAAGAAAAGCATGAAAAACAGGTCAATACCTTGATAAAGGAGACCCAAAAAAATGCTGAAGAAAATAACACCTTGAAAAATAGGCTAACTCAATTGGCAAAAGAGGTTCCAAAAGCCAATGAGGAGAAGAACGCTTTCAAAAGCAGAATTAGCCAAGTGGAAAAAGAGGTGCAAAAGCTCACTGAAGAAAATAGTTCTCTCAAAATTAGAATGGAACAGATGGAAGCTAATGACTTTCTGAGAAACCAAGAAATCACAAAACAAAACCGAAGAAT
>CM053771.1:96580673-96630147 GCA_028658325.1 Potorous gilbertii
ATGGAGGGAAATATAGTTAGTCTTACACAACACAACTATTATGGAAATCATTTGCAAAACTGCACAGATATGGCCTATATTGAATTGCCTGCCTTCCCAAAGGGAATGGGTGGGGAGGGAGGGATGGGGAGAAGTTGGAACTCAAAGTTTTAGGAATAACTGTGGAGTATTGTTCTTGCTACTAGAAAATAAGAAGTACAGGTAATAGGGCATAGAAATTTATCTGGCCCTACAGGACAAAAGAGAAGGTGGGGACAAGAGAAGGGAGGGATGATAGAAGAGAGGGCAGATTGGTGATAGGGGAAATTAGAATGCTCAGTGTACTGGGGTGGGGGGAATGGGACAAATGGGGAGAAAATTTTGGAACCCAAAATCTTGTTAAAATGAATGTAAAAAGTTAAGTAAATAAATATATATTTTAAAAAATACCAGATCTATTGAATTATAGATTATTGGTAGGGGAACATCCGAGGTTAAGTCTAAAATTAAGCTATTAGGAATAGGACTTTAGATGAACAACAATAAGTTAGTGTCCTTTAATTCTTAGTAATACTGTGGAGATAATTAGGTCAAGAGATTTTGAAGTTAGCAACATAAATATTATTTGTATCTCAGTTGCTTAATGTTTAAAAAAGTTCTTTTATGCTCCATATTGTAAATGGTTTAAAAAGAAGTATCACCTGACCAAAAGTTTGAATTGTTTTATCTGTTATAAACTGTATTAGAAATGAAAAAGAAAACAAAAGAAAAGAAAAAAGTAAACGAGATTGAATGAGGCTATGATAGTGGGTTCATGGACTCCAGAAGCACGACTGACCCTATACTTTCCCTACTTCTGGTTATTGTCTCCTTGTTTCTTCTTTAGCTTTTTGTCTGTTCACCTCCTTTGTCAAATTTGTTTTCTTTAGGCTTAATCCTCCACCTGCAGATGCCTGATCTTTAAGCCTGATGTTAACCTCTGTCTGATGTGATGTGTCACTCCTGGAGCTGGTGTCAGTCAAGTTTTGGATGCCAGCTAAAGAACTGATCCTTTGAATGAGACCTCTTAGGAGTAGGGACAGCTTTATATCTAATTTCAGTAGGAAGTAGTAATGGAAGAAGAGACCTTCGCCCCTTGCCCTAAGATTTTCTGCCCCATTCTTTGAAGGGGGAAATGATTGGGTGCCTGTGCTCAAACCCTACCCTACGCTATTGTTTTATGTGCCTATATTTTGCTATCCCTATTATACTGTTATAAAGTTCTGTTGACACCAGTTGCCCCATTGACCTATGTAATGGGTAAGAACGATCTTGGGATCTGTATTGTTATTGTATTTTTTGCTTAATTTGAAGATCTTTTCTATTTACTAATAGGCCCATGTGACCTGCTTAAATCATATGTAAGCCTAAATCACATCCAGTGGGAGGAGCTTGCTGAATGGGTGGAACAGAAAGCATGAAACAGAACTGGTAGAAATTTGGTGACAAGGATTAGGAATAGAAGAGAGAGCACACAGTCAGGGACATCTAGCCTTGTGAGTGTTCATTTGTGGGAAGGCCTGATAACCTGTATAGACTTCTTGGTTACTACAATGGATTTCTTTGTCACTATGCTGGATTTGGCTTTCTGGTGTTAGAATAAATGTTTTTGGTTCTGTCTTCCATGTGGAGAGTGTTATGTTTTGCAATTCAGAATTATACCTGCATATCCATAGGTGGCATAGGTAATGTGAATATCACACCGATGCTACAAAGACAAGGTGAGGAAAGGCAAGGCAAGGCATAGCAGGGATGGTTCCTTAAAACAACCCCTGTTGGTTGGTGTTTGGATTCTTATTTTCATTCTACATGATGCAAAACTGAGTCTCATGTAAAGTGATTGTATAATTAAATAAGAATAAGTATAATTTTATGTAACTAATAAGTTATCTAAGTGAGGCCTAAATCTAGGCCATATGATACTTTTTAAAGTGATCCTTCCTCAAGGAGAAGCAGAACAAATATAGACTTTCTTCTCAGAACTGTATAAATTACTGAATTTGACCAACACTCATATGAAATGACCCAGGGAAATGCATAATTTTCATATTTTTCAGCTTTGCTCATATTCGTGAGAATCTTGACAGATTATCCTCTAAGAAGGTCATAATGTTCACTTGCTCTGAGTGTATATCTGTATAACTCCATAGGAAAATAATTTAGATCATATCGGTATACATCTATCTATCTATATTATATAACTATATATCTATATAGATAGCTAGATATATAGATAGATATTTATATATATATCTACCTATCTATAACAAAAACAGAGATGCAAAAAGTACTAAGTGATTTTCCAGATTTGCTCAGATACTATGAGGGATAGCTGTAATTCAAACAAAGAACCTTTCTTTTCAAGTCCAGGGTTTTATCCACCATGCCACTCCAGTACCTTTTATTTCCTCCCAACATATATCCTGATCATTCTCCTCTCCCTAGTATACTTATCCTTTTATCCTTGTCTGGTATACCCTATCAGTTTCTTATTACCAATAACTGCCCAGGAAGTAAGAAGTTCTGGCCAGAAAATATAAAATAATGCAAAATCATTTCTCTATGGTGAACTCAACTAGGACTTCATTCCGTTAATTCAGCTATTGATCAATGAAGGATTTATTAAGCATCCATATGCCAGGCATTAGGGATGGACACAAAGATAAAACAAAACTATCCCTTCCCTTATGGATCTTACTTTCTAATGAGAAAGACGGCATGAATTTATGTGTACATTTTATCTCTCACAGTTCACATATATAAGAAGTAAGGTTACCTTGGTGGCACCAATTATATTTTTGAAGGAGGCAAGAAAAACCTAATTCCAAAGTTCTGAGTCTCGAAAAACTAACAAGGATTCCAAGAGATATAGGAAAAGAGGGAAAGCATTTAAGACAGGAAGGAACTACCATATAAAATCAGTAAGACAGGGCTAGATTATGAAGAGATTTGAATTCAAAGATCTATCTATCTATCTATCTATCTTTCTATGTATAATTTTCCTAGATATAATAGGGAGCCATAGACATTTATTGAATGGGTAGGGGCAAAAAATATGATATCTTTTAGGAAAATGACTGGCAGCTAGGTGATGAATAGATGGATAAATGGGAAAGAGAGAATGAACGATAGAGAAAGAGATGATGAAGATAGATAAATAGAGAGATAGATGCGTGGATGGATGGAACATGTATTAGGTACTTATAAATAACAGGTACTGTAATTAATATATTTTAATGGTGAGGTTTTAATGCCATATCCAGAAGTAATTAATGATATACCAAACAAGAGCAGAAGAGTGAAAGTTCTCAAACACTGTTTTCTTTGATCAAATGCCATCCTTCAGATAATCTGTCACAGAATGAGGTCTTGAGAGCTGACGATATTTTCAGTGGCTGCTCTGTTGAAATGTTGAACTTTACAGACTTTCCAGGTAATTGCTTTGAATAAATAAGAGCTCTTCAGTTCTTAAACACTTAGGGGAAAGATTTGTATTGCTGACATTCAAGTGGGTGTCCAGAATGTCCCTACTTAAAAATCTATACTTTCCCATATGCTAACCTTATTAAAGGCACTTCCCCTCTTTGAGTCTTTGTTTCTTAATCTATTAAAAAAAAGGTTTGTATTAGAATGCCTCTACAGATTACTTAAAGATCAAAATTATTAATGAATGTGATAATATTAATAACAAAAGGCAATCTCAATAACTCAAGCGTTTTTAAGTGATACAATATCACCTGAGACCAAAAGGGGAGAAAATATCCTTATTTTGTCCTGAGATCTGGTGTAAGATAAATGCATAAGAGATGAAATATCATGACTTTAAGAGGATGCTTAACCTACACAAGAAAATTTAAACTATTCTTCATTTTAGAACTAACTCACATGAAAAGGTCTCATGTTAGATCTGAAGTATACTTTTTTTCCAAATCACATGAACATAATTTATCATCACTGAAATAACAATGTAGTAAAATTGTTGTGTTGAAACAACAATAATTTTTAGTATTTCTTTTTTGTAAATGGTAATTTTTGAAATTTTGCCCCTTAAATTCAAATTCATGATTTGATTTCAAAAGTGACCCAATTTCTGATATACAGACCCATGATATGTGAGCCATTAATGTGAGCACAGTCTGTATTCTGGTGCCTTTTTTCATCTCTGCAGCATGTGATAAACACTTTTAAAAAATTTCTTGTTTGTCAATAGTGAGACAGCTTTGTTAGAAAATGTTTTTGGATTATAAAATAGTAAATTCAGATGGAGCTCACCAGAAATATGAATTTATTTTATCATAAATGGCCATCCAACTTTTTCTAGAATTACTCCAGTGATGGGCAGTTTTCACCAACAAGGCAGAACATTGCACTTTTTATTAACTACAATTTTTAGGAAGGTTTTCTTTGACTACATGAAACTTTTAATGAGTAAGTCCTTCCATAAGACAGCCTAGTAAACACTTACAGAGAGGATCCTGGTACTTCTATAATTCCTTCTCCATTATTTATTTCCAAAACCTAATAAATAAATTACTCTGCAAAACATGAAAAGTAAAGGATGTTTTCCCACATGTAGGTTTTGATCCCAAGAGGCTAGCAGGATCATTGCTCTCTGTATTTTCTAGTGTACATTTCCTCCTGGGGTGCTGATCAAGCTTATTGGGAAAGTACCCCAGTAATGAAACGTATTTCCCTTGGGCTACCAAGGTAGTGATCTAATCACTACCCTGATCATCTTCCTTTGGACACGTTCTAATTTGTTAATGTCTCTTTTCAAATCTAGTGATTAAAACTGAATATAATATTTGGTCTGAACCAGGGCAAAGAAATTAGACCAGAGACCAGTGTCCAGATAGCATTAACAAGATAATGATGATTTTTTAAATTTATCTTCCTAATAGTTTTACTACTGATTATGAATTTGCATGTCATAATGTATGACACAAATGAATCGATACTCATCATTTACTTTGTCTTGCGTGCACATATAATCAGGACAAACTCTTGTGAGTGGGTACATTTTTTTTCTTCCAGAAAGACTGGCATGGCTCTGAGATCTAATGTAACCAGTATGATACCATCTACATACAAGATCTCATTATCCATTGAGATTTACTCGTCAACTTTTATTCTTCAATGGACCTCTTCTACTGGAGCAGAGGTTCCCAAACTTATTGGGCCTACTGCCCCCTTTTCAAAAAACATTATTTAGTGCTTCCCTGAAAAACCTACTTTTTAACCCTTTAGTTTTTGAAATTTACATCATTTCAAGAAGTATAAAATATTTTTTCAATGACACATCTATAATTTAATAATTTATCCTAAATGTGTGGTTCAGTGGGATAATCAAAAAAGTGAAGATATTCCCATTTAGGAGACACAGAAAAGGCTTCCTAAAATCCTGATAGGATTTTAGCTAACCTGAAGGAAAACAAGAAAGCCAAGAGATAGTCAAGAGAGACAGCAAATTTCTCTTTGGGAGCATGGGTTCATGAACACCAAGGTAGCCCAAGGGAAATACGTTTCATTACTGGGGTACTTTCCCAATAAGCTTGATCAGCACCCCAGGAGGAAATGTACACTAGAAAATACAGAGAGCAATGATCCTGCTAGCCTCTTGGGATCAAAACCTACATGTGGGAAAACATCCTTTACTTTTCATGTTTTGCAGAGTAATTTATTGAACATCTACCATTCAACTAAATTATGTTTCATCTATTTTGTCCCTTTTATGAATAATATTATTAATAATATCTCTGTTTCAAGTCCTATTTGTAGTACATTTTTTATTGTTTTATTTGGTTGTTCCCTCTTCCCCAAAAGTTGATTAATGTACAATTTTTCCTTCCCTGGAATGGTCCTGAAGACAAACAGCACAAGTCCCCAAGCTGACCTCTGCCAAATCCCTTGATACCTTTTCCTCAAATGGTTGCCTTAGCATTTACAAATTGCTTTCATTTTCCTGTTCTCAGCAAGACTGTTTTGAATTTGTGTGGTGGTGGCTTTCCTCTCCAAATATCACTGTTATAAAAGGCTCTTGTAAAGTTCAGATGGGCTCAGTTCACTCTCTCCTGGACTGCTCACATTTCAGAGTAACAGACTGAGAACAAAGCAATAGCAAAAGCCACAGGTCCCAGGGGTCTCCATCACTTGCCAGAAATCCTTCCCAACACCCATCATGTAGAAAATGTGAGTTAACGCCAGCAGAATCAGTAGCAAAAGAGCAATCTTTCAGTCAACAAATATACTGGTGATAAGGTAGAGAGGAATTAGATGATACATCAAATGTCAAATCTTATAGAGGAGTATGCTACCATCTGCGTCACATTAGGCAGGTTAATTTGGGTCAATTTCGTTCAATTTTAAAGGAAACATGGAAAAAATATTACTTTAAAAGAAACAAAATGAAAACTTCAAAACTATTTCAATTCAACCAATATTTATTAAGAGTCTAGACAAGTACTATGGTAGCGGCTAGGGGAGGTTACTGTAGTTCCTAGCTCATAGAGATTTTAAAGGTGATTAAGTTTAACCTTCTTCCTTTTTATATATGAGGAACTTGAGTCCTGGGGATTTTTAAGTGACTTGTCCAGATACACAAAATAGTGTGTGACAAGGAAGGGAAAGAGACAAGTCACTGAGCTAATGAAGTGGAAACGATCCTGAATATAGAGTCAGAAGGTCTGAGATTGAATTCTATGAGATTGAAACTATGCTACACGCAAAAATTCCTTCTCCTCACCCATTTCCTCTACCCTTAGAAAGTCAGTTTTGTCAATTCTTATGTATACTGGTTGTTGTTGAGGGTATAGTAGAAGGGATTCTTGATTAGGCACAGGTTGGAATAAATAAGAGGTGTCAAACTCTAGCAGTTAGCCTGATTTAAATTAAAACATAATTGGGAAATATTTAATAAAATAAATACAACACAATACAATGTAGGTAATGGTGATTTGTACGTTTAAGTCAATATACACTGCAGGGATTCATTTCTATTTGAATATGACACCATTGGACTACATAGCCTCCAATTTCCCTTCTACCTGTCAATTTCTGGTCCTATATCTTTGAACTAGGGGGAAAACAAAACAAAATTTTAAAAAAAAAGGTCAATATGGAATTATAAAACCAGGGTAAATAAGGATATAGGAAGATAAAGTCGAACTGTTCTGTATGAATGACAATGGAGGGCACTAAGTGAACTAGGGAATTTAATTATAGTTTTCTTGTTAATGCCATTTTAAAGGGGAATGATGCTACAGGAGGAAATATGTGGCCTTTTTTTTTTTCCAAAAAGGAAAAGGGTATATTCTACTATTTCCGGGTTTATGAGTTTCAATTAAATTCCTGACAAAATTATAGAACTTACATTTAGAGGAGGGTGGTGGACATTAAAAATGATGAAAACATACAAAGCTTCAAGAACAGACCATGTCTAACTAACCTCATTGTCTTTTTTTTATGATACTAGTAGATGAAATGATGTTGGAGAAATATTTTTTTCTAGATCTTAGCAAACAGAGGCTTTAGAAAAAAGTAATGTAATTATAAATGCCATTTGAATTACATCTGGTAAACACTTCTTATGTGTAGCATTGTTCAGTGGTTAAAGAACTGAACTTAAAGTAAATTAGACAAAACTAAATGTCACCTTTGGCTGCAAAACCCTGAGCAAGTCAGTTCACTTCTAATTGTTCAACACAATTCTCTATGATTGTAGGTTGCAGAGAAGCTGGATCTGAAGGTATGTGTTGATATAGGGGGATTCTTCACTGAAAGTTTCCTACATCACAGATAACAGGGGAGAAAATATCCCATTCCACCAAATGTTGATGAGTCTATTTTTTGACCTTCATTTGTGGTTGATCCTAAAAATAGATGGCACACCTGCAGCAAGTTACAAACTAACTGTAATAAAAATACAAGTTTTATTTTTCACTGGAACTGAACCATTTTAACATGAACTCAAAAGAAACATTCAAGAAACAATTTAAATTATTTTTATTACAGAAACGGAGAATTTGTTCACTTAATGTTCCATCATGAAAAATCTCTATGGGCCCATTTCAAAGCAATATTTTCATCTCAAATTCCAGAGTACCTGGAATTTATTCCATTTGTCTATGTGGAACTAAGTTTGCCAAATACTGGATCAACATGCTAAAGTGTCTGGCAGGACCTGTTTAATTTCAAGACTAGCATTGCAATTCTAAAAAACTAAACTAAACCAAAAAAAAAAGTCAAACAGAAAACACACTGAAATGAAAATGTCCTTAGCTATCAGAATTATAGGATGGTGTTTAAAAGAACACTAAGTGGTGCGATATAATTTTTGTATAAATAGCAGGAAAATTCTCAGTCTGACCTTACACACACACACACACACACACACACACACACACACACACACACACACACACACATTAATGGAGTGGGCTATATTGGCAGGTAATGAGTTTTCAGTCATTGCTAGATTCATTATCTTCAATCTGGAAATGGATGAATGTTCATAAATGTCATTCCCTCCTTGTCATGAGGTAGGACTATATAATCTCTGGTGTTCCTTTTCATTCTAAGACTTTATGTTATTATAATTCTATAGCATAACAGTGTTATGTAGATATCGAAAGATCTTCATGTCTGCCTCCATGACTGTGGCAGGAGTGGGGGATGGGTTTGACAGTTTAATTATCCTAGATGAACAACTGTTAGGATGATTCTAATAACTTTGTCCTGTCACTCACAAATTAGTTACACTGTTATACTGTTTAACAGAATAAAATGCTGTGAAAAGGCAAAGGCCTTTGGTCAAGGTCATCCCCTCCTCTCAAGAGGCCACAGTGATGGAAAGAGTGCTAAAAAGCTCTGATAACCATACAATGACCTTACCTATCTATGTTAATAAACCTGTGCATGTCTGATTAATACAATACCTGAGAAAGTAAATTGGGGAAACCTTTCTTCTCTAGATCAGCACTTTGCCATATTAGACAGGCAGGTATAGTAGGTACTTTCACATCCTTAAAGAGGGGTATATATGTTAGGAGTGGAGGAGGTGACTTGAGAAGTTTCCAGGTCTGGATACACAGATGTCCTTGTTCAGCAGAACTTTAGCATTCTGTGACACATAAATCAAAACGGATCCATTAGATGCTGAGAACAAGAGGCGGATTCATTGCAGAAAGAATAATTTATATAGAAATTGTACATGTGAAAAAGTGTCTTTCCTCCATTCCCTCTAAATAATGCAAGAATCCTTTAGTAGTTGGCTAAATAAAGTCTGTTAAAATTTGAATCCTATCTCTTTATGTTCTGTTAGTTTATATTTTAAATCATGATATTTATTTGCAATTAAAAAAACTTCATGATATAGAATCATAACATTAACATTTTAATATATTTGGGTCTATATACAATCTTGAATTCGATATCTTAAGATTGATACTGATAAAGGATATTTCCTTTGCCATACTCACTATAATGAGCACCATCTTCATTATGACAAGTAGAAATTTAAACTTTATATACATATACAGTTGCCTATGGCATATGGTTTATATGTGTATGTGTGTGAATGAGTAAATGAGAAAGCATTTATTGTATGTTTACTAGGGAATGAGGCAGTGAGCTAAATCTCAGCAATATAGATACAAACCATGTCCTCAAAGAGGTTACATTAAAATAGGGAAAGAGAACATATTTAGGATGGTGCAGTACATAGAGCACCTGGCCTGGATTCAGGAAGGCTCATCTTCCTGAGTTGTAATCTGGCCTCAGATACTTATTAGCTATGTGACCCTGGGCAAGTCACTTAGCCCTATTTACCTCAGTTTCCTCACCTGTAAAATGAGATGGAGAAGGGAATAACACTCTGGTATCTTTGCCAAGAAAACTCCAATATATGTGTAGTCAACTAAACAATAACATCCACAGAGCAGCTGAAGGAGGTTGTTTTGTTCAAGGGGAATAGAATGGTAGAAGATAGGTATATGACTGGACAGGAAAGGAAGCTGAAGTACAGCAGGTATAATTTACTGGTATTGGTGGTGGTGGTATTCTTAAAGAGTTTATTATAAAGATTTTGTTTTTCTGTGCTGTTACTGCTTTTAATGGGAGTAGGAGAAAGGAAGTAAGAGAATAAGTGCCTACTCCATGCAAGGCACTATGTTAAGTACTTAATAAATATTATCTGATATGATTCTCTTAACCCATGTAGAAGATAAAGTCTCTAGTTTACAGAAGAGAAAACTGAGGTAGACAGAAGTTGTGATTTGCCCAGTGTCACACAGTAAATTTTAAAAACTAAATCTGAACTCATCTTCCTGATTCCACAACCAGTGCTTGTTAGTCGAAAATCAAGAAAATTTAAATTTGATCCTGGAGGTAATAGAGAGCAGTCAGAGATTTTTAAAAGGGTGTGTGTGTGTGTGTGTGTGTGTGTGTGTGTGTGTGTGTGTGAGTGATATGATTGAATGAGGGGTTTAAGAAAATAAATTTGACAGCTAAGTTGAGGATTGACTAGAGGGGGAAAGACTTGTGACAGGTGAACCAATTACAGGGCTATTGTTACCATCTACATATGAGGAAATAAAGGCCTGAAACCAGAGTGGTTACCATGTCAGAGGACGGAAGATGACATATGAGAAAGATGAACAGTATCCTTGAGGCACTGGGATTTTTGCATTACTCATTAGCTGATGAAATCACAGTGATGGGGCATCATTGTTATGACCTTATGGGGGGAGGTTATATATTAGGATGCCAAGGTTAGAGTCAAGAGGCTCTGGACTCAATCACAGCTGTGACCCTTAGAAGATAAGTGATCCAAGCCAAATCACTTAAACTTTCTCTCATGGAACTCAAAATCAAATATTTGATTCTTTAGCAGAGTTAGCAGAGATCTTAGACTCTATTTACAATATATTACAACACACTACATATTTAAGTGCTCATTACGTGCCAGGCAGTGAGCTTAGCAATGGGGATACAAATAAAAGAAAGACAGATTCTGCCCACCTGGCTCAGGGTCATCATGATGGTAGAGTCAAATACATAGCATACAGGCAGTAGGAAATGAAGAGATGGCTGGACTTCTGAGTTCTTTTAAATGGAGGTCTGAGGAGTTTGCTCCACCCTCCAGCTCTCTTATCATAAGTGCAAAAACTACTGAGGGTACTGATGAGGGCTAAGTAACAAAGCTGATGTTATCTATGTAATGAAGAGTTCTCTGGTGATATATTTTTGTTGGGGAGGAGGGGGCAGATGGCAGTACAATGACAACTGAGTCAATTCCTAACAGTAAAGCATGAAGGGAAAGCCAGTCTAACACATTTGTTGCGGTTGTTCAGTCATTTCAATCATGTCTGACTCTTTGTGACCCTATTTGGGTTTTTTTGGCAAAGATACTGGAGGTTTGCCATTTCCTTCTCCAGCTCATTTCACAGATGAGGAAACTAAGGTGGAGGTTAAGTGGCTTGCTCAGAGTCACACAGCTAGTAAGTCTCTGAGGCCAGATTTGGATTCTGATGTTTCTGACTGTGCCACCTAACTGCTAGTTTAATAGCCCAAAACAAACCCCTCCCCCCACACCTTAGCAACCCTGAGAAGCTGTCATTCAGCTTTTGCTTAAGGTTCTCTGATAAGGGGGTCCCACCGTGTACTAACATAAAACCATTCCACTTTTCTGTAGTTATGTTTGGGAAGTCTTTTCGAATATCAATTATACATTTGCTTATTTGCTACTTCTACCTATTACTCCAAGTTTCACCTTACTGAGTCAAAGAAAGCAAAGGTATCACACGATACCCCTTCAGCTACTTAAAAAACAGAACCAGGTAAACTACAAATTTTCTCTTCTCTAAACATCCTCCAGCATCTCTAACCAGTTTTTTATGACATAAACTTGAGGCACTCCATCATTCTGGTTATGTTCCTCTGGACATGCTTTAACTTATCCATTCCTTCAAATTTTGTACCTCAGGACAGAGCCGTCACCTTTTTCCAGAAAGCTGTCTCTTTAGAAAGGTTTTATTTGGCAGTCATATTACACTGCTATTTCATATTAAGTTTTCAGTCCACTGAAGTCCCCAAATGCCTTTGAGACACACTCATCTGTAATCCAGCTTTTCCTATTGTGTAATTTTGATGCTTATTTAACTGAAGAAGGCTTTTGATTTATGTCTATTAAATGTCACCTAATTAGATTCAGATCAATTCTAGGTTCTCAGTACTGTTTTGGATACTGTTTCCTCCAGGTTGTTAGTTATGCATCCTAGTCTGATATTATCTGTAAATTTGATAAAGATGATATCTGTGTCAAAAAATAAGGCATTGCTAAAATGCCTGCTTTAAATTTCCCACCTTTGTGACTTTGGACAAGTTACTCAGATATTCTGAGCATCAGTTTCCTTACATGCTGAATGACTAATCTGAACATTTGGTTCTTATAGTTCTATATCCATGATCGATGACATCCTATGATTCTACCTGCTCAGCACAAGTCCCCGGAGTTCCATTTCACCGGAGACTTCTTCCTTTATTTACCTGGAATCATTCTTGATTACCCTTTGAGTCTGACTATTCAACTCCGGCAATCAGCTCAGGAATCAGACACATACTAGAATTTCTTATTGCTGGTTCCTCTAACTTTTAAAGAATGCCTTTATCATCATTATCTTAATTAAAAGATGGAAAAAAGTAAGATTCAAAGAGAGTAACTTGCTTACAGAAACAAACAGCTAGCAGAAAGTAGCAGAATGTCCAATTCCAACCTGAGTATTCTGGCGACTTTTTGAAAGGATTAGTTTTTAATAATAAGTATAAACAAGTATTATGTGTGTAGCACACTGAATTTATATGTTTTATTTATATAGACTCCAGCAAACCATTCTAAAAATCTCATGCAACAAGAAAGGAAGAATAAAAACACTAAGTAGAGAACATTATTTATATGGATTTTAATTGTTGTAGCAAATGTAATCATAAATCAGCCTGCTACGCTGAGAGGTTGGAAAACTAAGAGGCTTTTAAAGGACCCATTTCAAGGTTGACAGTGTCATACTGTTTAAGCCAGAATGTTTTTCTTCTGCTAAGGTGCCCAGCACTCCACAAATCCTCAGGGAAAACAACAATGGAAATGAGCACTCAGAAACCCACCAAAGTGTTTTAAGAAAAATGGTAAGATCTTTCCACCCCTTTGGAAAGTAGGTCAAGGCAAATGTCTTTATCTATGCATAGTATAAATAAAGTGACTCACAATATTTCAGATTTTAAAGAAATCTTGGAGGTCATTTATTTCAATTGCTAGTTAAATCAACAAATAAAGTCAATAAGCATTTATTATATTCCTATTATATGTCAGGCAGGCAGTAGGTGTCACAGTGGATAGAGTGCCAGTCCTGGAGCCAAGAAGACTCATCTTCCTGAGTTCAAATTGCATTTCTGACACCAAGGGTATGACTCCAGGAAAGTCATTTCACCCTGTTTGCCTCAGTTTTACATCTGTAAAAATGTGCTAGAGAAAGAAATGGCCAATCATTCCAGTATCTTTGCCAAGAAAATCCTAAATGGGATCATGAAGAGTTAGAAATGACTGAAGATTGAACAACAAAAAATGTGCCAGACACCGTGCTAAGCACTAGGTATACAAAGAAAGGGCAAAATCAGTCTATACGCTCAAGGATCTCACATTCTATGGGGAGACAATTGGCAAACAACTATATACAAGCAAGACATGTACAGGATAAATTTGAGCTCAACTGTGAGGGAAGGTACTAAAGTTAAGACACTAAAGTTTGATGTTGTAGTGCCCCAAAATATCCCTGACAAGTAATCATGTAGCTCCTGCTTCAGTACTTTCAGTAGAGGAGAGCTCAGACAACCCTGATTCTTACTTAGCTTTCCCTTATATTGAGCCAATATCTATCTTCTTGAAAACTCCATCTGTTCATTCCAGTTTTGTCTTCTAGGTCCAAAGAGAATATTTAATTGCTTCCCTATATCACAGACTATATGATGTTTGAAAACAGCAATTATGCCTTATAATTCACCACCTTACACTTTGTTTTCTTCAAGTTAAATATCCTTAGACATTTCTCTGGATTGTTATATAACTTATTTTGAGTCTCCTCACTATGTGTTTCCTTTTTTTGTTTTCTGTTACCTTTCAGAATCTCTTAATATTGCCCCCCCTCCATTACTTATTCCTTTAGTGTGATGAAGGCTGTCTCTATATAGCCTTGATATCATTCCTAGCAGTCTTTTTCAGCAGATTGCCCCTCAATCACCCATTTTTTTTATTTTAATCTTCAATATTCCCTTATCCATGAAACAATTCCCAGGTATCTAAAAAACAGAAACTTTTCTCTTTCTCATCAAAAACTTGCTATATTGCACCACCTCCAGTAATTAAGACTTTATATTTTTTCCTTCTTTTCAAAATTTTTCCTTATTCCTCTTTTTATACTTCCACTCTTCTTATTCTCTTTTAAATCTTTCCAATCTAGCTTCTCACCTCAAAACTCAATTTAAATTGTTCTCACCAAAGTTATCAGTGATATTACATGCCTAATCTGATGGTTTTTTGTCAATCCCCCTCCTTTTCAATTTTTCTACAACATTTGATACTTTTCATCATCCTTTCTTGGAAAGTTTCTTTTCTTTATTTCCCTGGCCCTTTTCCACCTGTCTGATTATTATTTCTCATTTTCCATCACTGGATAATTTTCTAACTCACAACCACTAACAGTAAGTGCGCTGTCAAGGTCATGTCTTAGGCTGTCTTCTCTTCCCTTCTACTCTTTCTTTTCTTGACCTTTTTGGCTCCATGGGCTAAATTATATTTATGAAGATTAATCTCTGATTTTCCTTTGCTTATGTCTAGCCTTTATCTCTATTTTAAACGGCAGCATTATGCCATAAATTAATTATTTGAAATTTAAAAGGGGATGTTCCATTGACATCTCAAACTCAGAAGCAAAATAGAAATTATTAGGTTAATTTTCTAAAGAATCCTTCTACTAGGGGCAGATCCAAGGTGAAGTAAAAGGATTGACCTGTAGAAACTCACTCTCATAGCCCAAAAAATACCTGAAAAATAATTCTAAACAAGTTCTAGAGCAGCAGAAGTCATGAAAAGATAGAGTGAAAGAGATTTACCGTCCAAGGCAGCCTGGAAGGCCAACAGGAAAGGTCTATCACACCTAGCATGGGGCAGAGCACAGCCCATGGAATGCAGCCCAGGCTTAGCCACGAGTCACAGCATGGACAGACTACATGGGATGGAGTCCCAGGTAACAGTTGTGGTTCCTAGATTGCTCAACCCACAAATATCAAAGGCAGTTTCAAAGGTCAGTGAGAAAGCTCTTTCATCTGAGTGAGAAGGGAACCTGGTCTGGCCAGGACAGTAGCAGCCACTGCAGCAGCAGTCTCCATTTTTGGAGAACCCAGCTTAAAGACCTTGTGGGGAACTGAGCAGCTGATCTGGGTCTCAGCCATGAGCAGCAGCCCTGGAGTGAGGAGGAGTGCTGGCTGGTGTGGAAAAGCTAGTGGAGGGTCTGAAGAGGAAATTCTACTCACAGATCATGGGCAGAAAACCTTGCAGTGGATCCCATACCTGAGTGCAGGTCAGGAGAGGAGTAAACTCATCTCCATTGATTATGTCACCTTGGAGGAACTAAGAACTTACAGGTCCCCAGAGTATACCCTCCTTTTGACAAAGGACTCAAAAGTCAAGTAACTGGCTGGGAAAATGCACAAAAAAAGGGAAAAAATAAGACTACCGAAGGTTACTTTATTGGTGAACAGATATTTTCTTCCATCCTTTTAGATGAGGAAGAACAATGCATACCATCAGAGGAAGACCTAAAAGTCAAGACTTCTGCATCCAAAACCTCCAAAATAAATATGCAGTAGTCTCAGGCCATGGAAGAAATCAAAAAGGATTTTGAAAATCAAGTAAGAGAGGCAGAGGAAAAATTGGGAAGGGAAGTGACAGTGATACAAGAAAATCATGGAAAGTGAGCCAACAGCTTGTTAAAGAAGACCCAAAAAATGCTGAAGAAAATAACTCCTTGAAAATAGGCTAACTCAATTGACAAAAGAGGCCCAAAAAGCCAATGAGAAGAAGAATGCTTTAAAAAGCAGAATTAGACAAATGGAAAAGGAGGCTCAAAAGGTCACTGAAGAAAATAGTTCTTTAAAAATTAGAGTGTAGAAAATGAAAGCTAAAGACTTTATGAGAGACCAAGAAATTACAAAACCAAACCAAGAGAATGAAAAAATAGAAGATAATGTAAAATATCTCATTGGAAAAACAATTGACCTGGAAAATAGATCCAGGGGAGACAATTTAAAAATCATGGGACTACCTGAAAGCCATGACCAAAAAGAGCCTAGAATCATCTTTCATGAAATTATCAAGGACAACTGCCCTGATATTGTAGAATCAGAGGGTAAAATAAACATTGAAAAAATCCATTGATCACCTCCTGAAAGATCAAAAAGATTTAAAAAGAGAAACTCCTATAAATATTGTAGCCAAATTCCAGAGTTCCCAGGTCAAGGAGAAAATATTGCAAGCAGCTAGAAAGAAACAATTCAAGTATTGTAGAAATACAATCAGTATAACACAAGATCTAGAAGTTTCTAGATTAAGGGATGGAAGGGCTTGGAATCTGATTTCCAGAAGTTAAAGGAACTAGAATTAAAACCAAGAATCAACCACCCAGAAAAACAGAATATAATATTTCAGGGGGAAAATGGTCATTCAATGAAATGGAAGACTTTCAAGCACTCTTCATGAAAAGATCAGAGCTGAATAGAATATCTGACTTTCAAACACAAGTATCAAGAGAAGCATGAAAAGGTAAAGATGAAAGCGAAATCACAAGGGACTTACTAAAGTTGAACTGTTTATCTTCCTACAGGGAAAGATAATATTTGTAACTCTTGAAACTTTATCCAATATTTGAGTAGTTGGAGGGATTTTACACACACACACATACACACACACACACACACACATACACATAGAGGGCACACAGTGTGAGTTGAATAGGAAGGGGTATCTAAAAAAATAAAATTAAGGGGTGACAGGAATATGTTGGAAGGAGAAAGGGATAAATGGAACGGGGTAAAATATCTCTCATAAAACAGGCAAGAAATAATTTTTTCAATGGAGGGGAAAAGGGGTAAGATGAGAAAGAAAAAGTGATGCTTAATCTCATCACATTTGGCTTAAGGAGGGAATAACATGCACACTCAATTTGGTATGAAAATCTATCTTATTGTACAGGAAAGTAGGGGAAAAGGGAATAAGTGGGGTGGTGGGGATGATAGAAGGGAGGGAAATGGGAGGAGGGAGTAATTAGAAGTAAACCTATTTGGGGAGGGACAAGGTCAAAAGAGAGAATAGAATAAATGGGAGGATGGATAGGATGGAGGGAAATACGGTTAGTCTTACACAACATGATTATTATGGAAGTCTTTTGCAAAACTACACATATATAACCTATATTGAATTGCTTGCCTTTTCAGTGGGGATGGGTGGTGATGGCGGAAGAGAGAGAAATTGGAACTTAGAGTTTTAGGAACAAATGTTGAGAATTGTTTTTGCATGCAACTGGGAAATAAGAAATATAGGTAATGGAGTATAGAAGTCTACCTTGCCCTACAAGAAATAGATAAGATATGAACAAGGGAAGGGAGGGGTGTGATAGAAGAGAGGGCAGATTATGGGAAGGGGTAATCAGAATGTATGGCATTTTGGGGTGGGGGAAGGGGAGAGAAGGGGAGAAAATTTGGGACTCAAATTTTTATGGAAATGAGTGTTGAATACTATAAATAAATAAATAAACATCAAAAAGTATCATTCTACTAAACTTGGCACCATATGTTTCTAGACACTGAGATTATAACCCAGTGCCATTCTGAACTTTTCACTTTTATTCATCAAAGCCATCGTGTCATTTCCACCTCAGAAAAAATATCTTGCACAAATTAATTTAGCTCTACTCACACAGGTATAACCCACTCTAATTCAGGTTCTAAATCAACTCTTCTAAATATGATTGCAATAGTCCACTAATAGACATCTGTGCCTTAAACCTAACTCCTTTCTATTCTAATAACTATACAACTGTAAGACTGAGTTTTCTAAAGCATACAGTAGCTCTGATCATTATATCATTTCTCTACCCTATAAACTAGTGCCTCACAATTATTATTAAGATATATTATAAACTCCTTCATTTGGTATTCAAAGACCTAAACTTGACCTCAACCACCTCTTCAAGCAGTCACTAAACTAAGTAAACTGGCCTTCTTATGGTTTCCCAAAAATGTAATGCCATTTCTAGTTTCTGTGCTTTTGCACTAGTTGTCTTTCATGCCTGGAATGCTTTATTTCCACATATTTTCCTTTTAGATTCTCTAGTTTTTTTTAAGACTCTAGCAATAACTTCTATATGAAAACTTGACTGATGTCTCTAAGTTCCTAGTGACTTCTACCCTAACTCAACTTTATGTATGTGTGTGTGTGTGTGTGTGTGTGTGTGTGTGTATAAAATAAGTTTATTACACATGTACAAATGCATATTTATGTAAGCAGACATACACATATGTGTGTACATATAAACACACATATATGTAAAATACATGTATACATCTGTATTCATGTATTTATTCCTTGCAATTCTCTAATGGAATATAAGACTTTGGAGACATGAAATAGGCAATTATTAAATAAATGTAGATTGACAGTTTGCAGTTTGATGCATGATAACAAGATACAGTCTGCGTTGATCAGAGAATGGAAGGCTCTAACTTGCACTAAGGACTTCTATCTTCACTATTAGTGATATTGGAAGAAGCATCTCAAAAGGATACAGCAAAATAATTAATGTTAGATCTGTTCTCTAGTTTTAGCTATGTTTTCTAGCAATTCAATTCTGAGACACGATTCCTTGCTCTTCTCTCAGTGGACAGAATACTCTCTCTTCCTTTCTCTGCTCTTACTCCTCTATCTCTTTACCCCACCTCTGTCTTCAAGCCAGATGGTTGACTCCCTGCATTCTCTGGCTCTATGCTAAAGACCAAGTTCTCCTTTCAGGAGAATTTCCTCTCACCAGTGAGCTCTGCTTATCTTCTCTGGAAGCTAAAACAATATACAGGACATCTCTCCTTCTGGGGGCCTGGGACACTCTGACAAGGTTTGCCCAACTGGGCCTACAGATAGGTAGTTATCTATTCATTCATTCATTCATTCATTCATTTATTTATTTTAAATTTTTTATTTAACTTTTAACATTCATTTTCACAAAATTTTGGGTTCCAAATTTTCTCCCCATTTGGCCCCTATCCCCACCCCAAAACACCAAGCATTCTAATTGCCCCTATCACCAATCTGCCCTCTCTTCTATCATCCCTCCCTTCCCTTGTCTCCATCCTCTCTTTTGTCCTGTAGGGCCAGATAGCTTTCTACACCCCATTTACTGTATTTCTTATTTCCTAGTAGCAAGAACAATACTCAACAGTTGTTCCTAAAACTTTGAGTTCCATCTTCTCTTTATCCCTCCCTCCCCACCTATTCCCTTTGGGAAGGCAAGCAATTCAATATAGGCCATAACTGTGTAGTTTTGCAAATGACTTCCATAATTGTCATGTTGTATAAGACTAACTATATTTCCCTCCATCCTATCCTGCCTCCCATTGCTTCCATTCTCTCTTTTGTTCCTGTCCCTCCCCAAGAGTGTTGACTTCAAATTGTTCCCTCCTTCCACTGCCCTCCCTTTCATCATCCTCCCACCTTTCTTATCCCCTTCTCCCCCCATTTTTCTGTATTGTAAGATAGGTTTTCATACCAAAATGAGTGTGCATTTTATTCCTTCCTTTAATTGAATATGATGAGAGTTAACTTCATGTTTTTCTCTCACTTCCCCTCTTTTTCCCTCCACTAAAATGTCTTTTGCTTGCCTCTTTTATGAGAAATAACTTGCTCCATTCCATTTCTCCCTTTCTCCTCCCAGTATATTTCTCTCTCACCACTTAATTTCATTTTTTTAATCTATGATCCCATCCTACTCAATTCCCTCTGTGCTCTCTGTCTCTGTGTGTTTGCATGTGTGCATGTGCATGTGTGTGTCCATGTGTGTGTGTGTATGTGTGTGTGTGTGTGTAATCTTATAAATTAACCAGATACTGAAAAGTTTCAAGAGTTACAAATATTGTCTTTTCATGTAGCAATGTAAACAGTTCAACTTTGGAAAGTCCCATATGACTTCTCTTTGCTGTTTACCTTTCCATGCTTCTCTTCATTCTTGTGTTTGAAAGTCAAAATTTCTTTTCAACTCTGGTCTTTTCATCAAGAATGCTTGAAAGTCTTCTATTTCATCGAAAAGTAATTTTTTCCCCTGAAGTATTATACTCAGTTTTGCTGGGTAGGTGAGTCTTGGTTTTAGTCTCAGTTCCTTTGACTTCTGGAATATCCTATTGCATGCCCTTTGATCCCTTAATGTAGAAGCTGCTAGATTTTGTGTTATCTGATTGTATTTCCACAATACTGTAATTGTTTCTTTCTAGCTGCTTGCAATATTTTCTCCTTGACCTGGGAACTCTGGAATTTGGCCACAATGTTCCTAGGAGTTTCTCTTTTTGGATCTCTTTCAGGCGGTGATCAGTGGATTCCTTAAATACTTATTTTGCCCTCTGTTTCTAGAATATCAGGGAAGTTTTCCTTGATAATTTCATGAAAGTTGATTTCTAGGCTCTTTTTTTGATCAAGGCTTTCAGGTAGTCCCAAAATTTTTAAATTGTCTCTTTTGGATCTATTTTCCAAGTCAGTTGTTTTTCCAATGAGATACTACACAGTATCTTCCATTTTTTCATTCTTTTGTGTTTTTTTTGTTATTTCTTGGTTTCTCAGAAAGTCATTAGGCTCCATCTGTTCCATTCTAATTTTTAAAGAACAATTTTCTTTAGTGAGCTTTTGAATCTCCTTTTCCATTTGTCTAATTCTGTTTTTTAAACAGAATTCTTCTTCTCCTCATTGTCTTTTTGGACCTCTTTTGTCAATTGAGTTAGCCTATTTTTCAAGGTGTTATTTTCTTCAGTACTTTCTTGGGTCTCTCTTAGCAAGGTGTTGACCTACTTTTCATGCTTTTCTTGCATCTCTCTCATTTCTCTTCCCAGTTTTTCCTCCACCTGTCTAACTTGATTTTCAAAATCCTTTTTGAGCTCTTCCATGGCCTGAGCCCATTGAATATTTATTTTGGATGTTTGGGATACAGAAGCCTTGACTTCTATGTTTTTCCCTCATGGTAAGCATTACTCTTCCTCTTCTGAAAGGATGGGAGGAGATATCTGTTCACCAAGAAAGTAACCTTCTATGGTCTTATTTTTTTCCCTTTTCTGGGCATTTTCCTAGCCAGTTACTTGATTTCTAATTTTCTCTCCATACCCACTTCATCTCCAGATCTGCCCAGCTGGTGCTTGGGGGCTTAGATTCAAATGCTGCTTCCCAGCCTCAGAGCTTTTGTTTGGGGTGGGGCTGCTATTCAGTGTGAGAGTAAGTTCAGGTGCTCAGGTAGGGGCAGGGCTGCCACCCAGGCCTCAGTTCCCTCAGGGGGTTTAGGTAGAGACCTTCAACAATGAATCTGAGCTCCTGCCTGCTTTGGGAGTCCACTGCTGCCTCCCTAGGGGGCCTGAGTCATGGGGACACCCTGCTCCCCTCTCAGCAAGCTGAAAAGACCCTCTCACTGACCTTTGGCACCTGTGGGTTTAAGGACCTGTGCTGGTGCTGGAGATTCTTTCCCTGAAGCCTGCTTGGATCTGCTCCTCTCAATGCTGTGTGGCAGGGCTGGGCTTCACTCTGGGTCTGGTGCACTATGGACCTTTCGTGTCAGTTTTCATGGCTTTCTGGAACAGAAATCTCCTCCACTCTGTTGTGGTATGGCTTCTGCTGCTTCAGAATTTGTTGGGAGTTCTTCTTTGCAGGTATTTTATGGGCTGTGGTTTAGGAGCTAGCATGTGTATATCTTTCTACTCTGCCATCTTGACTCCTCTCCCCCAAGTATTTATTTATAATCTAATTAGAAATCTATACCCTTTTTGGTAATGATTGTATTCATGTATTCTTAATGAGATATTGTTAACATTTGTATTCTAAATTTGTAGGAATCACTCTTGGCAGATTTACATTTGTACTCAACTGGAAAACATACCTCAAAGTACATGAACTTGGAAGTACAGAGTCAGTTAGGTGGCACAGTGGCTAGAACATTGGGGCAAGAGTTAGGAAGACCTGAGTTCAAATCCAGCATCAGATACTTAGTTGATGTAAGATTTCAGGCAAATCAACAAACCTCTATTTGCTTCAGTTTCCTGAACTGTGAAATAGGGATAAAAATAGCCTTTATTTCCTAGGACTGATTTGAGTAGGGAATATTGTGTATGTGATAGTTCCAGTTAATACTGATTGACTTTGCCTGGTTTTTTTTTCTTTCTTTCTTTGTTTAATTATTTGTTACATAGAGTTCTACAGATAAGTAAGTAGAAAAGGACACACAGACATGAAACTGATGAAAAAACAAACTTTTTTGGGGTGTTATTGAACAGGCCAGACTAGATGTTTTTAAGGTTCCTTCCAGGTCTAAATCTTATAAGGACAAATGAAATAATATATTTCAGAGATGCATGGGAAGACATGAATTAATGCAATAAAATAAGCAAAATATGGAAAATAATAAATATATTGATTGACACTATATATATATATGTATATGTGTGTGTGTGTATGAAAAGAACAAAAAAATGAAACAACACTATATAAGTAAACATATATTAGATATGGTCTTGGAGAAGAGTTGACAAAATTTACTTCCCTCCCTTCTTTACATAAAATTGGCACATTTGGATAGGGAATGCTGTTTATGTTGCAGTTGTTATTGATAGGTTTTGCTGAACTGCTTTTTTCTTTATTTTTTAAAACTATTTGTTACATGGAACTCCATGGATAAGATAGTAGAAAATGATATGGTTACAAATAAAGCTCATAAAACAAACCCAACAACTGATATCCTTTTCACTGTTATTATTCAGGAAATTGGACTAGATGACCTTTAAGGTACCTTCTGGCTCTAGATCGTATTAGCCTTAAGTTATAAAGGTCCTGACAGCTGCTGTGAAGGCAGTAAGAGTTTACCCCCCAAAAGAGTCATTTATTTCAAGCAGTATGATTAAAACTGCAATTCAATTTGATTATTTTGTTATACCAAACAATGGAGAAAAGTGATCCTACAGGCCAAATATCTTGTCATCATCAAATAAAACTCTTTGTGTAGATGTAACCATTCTCATTTATCAGAATCAAGACAAATCAATGTTCAAAAGGTTTTACTACAAATAAAGAAACAAATGAAAATATGGGAGATTTACACTTTATAATTATAAAAATATTGATCTATTAAGTCCAGGAAGTCTAGTCTTATTTTTTCTCTCTCACATTTTGCCTGTGAGGTTCAAATTGGGTGTGATAAAACCAACATCATCTCCTCATTGTCATGTCAATGGTGTGAAGGTTGAACCCCATATATATTAGTCATTTTGAGTAATCAGTATGTCACCATGACCTTTTTTTGCACTTTCCAAAGGTGGAAAATGTTTTGTTTTGAAGAAAACATGCTATACATTTTTTTACACAGCAGCAAATGAATAAACAGATAAATAAATAAATGTAAAAATGAAACTGTCATTAATAGACAATTACTTTGTTTCATTTTTATATTCATATATTTTTGCTCTGTGAGAAATGGAGAAATGAAGAATTCAAAGCAACAGGGAAACTTGTTAGAATAAGTACAGAATTGGGTAAGTCAAAACAGGACTACATATATGAAGGAGTACAAGAATAAAAATTTTAAAAAACTATCTTTAAACAAATCTCATGGCTAGTGTTGATCTAGAAAAAAGAGAAGAGAAACTGTACTTCCTGTCCTTTTATTATAGATCAGGAACTACAAATATAAAATATCCCATTCATTGTCAGATACAGTGTCTGTAGTAGTTGATGTTGCTAACCTGTTTTACTTTGTTACAAGGGAAGGTTCGTCCATTGCTGGGATTGGAATGGATTCAGAATGCCTTTCCAGAGCATTGTGATTAATTACACCATCCAATTTTGGGGCAGATATTAAAAACCAAACTCAGTTGTAAAACAAGTATTCATAAATGTGTATGGTGCATTTCAATCTGTATATACCTATCTGCATGGGTACATTGTGTCCATGTTATTCCTGGTAAATCCTTCAGTATTAACATAATCTGTCCATTGCATTACAGCAGTATATGTCACTTATACTTATTTCGCCCAGTAAATCTTATAGAAGTAATCTCATAACCAGAATTTTCAGAGCCCGCTTAGACCATAAATGAAGCATACCTCAAAGCCAGCCAGCCAATGTTAGCCCATAGTGAATTAACCAAAGTGTTGTTTCATCATTATCACTAACCTTTGGATCTTCTCTTTATACCTTCACCCTGTCCTTAAAATCCCCAGAATCTAAGTCCCTGGCTAAAACATTAGTCTATACTGTTGAGTTTGCCCTTTGGGAAAGTCTGCCTCAATCTGTTTGTCTTCAATCCACACAAAGCCAACGTGCCTTTGATTGTACTCTGTGTATCTGACTCTGAGGTACTTCTCTCCCACCTGAACCACTCTGCTGGGAACACAGGCTGCTCTGCCTTAGCCCTTTCATGCTCCTGCCTAGCTGATCATAAGATCATTCACAGATGTAGACTTCCAAGGGCCTAAACTTTGACTTGCCTCAGTTCCTTTCATACTCTGACTGACACTTCCTGTTATATATAGGCTACAGAGCTTATATTGAAATATTAAATCACAGACTGTCAGAGCCAGACAGACCTAAGAGGTCATTTAGTCCAAATCGTCCTTAAACAGGGGCCATTGCATTTAAAATTAGTAGCATTTCTTTAATGCTTTAAAGATAACAAAGCACTTTGCAAATGTTATCTCATTTGAGCCTTACAACAATCAAGGAGAATAAGTGTTACTATCTAGCCACAATTTTTACATGAGGAAACTGAAGCTGAGATCAAATGATTTGTCAGCTACTATGTATCTAAACTGGAACTGAACTCTGGTCTATCCAACTCCAAAGCCAGTAGTCTGTGCACGATAGCGCCATCAAACTCATCTAATAGTCACATAGCCTCTGATCTCAGTGTGTCCTGAGGCAAAGCCATTTATTTATCTTTCAATTCTCACCACCATCAGACCCTCCAGCTGAAATCTTCCTCTTTATAAAATCTATTCATTGCTCCTGTTCATCTAGAGCAGAGTCTCTTAACCCATGTTCCTTTAACATTATATATATATATATGTATGCATATGTATGTGTATGTCTATATATGTATGTGTGTGTGTGTATTTCAATTTATTTCAATAAAATTTGTTTCCTTGGTAATCCTATGAATTTTATTCATTTAAGAAATATGATTTTGAAAAGGGGTCTATAGGTTTTACTAGTTTGTCAAATGTGTTTCTCCTCCTCCCATACACAGAGTTAGGAACCTCTCGTCTAAGGCTAAGAAGAACTATTACAATCTCTATTATCTTTATTCCCCACGTAAGTTCCTTAAATATATGAAGCTAGCTAGTGGATGCACAGCTGACCTGAAAGGTAGGAAGAGTTTAAGTCCTGTACCTAAAACATACTGGCCAAATGATCCTGGACAAGTCACTTAACAACTTACAGTTCTAAAATAGTAATGTGAAACTCAAATTCCAACAAATGGCATACTGATTTAGAAAACCACAAATTTTAATTATTAATATTATACTATATTTGTAGTTATTTTGTTCAATATTTTCTAATTACATTTTGATCTGAGTCAGGCACACTCAGGAGTTTTGCAGGCAGTTTGGCCTGCAGACAGTGAGATCAGTATCTCAGAGTCTAGGGAACTCTACCACTGTTTCACCATTGTCTTATTTCATCTTTTTGTCTTTTTATCCCCAGCAATTTTTCTAGTGCCTCCCATACAGTAGGTACTTAATAAATGATTTCTGACTGATGAAATGATAGTCCTCTTGACAGTCCCAGTGGATGGATGTGCCAAAGCCAGCTTTATTCTTACCATTCCTGCTTGCAATTGTGAAATATTCAGTATGGGCATTTAAATCTGAGAAACTGGCAATCACCACATATGAGAGCAGACAGCTAGTTAGTTTGGTGGATAGAACACAGGACCCAGAGTCAGGAAGACCTGAGTTCAAAATTGGCCTTTGACAATTATTAGTTATGTGACCCTGAGCATGTTATTCAACCCTATTTTCCTCAGTTCCTCATCTGTAAAATGAGCTGGAGAAGGAATTAGCTTACCACTCCAGTATCTTTGCCAAGAAAACTCTAAATAGTGTCACAGAGTCTGACATGACTGAACAACAGCGCTACAAAT
Source organism: Potorous gilbertii (assembly GCA_028658325.1). Taxonomy (NCBI): domain Eukaryota; kingdom Metazoa; phylum Chordata; class Mammalia; order Diprotodontia; family Potoroidae; genus Potorous; species Potorous gilbertii. Next base: position 96,607,164 of record CM053771.1, read on the forward strand.
GAGGGCCTAACTGTTTTGTTGATTGTATAAACTTAAGATTTGTATTAACCTTAAAAGAGAGTGTTTATAATCCTTTCTACCATGCCCTCCTTACCCCCAGACTGATTAATAATAATTTTATATTATTAAACCCTTATCACCACATCTGTGTATTACTTTATAAATGCTGTTTGAGATGACCCAGTTGAATACATCAGTCCTTCTCTTATTACCTCCACTTCCCTATTTCCTCCTCTCTCCTTGTATTATTTTAAGTCATGTGCCTTCCCTCTCCTTGTGTAACTTAAAACATGCCGTAATTAAAGACCTATTTCTCTATGTCTTACTGATCAGTGTGACTCTTCTGGAAAATCTACTCTAAATACCAAAATAGCTATTAAGGCTCAGGATACCTGGACAGAGTATAGTTGGACTATCACCCTCCTCAAATGTGCTGTGCTTTTACCAACGCATCTAATATAAAACTCATTTTTGTGTTGATTGCTAATTTATAAGCTTTTTTTTTTAACAAGAAAGGTTCTCTAGCCATGTGTCCTCTGATCTATACTATGAATAATTTTTTAAAAATCCACAAAATATAATGCTTTTTATAAATTCCCATTAAAATTAATCTTGTTAGATAGGATCCGTCATTCAAACTTGTTGAGATCCTTTGGGTTTCCAATTCTATCACTGTGAATATCTTAACTATCTCTCCTGATTTCTTGTCATCCGTAAATTTGATAAACATTCTATCCATCCATGCCTTTTCCCTAAGTTGCTGATAAAAATGGTTTCCCAACACAGAGCTAAGGATGAATCCTTTCAACGACCATTACGTTACTCTCTAGTAAGGTTTTTTAACCTTGATTCTATGAACTTTCTGTATGACATGTTGATAGATAGATGAGAGGTAGATAGATAAATAGATAAGGAGAAATATAGGGGGAGAATTGTATTTAAATATAATTGAATTTCTTTGTCATCCTTTGGATTTTATTTTATTCATTTAAAATGATTAATCTGAAAAGGGCTTCATTAGCTTCACCAGTAAAGGTTAAGAACCTTTAACCTAGTAGAACTTGATTGTTACATAGCATACTCGATGCATTTGCAATGCCAAGGACATGAAATGAGAGTTCTTCCACGAGTTTCAGAAAATGTCTGTGGAATTGAAGTATCCTAGTGGGGCTCCAAGTTTCACTTTACTTGAAGTCTGATAAATATGTCATCTAAGTTCCATACTAACTCTCCTTCCTCACTCTAACATAGTACTCAAGTAGCTATAAGATCCTGGCACGGGTCAAGGGTGCTCAGAACAAGACTTTTTGGCTTTTTTTTTTCCAATATGGGCCTGTGGGTACTTAGGCAGAAATAACTACCGTCCTTGTAATCAAGGAAGCTCACTGGGTTTCAACAGTCATTTGTCATACCATTAACTTTGTGCCCGATTTCATACAGCGCAAAGTAGCATTCCGACAAGAGCTCATTGCTGAAATTAAAGCTCAAACTGTTGTCCCCTGTTCATTTGCTACACTACATAGGTTCCTGGTGACATTCAGCTAATGAATTTTCTTGAATGATTAACTACCCGTTATACGTGGCTATTATAATGGAAATGCATTTGGAGGGCCAGGCTGCTTCTGTTCAGAGCAAGGTGGCTGGATAAAGGGGCCATTAATATAAGTGAGCTGGGACAGTCTCCTTTTATGAAGTCAGAGAAAAATGGAGCTTGAAAAATATCGCCTGCAATCAAACAAATTGCTGAAACAAAAATCTTGCTCTGGTGAACTGTAAAATCTATATATTTTTTCAAATTACAATAGAGTGCAAAGTTGTCCAAAAGTGAATATTGGACCCAATATAGGCATTTCTTGCTCACTCTTCTGGGTTTGTGGAGAGAAAGTAGCAATAGAAGGAAGAAAATTCAAGGCTACTGACTGGTCATTTTTCTTTGAAAATTAACTTCCTACTTCATTTGCTTAACTCAGCTGTGAGTTCTCAATTGTGTTCACACCAGGGAGCCTCTCTACCCATAGCTTAAACTGTAGTGACATCTGGTGGCCCTGAGTTACTCAGGGAGCACATGTTAGTTGCTTAGAATGTCAGCACTGAAGAGATCTTAATGGACATCAGGTCCAACTCTCATTTTACTCTTAAGGAAAAGGGATATTTTTGAAGTTTAAATGACCAACACACCTTAAAATCACAGAATGTCAGACTTGGAAGGAAAATTAGAGATCATCTAATCCAATTCTCATATTTTGCAGATAAGGAAACCAAGGTTACAGGGAGAGGAAGAGATTTTCCCAAGATCAAACATAGCCTAAGGCAGGGCTAAAATAGAAATCTCCTAGCATGCTAAAACAAAAAAAGTAAAAATAATAAAAAAAAAAGTTTTCTTAATCATTCAACACCATTTGGAATTCTGGTGCATAGCTTGTCAAGAACTGCCTTATTACTTTACTGTTTCTTGTTTCCCAGTACTGTAGGACTCTGGGGTCCTTGAGAAGGCTGTCAAGGAAATCTGACTATTGCAAATAAAATCAGGAAATTATAGGCTGCCCTGTGGACAGGAAGAAGGAGCTAGCCTAGCAATGATATGCGTGGTTATGCATTTCTCCATAAATTGAATTTGGCACCTCTGAGGTTCCCAAAACCCAATAGAGAGTGAAATTTCAATCTACTATAAATGCATCACACATATATACTAAAAGTATGTATTTTATATATGTGTATGTTTGTATATGAGTGCATACAAACATATATTCTGATGTACCTATAATCTCACTAATCTGGATATTTCCTTCAATGAAAGAGGTTATATCTTACACGATTGTTCTTCATTAAAAGATCTGTGCCTGTCTAGGGAAAGGGATTGGAGTGGGAGGAAGACTCAGAAAAAAAGACAGATATGAGAAGAAAAAGAGCTAGAGAGATACCAAGAGAAATAATGGATGGGAAAGAAAAGATGAGAAGGGGGAGGTGAGAGACAGACAGGGAGATAAAGACAGGGGAAGAGACAGAAAAGAGAAGGAGGAGGAGGAGGAGAAGAAGAAAAAGAAAGAAGAAGAAGAAGATAAAAAGGAGAAGGAGAAGAAGAGAGAAGAAATGAGAAGAGGGAAGAGGGGAGGACAGGAGAAACCTAAAGGTTTATACAGAAGGACTGTCTTCTGTATCATGAAAGGAAGACTCCAATAAGGATAAAACAAAGAATATTTTGAAACACTGAAGTAATATAATTTCTTTATATGTTTGTGACTGAAGTCTGTACACAAGTAATTATCTTATGATTTTGCCTCCTTTTTTTTGTGAATCTGTCATTAGTAAAACTGAAATATTAATGCAATAGCAATGCTGCTATTTCTATCTCTGACGTATACCTCATTCTCTACCTACAAAATAATAATGTGGGATTTATGATTTTCAATGATTTTTATATCAAGGAGATAAACAGAAGTGCCCAAGATAATGAAATAAATAAATTCCAAACCAAGGCCCAAGACAAAGGATGAATGACATGAAGGAGTGTGGCAATTGCCACGTAAAAATGGAAGATGGGGTTTAGGAAATACTTTAAAAAAATTAGAAGTGGCTAGGAGAGTGGGATTAAAAGCAGGGGGAGCCGAAAGGTTTATACCCTCATACAAAGAAATATTTTTAATGGAGCTGGGTGAACAAGTAAGACCATGTTCTGAATGCTATTTTTTTTCCTTTTGCCTCAAAAATTGACATTTATTCAAAGTGGAAAAAAAAAATGGAAAAAATGAAAAAGGTGTCCAGCCCTTGTTCTCCCCTCCCATCCAGCTCTCCCTAGCCCCATTTCAGAGAACTGGACCCTGGGTTAAACCAGGTGAGGAAACCCCTCAGATGAGGTTAGTCACATTGAGAAGCATCTCCTCAATGGAGGTATTACAGAAGATCCCGATGTCTGGAAGAATTCTCTTGCCTTCCTCTGTCATCATGTTGACGGCCACGCCTTTGTGGCCAAAGCACCCACCATGGCCAAATCTATGAACATAATTCTCTCGATTGGTGGGAAGGTCATAATTAATAACCAAAGACGATTGCTGAACATCAATACCACTAGCCAGTAGGACAGCGGTAATAAGCATTCGACTTGAACCTGAGTGAAACTCCCTCATGACTATATCACGTTATTTTTGGTCCATACCTCCAGTAAAGTCACAGGCATGTATTTTGTTAGCCAATCCATGTTTTGGTGGGTATTGATGAAGATAACAGCTTGGGTAACAGTCAGCATTTCATACAGATCACACAAGTGATCTAGCTTCCATTTTTCTCCTTCCACATTTATGTAAAATTGACAAATGCCTTCCAGTGTCAACTCCCCCTACTTAACTAGAATCCTAATAGGATTCCTCATGAACTTCTTGGTCACTTCTAGCACATATGAAGAAATGATGGCTGACAGGAGTACCACCTGAGTATTGCCACTGAGTTTCTGGAATATGTCATAGATCTGGTCCTTAAAATCATGACAACATTTTGTCTGCTTCATCCAGAACAAACATCTTGATGTATTTAGGAGACAAATATTGCCTGTTAAGCATGTCAAAGATGTGGCCTGGGATGCCAACAATGATGTGGGGAGCTTCCATCTGTACCTTCTGAATCTCACTCCTAACATTTGTTACTCTAATGCAGTCATGCCACGAAGCACTCATATAGTCTCCCTTTGCCATCACTACCTTTTGAATCTGTTGAGATAGCTCTCTAGTGGTTACCAAAATAAATACCTGCCTGGCCTTTAAGTCCAGTTCAATCTGTTGCAAAATGGAAATGGCAAAGGTAGAAGTCTTCCCAGTCTCAGATTTGGCTTGAGCAATCACATCGTAACCCTTGATACAAGGAAGAATTACACATTGCTAAATAGCAGATGACTTCTCAAAACCATAGGCATATATACGAAGAAGAAGACATTCTGAGAGGTTCGTATCATCAAAGCTATCCATAATCTCATTCCAGTTACTCTCAACGACATCATTGGTGTCTGGGCCATTGTCTCTGGATCAGGAATCCTGACTCACAGACATGATCCTGGGTACTCCTGAATGCTTTTTATATTACTGCTATGTTCTGCCTTCAACCACATCATTCAATGGGTGTGTCTCCTTTATGCTAGCTTTAATTCTGTGCTAATAAAAAATGCTGAATTTATGTAGTTCCTGCTTAAAAACTCTAAGCACTGCCCAGAGAGTCATTAATCCAAATTAATACTTATTAAATGCACAAGAGGCTACATGCAGCATGCAAAAGACACAGGAGCTTGTATGAAGAATGGGTGATGCAAACTTCTAAATACAAGCAATATCTAGAAAATATAATTCTCCATGTAAGATTTATATGGTTAGGTCATGTAAATATAAAGATTTATGGTTTATGCATGATATTGATAGAGCTGACCTGGGATCTGATTCACCCTTCTACAAAAAAAGATGACCATTTCTGACTTTGAGATGAAAAAAGTATGTATGTGACTAGATAACTTACTCCTTCCCTCACCTATTTCCAAGAGAAGTATCGGGTTCAAACACTATCTGCTCACTATAACCAGCTATTTGTAGTTTAAAAGACACAATATTTGGGGGCACAGGATAAATACAACTTGCCTGGTCACAAGAGGAGGTTATCAATTAGGTCAATATTTTGAACTTAGGTGTCTCCCACCAAATTCAGGTTACATAAATAGTTAACCATGAATAGCAGAAATAAAAATATCATTTATTCAAAAATAATAATAAAAAAAAGCTGGAGAAGTTGTAGAGATTGCAATAAACTAAATCCACACAAGTAAAGAGGTTCTTTAGTCTGGAGCAAAATCAAACATCTCAACCCAACCAAGGGGAAAGGGAACAACTCACCAAGGGCATTGCACTCTTATCGGTCTCTAAACAGTGAAAGCTTCAAAAAAAATCCAGTAGTCATTTTGGAGTTGCCTGTCAACTAGCTTGTTCTAAGTCCTCACAAGAGTGCTCCAATGACTTTCCTTATATAGATATATGTGGCACCACACAACACCCTTCTAGTCAATCAGCAGTCATATCACCTTTCAAATATTTATTAAGAAGCACAAGATTATCTCTCAGAAAAGCAAAACAAACAAACATAAAACAAAACAAACAAAAAACCCAAAAAGAACCTTGTCCAGGCTTAGACAGAAGCAGGAATACATATAAATGTATATAGGTACACATTTACTTATGTATATATGTATGTATGTATGTGTGTGTGTGTATGTCTGTGTATGTGTATGTGACAGAGAGACAGAATCCTTCAGCTTCAGGGAGCAACTGACATCATCCACTGAAAACATTGCAGAATGATCACCTGTGTATGTAAAGAGGAAGGATAAAAATAGTGACAAAAAAAAGTGCTTCCTCAAAAATCTGAAATATTTAGGAAAAAATAATTATTTTGCTTATCTGAACATATTACACTTGAGTGATTTTATCACATAGATGTATGAAATCCATACATGGTTCAAGGTTTCAAGGTTACTATATTCTCTTTTCACATCTCATCTTATACGTTCCATTCTGCATATAATATATTAAATCTATCAAGAACCTAGGAATCAATAATTTATGAAGTTCATTCTTTGTGCCAGGCAATACTTTAGGGGACACGAGTGCAAAGACAAAAATGTCCTTGCCCTCAAGGAGCTTGAAGCCTATCTAGAGAGAAAAACAGGTATAAACACACACACATACACACACACAAAAAAAAAAGGGAGGGAGGACTCACACCACTCTAATGACATGGCACTCTTCCTCATCACCTTAAAATATTTTACAAAATATATTGTCTCTTTCGTTTTGCTCATACCTTCATGTAGTTGAAGATTACATCTTAAAATCCTAATCTTCCTATATGAAAACATTTCTGATTACTCTACCAGAAGTAATCTTCCTTTCTTTAGCTCTCACATAACTTTATTTTGATCTTAGTTTTTTTAATCCTTTTCTACTTGGAATTATTTCAGTTTATGTAATACTATGCATTAGTAGATTATAGAGTGTTATACTCTCATGGAGTTCCATAAAAGAAAATGATATTTCTACTTCATCTTTATATCTTTCCTGGTGCCTAAGGCTTTTTTAGGTTTTGGAGACTACACATGTAGAAGTTATCTTTGCTTCCCTTTCTGTAAAATGAGTGAAATAGATTGTCTCTGAGTTCTCTCCCCATACAAAATGCAGTAGGCTATGATCTAGTTCACACCATCATTTTAGAGAGAAAGAAACTGAGGCACCAGTGGGGTTAATGTGTTATTTTTTCCCAAAAAAGTTACACAGGTAATAACAGAGCTGAGACATTCCAACTCAACTTCCTTGACTCCAAATGCATTTTCATTATTCCAGTATATTTTATGTAGTAATTTTTAAAGTAATTTAATTGAATTGCAAGATCCTAGAAATATTTTCTTTCTTGAATATTCATACAGGTTGAAAGATCTCACTAAATTTTAAAAATTCAAATATCACTTTGTCTACTCTCAAAAGTCACATAAATTTCAAGACTTTTAGAATCAATTTATATGACTATCCAGGCACCAAATAAAAATAAATATGTCTGACACTAAACTCATTCTTTCTTCTTCTTAGCCCCAACACTCTATTGCTGATTAATTCACAACGATATTCAGCTCTTCTCTTCCTACCCCACACCTAGACTTTGGGATCATACTAAACTATATATTTTAAATGTAATAACATATTCATAAAGAGATTAGTGGTCACAAGATACTTTATGTCCGTTATTTCATTTTTTCTTCCCATCTCTTAGATTTAAGTCGTACAAGAATGATTAAATCTTTTTTTTTATAACATAAATATTGGAAATGATACTTTAAATCAGATCTCTAGACTCTGTCTGGTGTACATTTCACTGAATTTTAACTCTTTAACAATAACCCCTAAGAAATGTTTGAGAAATCTATAGAGGATCATAGAATCTGAGTTAGAAAAAGAGAATCTAGTGCATACCATAACTGCAGAATAAACATGGTCAATTGAACTCTGCTTTGAAGACTTTGAGACATAATGAACCCACTACTTCTTAAGGCAGCCCATGCTCTTTTTGGACAGCTTTTATTTATTGGATCACAGATTTACATCAGGAAGGGACTTTGGAGGTTGATGAGGCCAACCCCCTTTATTTTACAAAGGGGAAAACCAAGACCCAACAGTGTGGTACATTAAAAATCGTACCAACTCCGAGTATAGAAGATTTGTTTTCAAATCTTGCCTCAGATAAATTATCACCTGTGTGAACCTGAACAAATTTGTGAACTTGTCAGTGCCTCATTTTCCCCAACTGTAAGATTATGATCTTAGTCTATCATAGACCTTTCCAACTCTATAATGCCAGTTGATTTGCTCAAAATCTCATGGGTGGGAAGGAAGAAAGTTGAAGTTTTAACCAAGTCCTTTCACTGTAAATTCTGTACTCTTTAAGAACATTTCTTTGATATTTAATTGAAATATTCATCCTACCACCAAATTGCCTAGCAGTGTTTATCAACTGGGACTGAGAGAAATAAGTTTAAACTCTTTTCTGCATAAATGCACTTCAATTATCTCAAGTCAATAATAACTAGTTACACTAAAACTTTCTTATCTAAGTTAAACATGTCAATTTTCTCCTCCTTATGTTCTATAGAAATTGAGTTGTAGAGGGGCCATAGCATTATAAATCTCAGATTAGAAGGGATCTCAGAGGGTTTTTAGTACAATCCCCTCATTTTCCAAATGAGGAGACAGACATGTAGGGAGGTTCCGACTTTCCCAAGTTCACAAGAACATAATAGAATTTGGATTTAAACTCAGGGCTTATGGCACCATCCCCATGTTCTTTGTACTATGTTTCATGTCAATTAAGAGCAAAACAAAAGAATAAGAAGGCAGCTAGGAAGAGCGAGGAGGGTAGAGGATAACAGATGAGTGAAAAAATGTTTTAACTCAGAAATATTATAAAGGAAAATATATTGTGTATTATGTAAAAGAACAATAAGGCCATGGAAAAAAAAGTTCACAAAATCAAGGAAGACATCAGATGGAATTATTGTCTCAAGTTAAAAAATAAATGTCCAGAACAAAGGTAAAGATAAGGCTGCCAGTGAAGTAACAGCTGTGGCCTAGCATCTAGAGGTGTGATGTGGAAGAGGGAGTAAACACATTTTGTTTGTCATGAGGGTAGAACTCAAAGAAATAGGCAAATTTAAGCTGAATTTCAGGACAAGCAATTTATCCATTTAAGCTAATGATGAAAGGAAAATGAGCTGCCTTAGGAAATAGTGTGTTTTCCCTTTGCTGAAGGTAGCCACATAAAGAATGGTTGGCTACTCTCTAGATACGTTATAGAAGAGATTCTTTTCTTCCTGTTGTGTATTGGTGTGGCCATTGAAACCTCTCCCAGCTCTTAAATTCCTAGATTTGATGATATTGCAAATCTATAAGAATCATGATATCTTAAGAAAACAACACTTCTACTCCAGTAGGAATAAAATGGCTTAGATTCCAGTCACAATTCTGTTTCTAATCCCCCTAAGTGGCTTTGGTTCAGTCACCTCAAATTTCTGGGATACCAGTTAGCTGTCATGGCTAGAACTCACAAATACTGAGCTTCCTAAAGCTGAGAGATTTCTAAATATTAGAAGAGTGATTGGCATGATTGAAATTAATAGATTTTAAGGATTAGGTGAGTTTTTAGAAGAATTTAAAAGACCCAATAGATAGTTTGGAGAGAGGATGATTACTCAATAATTCTGTCGTAAGAAAAGTATGTTCTGGATCTCTTTCGTGCTACAAAAATATAATTTATGTGAATTATTGACTTTCAAATCTTTCTTTGACAAAGCTCAAAACTATGTCAGTAGATCCTATGTTTAAACTTCCAGAGATGGTGATAAGTATAGGAATTAGTTATTCATTAATATTTTGGTCAGTTTTCCTTACTTGAATGACAAGAAGAGAGAAATATTTGAAGACTTACTTGGAATGCTCAGATTCTTAGAATGCACACTCATGATCATGCAATAAAAACTCTAGAGCTGATGTATATATTAATATAATTGCTCACAATTAGATGATACCAATGGTCTCTTCCAGCTCAAACATTCTCTGTTCTAAATTAAGCACCTTATTAAAGAAATTATGCCCTAACTCTAACAGTATTTTAAAATGTTCTAAGATTCCATGTACCAAGGTACCTTCCTACTCTAAGATTACATATGCTATCTTCCAATATTCTAATATCTTCTAATACTATACTCTAAAGTCCCTTCCAACTCTAACCTCCTATGATACCATTTAGAAGTTTGCCCTCTTTTTCTTGTGCTTATTGACATTTGATAGTTCCTTGGTCCTTTTGGGCCACATGAAGCCTAAGCTTTCCCAGCAACTTTGTGGATTTATCTTCCACTGTCCAACACCCAAAGACCACCTAAATCTATTTGTGCGTATGAACCAGGAGAGAATTTTGAACAGTTTTTTTCCCCTTCCCTCTGAGAAATTGTATTACACACCTGCTAGTCCTTAGAAAATGAAACTCTCTGAGATAAATGTTTGATGTGCTTTTCATCTTCTTTACAGTTTCATTCCTCTAAATATGCATTGGTAAAGGAATCTTTCAAGCAGAAAGGTGATTCACCTTACAAACCCACTAACTGCCAAGGTGATTAATCTTTTCCCCTATGGGTCATTTATTATAGATGGGCTACACATTAGCATGGTCTGAATAAAGAGCCTCCACACCATTAGCAAAGCAGACTTTGAAGCTTAGCTGTGCAGGCTGGCTCACTGTTCCCATGACCAATAAGGAATTTTGTGGTCCTGAGCCACTTTATTGCTTCATGAAAACATCTAAGTTATTCTGGTAGACTAAGGAGAGGGCTATGCTCATTGAGTTTAGTTACTGAATACCATTTCAAGTTTTTTTTTTTCCTTTTGATTTGGGATTTTTTTTGATAGGCATATTTAAAAGTGATGCTTTATTTTAGTTATTATGATGAGGTTTGAAAAGTGCTTATACATCTACTGCTTACTATAAGGTTCAGGAATTCTGGAAACTTTTATGCAGTATACGTGAGACAGAGTGATAGAAACCTGACCTTGTAAATGAAAAGATCTGAGTTCAAGTTCCATCACTGATGCATACTACCTATATGACACAGTGAAAGTCATATAAGTTCTCAGGAATCTACCAAGCTTTCTAAGAATCATGCTGCAAAAGTACCAACCTGCATGGGTAGGGGAGTCCTTTGACTTGCATTTCCTTACACAAGATAAATTATAGAACTAGTCCCTAACACTATTCTTCATGAATTTAAAAAGAAGAAAACATCTAATATTCTGGAATAAGATCAAGAAATTGGAGTTCACTCCCCTCATTTTGATAGGGAGGTCATAGGGTGAACTAGTGGGCTGGCTTGGAATATTTTCTTCCTTTCATCAGATCTATTGTTCAATTTACATTATTAAACAAATACTAACTTAAGGGGCTACTATTTGCCACCCCCTATGCTCCATTCAGAAGGAAAAAAAAAGTGGAAAAATAACAGTCTATGTCTCCAAGGAATTTAAGTCCAATGGGGGTGAGGTGTGGTGTGTATAAGACATATGCACTAATATAATCTAAGCTAGGATGTGAAAAAATCTAAAGGAGTGCATTATGAGAAATGTGAAGATGCAGAAAGCTTCTCCCTCCCTCCCAGGAAGTCTTCATGGATGAGATGACACCTGAAAATAACATTAAAAACTGAGTGAGATTGTGCAAGGAAGAGATTGAAGGAGGGCAGGCAGAATACATTTTTGGGGGACAGGATGCATAATGCGAACGAAGAGAGGACATAATAGCATATTTTAATATAATCTGTATGAGAATATGATTAACTTCAAATCACTCTGAAAATGCATATTGGAATGAGATTAAAAGTAACAGAAGCTAATAACAGAGTGATCTAGGGATTGTGAACTGTTTGACATTCATTATTCCACTTGAGACTACCACGACTTCATACAACAGGTTGTTTGTTTGCATTATAGACTTAGGATTTCATAGATGTATGGAATTTCCTTTAAGGCCTTCCATCTACTAATGCATAGCAGCAACTCTTATACAATTTATCGTCCCTTCAATAGCACCTACAACAAAGCATCATTCTGCTTCCACTTGATCTCCAGGAGGAGGAACCTACTGCCTCCCAATATATCACATAAGTTGTCAGGACAGTTCTAAATCTTGGGTAATTTTTCCTTAACTCCAATCTAACTCTGCTTCCAGGAAATTTTGACACAATATTCTTGTTCCTACCATCAAGGGAAAAATAGAACAGATTTCTGCTTCTTTTCTATCTTTCAAGATTTTGAAATAACTTGTGCCTCTCTTTTACCTATTCTAGGCTAAACAATCCCACTTCCTTCCTGACCCTCATGGCCTGGTTTTCTTTTCTCTTCCACATATTTGTATAAATGATATTTTCAGAAGAATATTCACCAACAAGAATGTTGCTCAGAACTGAAAAGGATATCAGAGCACACCAGAGTGAATTGTTATTACCAGTATTAAGTGTACTATATTTTTATTAAGTTAGCCTAATCTTCTATTACCTTTTCTGGGTGCCATACTACACTGTTGACTTGTACTGAACTTGTACGTCACTGAAGAGCCCAGAACTTTTTTCACATAGATGGTTCTTTAGCCATACCTTTTAGACTCTGTATTTATGTTCTTGATTCTTCAAACCAAAGTTTAGTGTTTAACATTGTCTCAGCAATTGAGAAGTAGGCAGAACTAATGCTTACTATCGTTTTATACAGGTAAGAAAACTGAGCTTATATAAGTGGATGGTCTGGGATCACAAAGCTGGAAAATGGAGAATTTGGAACTCAAATAGTTATCCAACTCCAATTCACTGCTGCTGTTTGTCAATATTGTAGCATATCAATCAATGCTATCAAGTTAGAAAGAAGAGAAAATCAGTTGATAAATATTTATCAAATACTTTCTATGTTCTAGATCTATGGTAGATATTGGGATGCAAAGACACAAATCAATCAATTCTTGCTCTCAGAAAGATTATATTCTATTAGGGGAGACATTATACATGAAGTACTATATAAAATGCCAAAAATACAGAGGAATTTTGGTGAAGTTATCAATAATTGGGGAAGTGAAAAAGGGTTTCTTAAGGAGGAAGTGACATTGAGTTGAGTTTTGAAGGAAACTCGAGAGTGCCCCCTCAATTTCTCTATCTTTCACATTTTATGTATTTTCTTATTTATTTTCATATACATTTATATTTTGTCCCTCCTGTCCCCTCTCCCTCTTCCACTACTGCCAAATTGAACAATAAAAATAAACTTCAATCAAATAAGCACAGTCTAGCAAAACAAAATCCCACGTTGGCTATGACCATATACACACATAAATACATATTTATACACACACATATATACATATACATACATATATAATACACATATATGTGTACATATATATGGATATAACCAGTCACCTCACCCATTCACACTCACACACACACACACATATATATTCTCATTCTGTATTTCTATGTCTATTACCTCTTTGGCAAGAAGTGAGTGATGTGATGGAACTCCATTCCTCTGGAATTATGGTTGATTAATACATTGATCAGAGGTTTAAAGTGTTTCAAAGACACAGGGGTTTCTAAGAGATGGTGTTGAATAGGGAATATGTTTTATATTTGAATTTGACTTGTACAAAGCACTTAAAAGGGCCATATAAGCTAATGTGTGAAAAATAGAAAGAAGGGAATATATTTGGACTGAAGAATATGTTAAAAGGGAGTAATGCATAATAGCTAACATTCGAGATTTGTAAAACACTTACTCTATGCTAAGTATTTTACATTTTTTATCTCATTTGGTCCTCAGAGCAAGCCTGGAATGTAGATACAATTATTAACTCCATTTTATAGATTATGACACTAAGGCAAATAGTAGTTAAGTGACTTGTCCAGGGTCACAATCTAGCAAATGTCTGAGGCTAGATTTGACCTTGTCTTCCTGACTCCAGGCCCAGAGCTCTATCTACTGCTGTACCACCTAACTACAAAATAAAATTGGAAAGATTATTTGGAGTTAGGTTGTAAAGAGTTGTAATTAATGAAGAGATGAGTTCTATTTAATCTTAGAAGTAAAATTAGTGGAGTTTTACATAAAGCATGGAAGTAACTGGGTCAGATCTGTGTTTCAGTGAGATTGTTAAAAACAAATATGAAGGATACTCACTCTAGAATTTTTGTTTCAACATATTACGTGGTGTTTATTCTTTTTAATAGGACATACACACACAGACACACATACCACTCTTCCCCTGTAATAAAAAAATAAATTATAGGGAAAGCAGGAAATTCATAGAATTTAATGACAGAAAAATGGCCCCATAATCATTGTAAACTTTTCAAATTATCACTTTACCTGAAGTTTGTGAGCTCTGAATTTATCTATCTCCTTTCAGTAGAAACAAAGCCATTTATTTATATCTGATTGATTTACTTTGTACACAAATCTTGGCAACCGGTTAGTTTTGTTTTGGCAAATTGACTTCCCAGTGTACATCATTCTTATCTTAAATGTTTATGAAAGCCAATCAGTCAACCAACATTTATTCAGCACCTAAAAATGCTTCACATAAATAAGAATGTCATCAATGAAACATTCATAACACTCTAGCATGACAGAGCTAAAATATAAAAATGTTAGAATGCATACTGGAGAAGATTTGAGCTGGAAGGAATCTTAAAACTATTACAGCACTATTCTATCATAGATCTATTATATCATAAATCATTAGAGTTAAAAGTAATATTTTTAAGTTAAACTATTCTAAGCTCACATAATAAAACTGATGCCCTGAATAGTAATGTGATTTACTCAAGGTGACCTAGTTTGAAGATTGCTTCCTTGGCATTTGAACCCAAGTCTTTTGACTTCAAGTCCAATGTTCTTTCCCTACAAATTGAGGTCACCCTTCAGGCAATTCATCAAGAGCTTTTGATGTCATTGGTGGAGAATTACTTTTGCCATTGAAGACCATAATGGTCTGTCAATTAGGAAAAAAAATCTTAAAGTGTTTTGAGGACTCAGAGAAATGGGGCAAACTGACATTCATCACATAGAATGCAAATATTAAATACAGGGGTTGATGAGAGTTTTTCTTGTCTCTAGGTGCAGTACTGTATCTCCTTTACTATTCTACCTCCCATAAACAGTCATATCTTTTAAAGAAAAATGTTATTCCTAAAACTCACTATAAACGAAGATAAGTATTGTGGGAGATATCAAAGGGTCAATTGGATCCATGAATCACAGAGAATCATAAATCTATAGCTGAACGGGATCTTGGAGGACAGATTGCCTAACTATCTCATTTGAAAGAAAAGAAAAACCTGTCTCAGAGAGGCAGATTTATTTGATGAAGGAGTCAGTAAGTGGCAGAACAGAGATTGAAACCCAAATCATCTGACTCCAAAACCATCATATCGTCCTTTTTTTACTATGGCACCAGTGCAGCACCTGAAAACTATTTTTGTTTTTTCATATCCTCACATCAATTAATAAATATTTTTTGAGCAACTATGTCAATTTCTGGGGAAATAATGAAACAGCATAAACACTCCCTGATTTCAAAATTTTACATTCTAATGGAGAAGACAGATATTTGCATTAATATATAGAAGATACATACAGATTATATACCAAGTATACTTAGAAAAGAAGTCCTTCTGTAAATTATGTCTTGACCCAAGTCTTCAAGAAAACCAGGAATTCTAAACAGTTAAAGCAGCAAGGTGACACAAGGGATAATGTGCTGGATCTAGAGTTAAGAAGATCTGTCTTCAAATCCAGCCTCAGATACTAACAAGCTGTATGACCCTTGGCAAGTCATTTAAACTCTATTAGTTTCAGCATTCTCTTCTGTAAAATCAGAATAATAATACCACTTACTTTCCGGAAGTATTATAACAGCAAAATGAATGAATGAATCTAAGCAGTTTGTAGATCTTAAAGGAGTGTGGCCACATGGTGCAGTTGATCGAGCACCAGGCCTGGCATCAGGGGGACTTGAATTCAAATATTGACTCAGACACTTACTAGCTGTGTGAATTTAATGTTAGTGTAAGACTGGTGGTATATGTGTGTTGGGGGAAAGTGGGGGGGAAGGCAGAGTTAAAGATCTTTCCCTCCATTAATAGGTTTCAGATACTTTTTGTTAATTAATTTCTAATGAGGTACTGGGTCACAAGGGTCATGCATTCCAGCTCTAAAAAGTATATACATACTCTGAGGTAAGGTTTTACTTTAAGGCTGATTTTATTGGAAGAAGGTTTGTGTGCCAGATGAAACTCTGGGTAGCCACTAAGGAGCCTCCTGGGCTTTGAAAATCCAGATGTTGGTGGGAATGATAGGTGTATCATCTATGGTCAGACACTTGACACCCTGTCTGCTGGTCTTTCTGTTGGTAATTTCTGCTTGTAATTTTCTATTTGTATTTTCTCTGAAGTTCAGGGTTCTGACTTTTCCCCCTGAACTAAGTAAACAATATATGTGCTTGATTAAAGTAGATTGCTGACCCCTCAAAAGCTGCTTTCCTTTTGGAAAAGCAGATCTGAGAACCTGTACAGCAGACCTTCTTGTGTATGCTGGGGTCCTTGCTAATACAGTGACCCTGGGCAGGTCACTTAACCCTGTTTTCTCATCTGTAAAATAAGCTGCAAAAGGAAATGGCAAATTACTCCAGTATCTCTGCCACCGAAACCCCAAATAAGGGTCACAGAGAGTTGGACGTGACTGAAACCACTGAACAGGAACAAAAATTCATAAAGTACAATATGAAAGTCATTGGTACTTACTACATATTAGAATTATTATATTACATTATTATATTATCAGCATCATCTTTACCATGACTATTGCAAGACATGGGCAACAATCAGCAATAAAAACAATAAATGTGGAAGGAAGATGGAATGTCATGAGTGAATATCAACATGTAGCCAATATGAAAGAAGCATGACATGCATAGAGGAGTAAAGTGTAAGACTGGAAAGGGAGGAAGGGGATGCATAATAATACATTTAAAATGTCCCAATGAAGGGTTTCTATCCAATCTTTGTGGTAGGGAACCACTCGAACTCTCTGAGTAGGGCGGTGACCTGGTCAAACCTGAACTAAAAGAAAATTACTCTGGTAGCTGAATGTAGACTTTGATAAACAAAGGGAGAAGTCTGAGAAAGGTAGATAAATGAGGAGATGATTGCAAGTCCAAGTTAGAGTCAATAAGGACATGAACTAATATGGTAAATGTAGGAGTGGAGAGAAGGGTATGTGTATGAGAGATGCTGTACAGATTAAAGTGGGGTATGAGTGAGGAACTGAGAATGACACCAAAGGTAAGAACCTGGGGAATTGGAACGATAGCAATACCTTCAATAGCAATAGAGACATTAGTAAGAGGGCTGCATTTGGATGAAAAGATAATGAGTTCTGTTCTGGACATTTAGTATTTGAAATTCCTAAAGGATATCCCATTCAAAATGTCTAATAGACAATTGTTGTTGATGAACTGGATCTCAGGAGGGACAAGGAATGAATATGTAGGTTTGGGAGTCGTCTGTCTAGAGATAAATTAATCTATGAGAACAGATGATACTGCTGAACACAGGGCTATAGACAAAAAGAGAAGATGCTCAGATGAGAGACTTGAGGGATACCTAGAGTGATTGTGAATGACAGAAGACCCAGCAAAGGTGATGGGAAGAAACATTGACACAGGCAGAAGGAAAATCAATAAAGTTCAGCTCTACAAAAAGCTTAAAAAGTTCTTCATAAACCTGAAGGAATTTCCGTCTTCCCAGGTTCTTTGTTTATTTGCTGATTTGTTTGTTTCTGTAAAGAGAGATATTCTTTTGTGGGATGTAATTTCTGGCATGAAGTTTTTAATGTAGTTCGCTTTCCTATGTTCATTGAATGAATTAATGAACTTATTTTATTGTCACATATCCTAACCTTCAACTTAAATCTTAATTTATTTTCTGTTTCAATATTTTTTTCTCAAGCAGAAGCATTTATTAAAATTGGCACCTCTCATGAAGTGGCCAAGTTCCAAGAGAAACCAGCAACTTCAGTGAAAGCAAGTCAGATTTTTATAGGGTAAAGATATAATTACATAACAGAAATTATGAATATTAAAAATCAAGAGGGATTTGTTAAAGGATTAGGTAATGGGAGAGGGGTCCTATCCTGGGTGAAATTGTGCATGTGATTACTCACAGTGCTTACAGAAAAACCCATGGGGGGGGTGGCATTTATGTATGTTAATAATTATAATAAACTCCTCTATGTCATAAGTTTACTCTAGGTTAGTTCTTTACTATAACTGCAGAGATACTATCTTGGCGGAGGGGCACGCTTCTATGGTTTGATGGTTAAACATCCTAGACGTGCTGTTTTCTGAATGGCTAGCTATTATAGTCTGGTCTGGCCAAGAGGATATTTTGTCTTGGGTTAAATGGATACTGTGATTGTGGTTGAGTGCATGGACACACCTGTTTAAACATGAGAACCGGATCTTGGGGCAGAGACTAGTTAAGGTAAGGGCAGTGGCTTTATTGAGTCTGGGGGCCTGTGGTGTGGTTGAAGTCAGATTATATGGTTAAATCAGGAGGTGCCTGCCATTCAGTCTGGCCCATAAGGAAATTAGAATATTGGGGCTAGGAGCAGCTTTATTGGGACTCCATCAGGGACCGTATAAGTAGGACTTGGCTTCTATAAAGAAAAAGGAAAATCCTATTGTGACATGTCACTTAGAGAAAGTAGAGGATTACTTATGTAGTCCCTGATATTTACCAAGGCATCCTGGTCAAGCCTTGCCAAAAGAACTATTATATTCAGTTAGAGTTGGCCCTGATTTGTGTTTTAAAGAGTTTAACTCAGTGCTTAGGGCAAAGCATACATTCCACTCCTTGAGGAAAAAAACTTGGAAGGTCTTGTTTTCATATATGTATACATGCATACATATATATGTCTGTATATATACATATGTGCATACATACACACATACAGATATACATATATATGTGTTCATATAACTATAAGCTACATGGCTAAATCACAATGACATTCAAGTCATACTACCATAATGGAGGTGGCCATGATGATTTTGATGTCTGTCTCTCAGTCATTATACCAACACTATGAACAACACTATGTACTAAGTATCCCAAGGATAGTTTCATCAGGGACCTGTTGGCACCAAGTGGATGATAGTAAGATCTCCAACATAAATAAATAGCCCAGTCTTGAGAGCTATGACCAAGGAACTCAATTACGTTGTCAGGTTTGGGCACAGACATCTCAGTGCATGGTGGTTTACATGTTGTCTCCCATTAGTCTGTGAGCCCTTGGAGAGCAGGGACCTTCTTTTGTCTTTCTTGATATCTCCATCACTCTTTCTTCTTCAAATTTTCTGTCTACACTTGGTCCCCACTTCATAAACTCAGGAGAATTGTGTGAGCTTTCTGAACTCATCAACAAGCACAATATACTATATCCTCATTGTGTCATTCACTTGGCATGTAAGCCAATATCCATGAGGGAGTCCAAATTCATTATTTTTTGAATGACATAAATAAAAAGAAATTCAACAAGCCAAATTTTGTCTGAAGGGATTTTCTCAAAATGGGAATATTCTGAGAGTCTAAATAAGAAATGTGTAGCCTTAATAAATTATAAATCTAATGCTGAAAGGATACCAAAGGCCATCTTGTTCAATGCTCTCATTTTATAGGTGAAGAAGTCTAGGAACAGAGAAGTTAAACAACTTGCCATAAATACTTTCCTCAAAACAAATGCTAGAACCCAGGCCCTCTCATCCCAGATTGAATGTTTTTCCTATTGTATTGTAATGCCTTGAAAGGAAGTGAGTTGCTTGCAACTGCAGTTATTCAATTAGAGATTGAATGACTACTTTAAATGATCACTATATGAGGTATTCATGCATCATGAAATGAGTCTTCCTGTTGTGAGACTTTATATTTCTCTGAAATCTCCACATATTATATATTGGTTCTTTTGCGTTTTAAACTTACTGCTGGTGGGTGGTACTACCAAGAAACTCACTTTAATCAGGATAGTGTACTTGAGGGGTTGGATGTGATCTCTTCAGACAGTAATATAGCATTTGCAATGAATTTCATATAACATCACATTTCACAAAATATGTTTTACCTATTAGTATATAGGTATGAAAAAGATATCTTAATTGGTTAGAGAATCAAGGTCTCTAGAAGAGAGTTCATAACTCAGGCATTTTTTTGCAACCTTTCCTGATTCAATCAAGCAAGGTATTTTTTCTTGTTTTGAAAGTTCGAGACCCTCTCAATGACCCCTACCCCCATTACCAGGGGTGAGGTGAGTGGTTCTACTTCTGTGTATAATGGTTATATCAGGGAGGTAGAACTTTCTGTCCTAAGATGGTATATATCCTTTCTATGTCTCATTTGGTATTTCTGTACAGAAATTTAAGTTGAATTTCAAGCAAGGGCAGAAATAGTCATCTCAACACTAACCTGTAAAGGAAAGGAAATAAATGATACAGTGGTTGACCTTCAAAACAGAGGTCTCATAGAAGTCTAAGTACAAAAGTAATGGGAAAATAAATTTACAAAGGTGGACTGCGGAGAAAAAGCAGGAACTGCTTCTTTCATCTCTGTAGGTAGCATCATACTCTTTACTTTCTCTCAGGTCCTCTTGCTTCTCAAGCTTTCTTAACAATTCTTCTAAAGGAATAGGCTTAGGTGAGGTACCACAATGAAACCATAGCCCACTTTCTGGGCAAATACTGATATAGATAGATAGATAGATAGATAGATAGATAGATATGTAGATAGGCAGATATACAGATATAGATAGATATAGATATAGATAGATAGATAGATATAGCTATTGATATTGATATGTCCTCACATTTAATGTATGTATGCGTATATACATATGTGTGTGTCTAGAATTTTAGAGCTGACAACTAGAAAAGTTGATTCTCATTTTCAGAGAAGATATTTTATAGTCAAAGTACATTTGGGGTCATGCATTCTAACAAAGTATCAGTCTTTCAAAAGATAAGAGTATGTGTGAGGCATGGTAGTAGTAGGATTCTGGGAAAGGGTGTTTATTAAACGAAACTATGGATATTGCTTTATATCCTGATATCATGACACTGGCTCCAGAAACTATATGTATCAGACAATCTTGTTTGCAGGCTAAAAGGGTCATTCTAAGCCCCAATCAATTTTTGAAATGGTATTTCTTGATCTAATAATATCTTAATTTGAGGTTAATTGTGATGAACCTACTTACGGTCACCTATCTTTTATTAAGCACCTATTATGTGCTAGCATTGAGCTAAGCACTGGGAATACAAAGAAAGGGGGGAAAAATCCCTGCTCTCAAGGAATTCAAACTCTAATGGGGAAAAAAAATCAATAGAAAGTATATTATAAAGCACCATAGAATTAAAAGGAGGCCAAGTTATGAAAGGCTTTGAATACCACACCTCCTCCAGGATCTTCTACATGACTTTAGCTTGGACTTGAAACTAGGGAAGCTAGGAGGCAGATATGAGGAGGAAGTTAATTTTAGGCATGGGGGACAGCCATTAAAAATGAATGAAGTCTAGAAATCCAATGTCTTGGTCAAGAACAAAGAAGAAGCCATTGTCACTGAATCATAGTGTATGTAATGGAAAGTGAAGGATTGGGAGAAAGTATATTATAAAGGACTATAGAATTAAAAGTAGGCTAAGTTATGAAAGTCTTTGTCACACAATTGATCCTGGAGGTGACAGGACATATAGGAGTTTACCGAATTGGGGAGGGTGGGTGACAATTGAAATGGTAATACCTCATTTGGATAGCTGAGTGAAGGATGAATTGGAATGGGAAGACACTTGGGGAGATTAATTATCTGCTAAGAATGTACTTTTCATCCTCCAGCTTAAAAAAAATGTCAGTAACCAGAGGCGGAATGCTCTTTTTTCTTCTTTTTGATATCACAAAGTTGTCATGGCTTCATACATTTTGCCTTTGGTTCAAATAAAACATTAATTCTCTGGGGGGGCCACAGAAGGTGGAAGATAAAATAAATTAAAAATGCAATGGATTATGGATAATGTTAATATGTGGTTTTTTAAGACAATATGCAACCCACAGACATCCATATACACAGTTTAGTAGACTCCATTTCTATGTGAGTTTGACACCACTAATCTAGCTCTTGCTTTGACTTTAAAATGAATGATTCACAAATACACGCATATATTTATATAAGTATATATAGATATTTGTGTATGATACATATGTACATATATGCATATATATATATATATATATATATATATATATATATATATACGTGTGTGTGTACCCATTGTAAATTATATTTAGACCAACACTTTTATGTATAACTAAATTGAATCTTCTGTAGGGAGGTGCCAGTTGCTTCCTTTTTTTCCTATTAAAGTTACAGAATATGAGACTCAGAAAGCACTTTAGAATGTTCTAGTTCAAATCATATCTACCAGAAAATCTTATCTACAGTGTAATTGATACATTTAGTTCCTGATTAAAGTCTTTCAATGAGGATGGAACTAGATACCTCTGAGCTAGCACATTCCACTGAAGAATAGCTCTGCCAAGACATTTGACTTTATATTAAAACTAAATCTGACTTTTTCAAATTTCCCCTCCCCATTTTCTTCTGTTTGTCTTTTTAAAAATTATTTATTTATTTTTAAATGTTCTACAATCACTTCCTTAAAATTAAGATTTTATCCCCCCCACACCTTCCCCCGCTACCCCCTCCCTCCCCATGACAGCATACATAGGTTCTACATATACTTTCCTATTGAGCACATTTTCGCTATAGTCATGCTATGTAGT
>CM053771.1:96630647-96667241 GCA_028658325.1 Potorous gilbertii
CCTTAATGAAATTCACCTTCCCATTTAAGAATCACAGCTATGTAATACTTGCCCAAGGCATCATAGAAAAGGGTAATTGCCTTCACATGACCAACATACTTGCTGTCTACATTGCCCAGGGGCTGGCTAAAGGTGACTGATTTGGCATAACTGGTTTCTGTCTCATCACACACAAATTAAGATTTTGGACAATTAGTAAAAATTAGTCTACACTCAGAATAGCATAGGGAAAGCAGAAGGCTGCTTCTTAGACTAGAGTTTCTCCTCCAGCACTTTCCATCAGAAAGAATGGGTAAGAAAAAAGTAATCTGATGGGGGCAATGAAAAAGTAATTATGCAAATGTGGAGAGGACTTACATTTTACTGACTGAATTTGAGCAAGTTCAAGTAAAAGTATTTTATGAATGATACAAAATGGCTACTCAGTATTACTTTAAGACAAATAATTAAGTGATAATTTAACTAGTTTTATATTACCATGGGTTATTACAAATTGAAAAAGGAAGCATCTGAATTACAAAGGAATGTGAAAACTACACCTTCCATAGAAATTAGTAACTTAAAAATATCTTTCCACTGATTTTAGCAGTTTTTATTTCTCTTTAATTTCGCTCCAGTGGATATAGTTTCCCAAAAATAGATTCAGTAGAATTTCTGACATTCAAAGTCTTTGTAAGAACACTAAGGAAATTATAATCAGATCAGCTTTATAAAAGATTCTATTCTCAGTTCTTTCAACAACTAATCAAATCTATAGAGATGAGTCATTCAAGCTTTCTGGTCAACAGTCTTCATCAGTAAAGTGAAGGGCTAATTTCATCTTTTGAATTCCATATCATATATTCTGAAGTTCTATAGTCTAATATTCTATATCTCATATATAATTTTCTATTATATACGTTCCAGGCCCTTTTCTCTCTCATCTTTTATATATTATAATCCATTTAATATCTGTCTAAAGCTGTACTCTTGTTTTTTCTAAAGCATGAGCCTTTAGAGTATTGAAGTAGATAACATTTGGAATTTAAACTTAAAACTATTTGTATTTTATTCTAGAATGTCATTAGTTATACATAACTAAACAGCCCCCAATCATAGATCCTATGGATATATAGCATCATTCTAAGACCCTTAATGAAATAAGAACTCTGTGACTAAGCAATTAGCTTTAAATGAAATCAACAAATACTATCTGATGTCTATCATGCAATAGGCAACATAGCACAATGATTTTATGTCTGGATTGTATCTTGGAATATATTTGGTTTTGAGTCCTGATTCTGATACTAATTTACCGTGTGATGTTGGTCAAGGCAATAAAACTTCATTTTCTTCCATTATCACAAGGGATCGATGGACTTCTCTCTATATTACCTTCCAAATTTAAAATTCAGAGTTCAAGGTTTGCAATATCAAAGTAGAATATAGAAGATATAAGTTAAGATTCCAACTCAAACTTATTTCGTGAGGAAATAAGGTAGAAATTCATGAAAAATAAAATAAAAATAAGAGTAAATTATAAATAAAGTCATGCAAGAGAAATTAAAAGATAACCTATTGTTAACTGTCAAATAACTGGTATAGATAATAAATGCTGACTTTAGAGGAAAGAGATATCACTGGGAACTATAATTTTCTTAGAAGGTTTGCTAAATACAGTATTGAATTTGTACTTATGAGAAAAGATAGGATTTGGCCAGAAAAGGAAGAGAAGGAAAAAAACATTTGATGAGAGAAAAATATTATGGAGACCTGAATAGGAAACAGTGTGATTTTCAGCTATATTAAGACACCCAAGGTAAAGTCAATTAATCCATAAAATACAGATCTTCCCCTTTGTCAAACAGGCATCTTTATATACACACACACAAATATATACATATATACACACACATACATACATATATCTTTATATATAAATATATGTGTATATATACACAACAAATTTAATTATATATGTGTGTATACACACACACACACACACATATATATATATATGTATATATATATATATAAACTTGTGTGTATACCTAAAGCAATTGTATACCTCTCAATTGTCTAATTGGCATTGTTGTTAAATGCACACACACACACACACACACACACACAGGCATGCACATGCCAATATACTCATCATATATTATTATATATTTGGATCCAGATGCTAAATTGTCCATTTTATTAGTAAATAATTGAAAATTAAAGGGATTTGCTTAAAGTCACAAAAGTAGTCATCTGATTCCAAATGTAACAACTTTTCACCATATCATGTTATCTCTCATCTGTATGTGTGTGTGTGGGGGGGTGTATGTGTTCATCCTTCATTGCTGAAGAAAGTCATGCCATCAGGGAAATGATGACATGACTTGCATTTGACTTTGGTTTTTTTTGAGTGAGGGAGGTCTGTGCAGGTCACCAGCCTCACTTCTGCTCCAGAAGTGTCCAGTGACCAGACATTCATCAGGATGACTGGAGAAGACCCAGGATGAGGCAATTGGGGTTAAGTGACTTGCCCAAGGTCATATAGCTGAGTGTCTGAGATGAGATTTGAACTCAGGTCCTCCTGACTCCTGCACTGGTGCTCTATCCACTGCACCACCTAGCTGCCCTCATCTATATGAATGCATTCGCACAACACCAATATGATAGCATGGTTCAAGGGAAAGACCACTGGATCTGAAGTCTTGGTTCTCAAATTTTCTACCTGTGTAGACAATTACTTTGTAAAATTACTTTGTCATTGATAACTTTTTCTCCATCTTTAAAATGAAGCAATACTACCAATTTCTATTTATTTTACTAGGTTATTAGAAAAGTTCTTAGAAAATCCCAAACTGCTACATTATTTCCTTTATCATTTTGTTCTTCTTACTTTAATCTTTGATGTTAATATTTTCCAATTGATGCAACTACCATTCCTTGTTAGTCTGTGTAGTTCTTGACTATGATATTCCATAATTCCTCCATAGACAAGGTATCCAAATGGATTACAAATCTTCCTCTGATTTTGTTTTAGTCCTTGAGGGGAATGTTATGGCATCATGGATTGACTGTTGATCTCAGATTAAAACAAACAAATGCCTGGGTTCAATTCAACTGGTTGTATAACCCTAGCTCTTATATTCTCAATGGCAACTCTCTAAGATTTTAAATTGATCAGTTACTGATCTGTATTGCTAGCTATATCTTTCTATAGAGAACCTCCTGACAACAAGAAAATCAAAGGTAGGTTTAAAACATGAAGGCAAGAAAGTTAAGAAGGAAGTATAAGAGGGCCAGAGGAAAGGAAGAGGAAAGGATAACAGCTTGACCGTATTTTTTGGTCACTCCTCATGCTATTTCACTGACTCATCCCCTTTACCAGTGGATATATTTCACACATTTTCTTTATACTTATTATCACTAGTGGTTTATTGTTACCTGCTTATTTTCAAGCTGGATCTTTCTAGTCTTACTTGGGTTACCTACTATATTTATTCTTTCAAGCAGATGATTTTCTATTACTCAAAGCTATATAAAGTTTAAGAATATTGGTGACCGTGAGATCGTCTTTCACAGTTATTAATAGTTTAGAATTTTGAGAGTATTGTGCAATTGTTGAGATTTAAGAATGCTGAGACTCCTAAATAGACACACACTTGTCCTGTCCAAATGAATCTGACCCAAACTTTCTTTCACCCAAAGAAAAGCCAAGGCTTATTAAAACACCATCTAAGGTGGGTATGACTCTAAAAATCCACCATTATTGACCAGACTCTTAAGGAATCTCAGCTCCTTATATGCAGAAAGACTGTGGGAAGGATCTAGGAGTGACCAAGTAGTTTGGGGTGACTGGAGGAGGTGTCTAGGGAATATTTTAATTGGAGTGAGTAGTGGGCTGGGGTGACTAGAGGTTGAACATCACTGACCTGAACTAAGAGAATGGGGTCTAAATAGGATCAAGTATAGGAAGTAACTAGGCGTAACAGACAATGCAGGGCTGGGCAACAGAGAATTAGGAGATTGGGCGTAGGCCACAATGAAAGGCCAGTTGAAAGGATTACTGGGATGCCTCAGGCAAATGCCAGAGACTTGACCATATGGGAAAATTCACCGAGTGTTCAGGGGCATGGTCTCCAGAGCCTGTACCTCTTCCCACCCCACCAATTATTAGTTTCTCAAAAGTAATCAGGCCTGTTCTGGTCCCTTTTCTCAGTCAATATTATTTCACATGGTGATCTCATCAGCACTTAAAGAGTTAAAGATCATTTCTATGCCAATGATTCTTAGATCTACTTATCTATTCCTAACCTCTGTTGACCTCTAGTCTTATATCTCCAATTACCTAATAGAATCTCAAACTGGATGTCCTATAGATTTCTTAAATTCAACATATTCAAAACTGTATTTATTATATTCCCTCCAAACCCTACACCATCCCAAACTTTCCTACGGATACTAAGTGCCCCACCAACTTTCCCATACTACAGACCTACAACCCAGATCTTATGCTGTACTCCTCACTCTCAAATTCTTCCCTTCTCCATCTCCAATCTGTTGCCAAGGTCTTTCAATTTTACCTTCACAATATCTCTTACACATACCAAATTCTCTCCTCTGATACTGCTACTACCTTGGTACAGGTCCTTATCTTCTCATGTCTGGATTATTTCAATAGTTTTCTAGTCTATCTACGTGCCACAAGATTGTCACCACTACAATGCATCCTAGATCTCACTATGTCACTTGTCCATTTAGTAAATTTCAGAGGTTCACTGTCTCCTCCAGGATCAAATGTAAAGTCTTCTGTTTGCTGTTCAAAGCCCTTCATAAACTAGCCTTTCCCCATTTGCTAGGCTTCTTATACCTAACCTCCACACCCAGACTCATGTACTGTTTGATCCAGTAAGACTGGCATCCTTACTATTCCCCAAATAACATGTACCATCTCCCAACTCCAGAAATTATCTTTGGCTGTCCCTCATGCATAAAATTCTATTGTACTCCTCACTGTATCCTGGCATCCTTCAAATCCCATATAAAATCCCACTTTCTACAAGAAGCCTTTCCCAATCTCTCTCAATTCAAGTCCTTTCCCTTTGTTGCTTATTTCCCATATATCCTGCATAAAACTTGTTTATATTGAGTTGTTTGAATATTGTTTCCCACATCAAATTATGAGTTCCTTGACAACCAGAATTGCCTTTGGCCTTTGAGTCTCCAGTGCTTACCACAGTGCCTGGCACATAGTAAATGCTTAATACATATTTAACTATCTCTTCTGCATCGATGTGAGGGGGAAAGTGGAGAGCTTATTGCTTCTCTGTAAATTGTGGTGATTAAAAAATTCTGAGAGACACAGTTTCTAGGTAATTTAATCATTTTATTAATAAGGCTAGCAAATTCTTACTAAAGAGATGGTTATTTGGCAATCTCTCTTAGATCTCATAGTGGTAAGCTGAGAGTTTATATGCCCTTCAAAGAGTAGGTGTTCCATGAGGGGTGCCAATCAAGTCTCATTGGTTTATACAATGGGAGGTGGACTATATTAAAATGAGGGTCTTGGTGTCTGTGACTTGGGTCACCCAATTTTTGGTTAAAGAGACATCAATTTTCATAATCACCTGCCTTGACAAAAGGGAGAATCAACCTTATCCCAGACCTGTCTGAGAAAACACAATGAGTAAGAATTCACCCATTGGCCAAAAAATTAGAATTTATTTTACTGGCTGATTAGATATTGGCCTAGGTAAATCTTTAAGAGAGATTTCCCACACTAGGTGGTTTCTGGATGAGGAAGTAGAAAAGGAGAAAAATCTTAGTCTGATATATAATTAGGTATTAAATATAAGAAAGAAATATTCATTTCTCACAAAACTGTGTCTAAGAGATGTGTACGTATAGCTATAAATATACACACACATACACTCTCTCTCTCTCTCTCTATATATATATATATATATATATATGTATATATATATATATATATATATATATGCACACACATATGTCTGTCTGTGTTCGTCCTTCATTTTCAAAGAAGACCATGACATCAGAGAAATGATGACATGACTTGCATTGGACTTTGTTTTGAGTGAGGGAAGGCTGTGTAAGGTTGCATGTACACACACACAGATGTACATATGTATGTGAATTGATGAATGGGCTGTCCATCCAAATATGTGACACAATTTGACTTAGACCACTCTCTTTCAAAATATTATACATTCAGGGTCAGTACTACTTGCAGAAAGGATTTAGATTTGGAGAAGGGAAACTTGAACTTAATCCCAGGTCTTATACTAGCAAATCATGTAACTCCTTCCATCTCTAATACCATTATTTATTTAATGAGTATTTGTATTACCTCCTTACAATACTTTTTGTAATTAAAAGATTGGGCAAACCTTAAACCACCATTAGAGTATGAGTTATTTGTAATGTGAGCTATGATGAATTTCACTGAACAGGATTCCAGAACTTTATATAATTTATATAGTGTTGCTTTTGAATAAAGGTATTTGAAAAAAAAAGACAATCATAGGAACTTTTTCTTTAACTCTACGTCTGAGCAAAATTTATCCCATGTAAATAGTGAAAATCTTAGGAGAATATGGGTCTTTATTCAATGTCATGCTTGAGATCAACTCTTAAAAAATATTTGAAAGAAAGTTATTTTGGCCATGGCTAATTATGGTGGAAGACTTCATCATATGGAGTGGAGCAATAAAAAATGAAAATGTTTATATGGAAAATAAGTCCCAATGAGGCAGTAACATGACAGAAACTACATGGAATACAGCTCAGAAAATCTAGAAATCTAGTACTACCTCTGAAATTGTCTTACGTTGTGATATACGTGGAACGTTTCATCTTTCTGGTCTACAATTCCTCTATTTGTGAAATTAGCAATTTAAGTAAATGATCTCTTAGGTTCTTATGGAAAGTAAAGAACATTATATTTTGAGTTGTAGGATATGAATTCAAATCCATGCTCCTCCATTTATTTCCTCAGATCCAAGGCACATTATGTCTCTGGATCTTATTATTTTCATCTGTAAAATGAGGGCAAAAGCTTAGATGACTTCCAATGGCCTTTTCAATTCTAAATCTATGATTTTATGTCCCATGAGTCTATGATCTTATGATTTTTCCCTCCCTCAATAAAATCATGTCGTTATGCCTTTCAGAGAGGTATATCAAGCATGCTTACTGAATGTCATTCACACACCAATGAATGAACATTCCAGGTAGAAGGCATGATTAAACAGTACAAGTTTGCACTATAGAATAAATGATGACAAAGTGGTAATATTGATTACTTATAACCAGAAGGATGACACTGTTGGGTACTTAAAATTAAGAATCACAACAAAGCTACCTTGACCTTACCTCAGCATCAGGAACCAATTCAAAATTAATTGGATCTGTCATTAAGAGAGAGCTTTCAATATGTGATAGTTGATTTATTGCCATATTTAAGAAGGCAAGCAGTGAACCAAGTTCATCCTGCTGTGGACTGCTATGGATGCTTATCTGGCCATATGCTTATTTGTAAATGAACTTCACAGGACAATTTAATGTTTCCCTTAACCTTTGTTGCATTTGAGGTTAGCGTTTCTAATTTAGTGTGCTATAGCACTTCTTGTGGATGGTTTTCATGGTCTAGGCTCCTGCCAGGATGCAAGGGTGAGGGCATGAATTGCCTACAGGACAACATTACCACCACCACTAATATTCCCATCATTCCTAGCTTGGTTCAAATACCTCATACTTACAAGTTTCTACAGGGTGTGAGAGAGGTGTACAATACCTATTGAAACCAATTCAACTCAATTGACATTTATTCATGGAATCTCAGTATTACAAGATATCTCAGAGACCAGCTAGTCAAACTAAGATTAGTAGTGGTAGAGGTTTTAATCACTTGCTCCTAATACATCAGGAAGCTTCATAGAACATCATACTTTATAACATTTCTGAGAGGACACATATGACCTAGTGGAGTTCCAATGGAGATACCTCAGAGCAATTCACCAATTCTATAGAGCTGCATACCTCTGACTCTTAGAGGTCTTATCTGTTCAGCTTACTTTTCCTCATATTAAAACATCCAGTTCAGCCACGTGGGCCAATGTATATGGTAATATAATGGGCCAATGTGATAGCATCTTAGCTTCCTTGGCTTTTCCTGCTTTTATTTGGTTGGTTATTGTCTTTCACTCTTGAAGAGGATTGAAATGACATACATTTGCCATTTTTTCTTTAAGATGCATTCCAATTCATTGATTCTATACCTATAGAATTTGTTTCCCAAAAGAAGGATGCCAACCCTAGAATTATAGACTGCTTAATTAAGGCCACTGATATTCAAGAAAACTTGAGTTAGTCCTTCAAATTTTGGTAGGTAAGTAAAGGGGAGGGCAAAAGGAATATTAGGTTAGAGAGTTACAATTAAAGACTTAAGGTAAGGCCTATGTTTAACTGTGAAGGAAAAGGGAGGAGAACAATATGATGACACTGGATGATCTCGATTCTGTTTAGGAGCAAGTTAGATTATGCAAGGAAGATTAGACCATATTTTAATAGACCTTGAATATTAGATTGAATGATATTTACATTATGATATTGGCAGTTATGAGATAGAGACTGAATACAGAAGTGACATAATTAGATTAATACCCCAAGAAGAGAAGGCTGTAGGATAACTGAAGGAATTTAGGTTTCAGAAGCAAGTATCTAGGCAATTTGTCTGCTAGATCAAGGCTTCTCAAGCTATCTCATGAAACATTTTGTTGTTGTTCTTATCGTGGTGGTGGTGGTTGTAGTCAAAATACCTGGATAAATGACAAGGTAATGTTCATCTCTGAAGGTACAGGCCAAAAGAAAGAATCAAAAGATTCAGACAGTAGGATTAATCTATTTGTGAGAGGACTCCCAAAACTTTGAGAGATATTGTTATCAAAACTCTCCCTTATCCTAAATTAGATTGAGGAATTTCCCAAACGCATTCTTTTTTATTATTTTATTTTTAATTTATGGAATAAAATAAGCATTTTAATGACATAGTATAATAAAAAGACGGTTGTACCTGAAATTGCAAATTTAATAAAAAGGAATCCATTCCAGACCTAGTGAAGGATGAGAGTGGAAGCAGAAAATGAAAAGGGTAGGGTTCTTTCCACTATTATTGCTATTAACATACATTATTATGACTTCCTCCATCACTATTACTAATTCTTATGATACTTATAACACTTGTATAGTGCTTAACAAACTTGAGAATTTTTTTTCTCGTTATGTGATCTGATTTCTGCAGTTCTCTGAGGAAAGATGTCATGACCATTTCAAAGACAAGATAGCTGAAATTCAGAAGACTGTGAAGACTTTCACAGGGTCTCAGCAAATGAGTAGAGATGAAACTTTGATGCATGTTTCACAATTCTCTTTCTGAACTTACATTTCACTTGTGGTGATCCAGAATTACATCCTCTCCAAGCCTGGTGCAATAGATCCCTTCTGTCAGCCTTCCAGATTGTCTTAGTCTGGAAATCTGTTTCACTCTGCCATTTTGTGACTTCTGCTGCTCTAGAATTTGTTCACTCATTTTTTACAGGTATTTTGAGGGGTTTGGGTACAGAGCTCAGGCAGGTCTCTGCTTCTACTCTGCCATCTTGGCTCTGTTCCATTTCCCATGTAGAATTTTAAAAGATGACGATGTAGAAAACTATAAATATGAGCTTTATTTATTTTGGTGAAATGGGACATCACAGAATATCAAATCTGGAAGGGAATTCCATAGCCGAATAACATTTAAAATAAAAATAATAGTTGTATTGTATAATATAATATTATTGTATAATAATAATAGTTGTATTGTATAAATCACTGAGATTTGAGGCTCATACATATGGTCTCATCTAACCCTTACTACTAACCCCATGAAGTAGGGCCTGTTATCCCCATTTTGCAGATGAGGAGTGAATCTGAGGAAAAATAAATAATTTATCCAGGGTGATACAGGGTGATCCTATGTCAGGATTTGAACCAAAGTCTTCCTGATTCAAAGTCCATCCCTCTTAGACACTATGTCACTTAGATTACCTTCCCTTTGCATGACATGGATCTTGTATGCACAAAATTGCTTGTATGCTCTCTCTTGTGTTGGAGTTTATGTTTAAAATTAGGGCCTATACCATCACCTCTCTTTTTATCCCCAATACTTAACACAGAACCTGGTACATAGCAAGTCCTTAAGTTCTTGTTGACTGGCTGAGTGGAAAGAGCTCTGGAACTCACTTTCGTTATCCCCAAAATGAGGGGTTGGGCTAGATGGCCTCAAAGTTCCCTTTCAGCTCTCTATGGTCCAAGGGTCCAGATCTAGTGATCTGCCCACAATCCTCTGTTATCTTACAGGAGAACAACCTTTCACAACAGTGAGCATTGTGGAGGGAGGGTCAATTGAGACAAGGTTCAAGGGAACCTTGTGGCAGGTATTGTGCATAGAGAAACAAAATGCAAACTATCCCCTGTATTCACAGAGCTTGCATATTATTGAGAGTGAGAACAGTGGATAAAGCTTGCACCGAGATAAATAAATACAATTTAATTTAAAGTAAGAGTAATAAAGAGTGAAGTGCAAAGAGATGCAGCCAAGTATCACCATGGATGGGGTTGGAACTGGAGTCAGAATGTCCTAAATTCAAATCTTGCCCCAGACACTCGCTGTATTATCTATGGCAAGTCACTTAAGGCTCTGCTTGCCTCCATTTCTTCATTTGTAAAATAGAGATGATAATGGCACTTACCTCACTGGGTTGTTGGAAGGATAAACAATGTCACAATGTTTGTAAAGTACTTGAAAGGGGCATTTAAATGTTGTTATTAAAACTAAGTTGAACAGGAAATATTTCTCAAGGGTAGTGGCCCCTCAACTGAGCCTTGAAGAAAACTGACAGTTAAGAATTCTAAGAAATAGAAGTGAGGAGGAGAAGCAATCTAGGTCTATGGAAGAGAGGTAAGGGATGATAAGGGATGGAGAGCGCAGATGTGACTGTGTATTTAACAGAGTTCTTTGGATGCACTTTATTCTGTCACCCCCAAGTCACATTGTCAGCTTGTTAAACTTCCAAAGAAATGTCTTAAAGCTTTCAGTAGTCAATCCAAAAGTATCTATGAAAAGGGTCCCAAGAACATTATTCTAATGCTACTAAATGTCAGGGCAGTGGAGGCCACTTTATGGGTCTCTTTAAAGAGCTTCATTAACTTTGCTAATTGAAAAGTGAAGATTTGTGGACTTGTCTGTTTGCAGGGAGCAAACGCCTGAGCGAAGGGTATAGAGGTGCATGCATACCTAGAGCCATGATAAATATTTCTGTATAGTAGTAGTAGCGTGTGTGAGTGTGTGTGTATGTGTGTCTGTGTTTATGTGTGAATACATGTATATGTTTGCATATGTAAATACATGTTCCGTATCAGTGTGTTTTATGAGTGTGTGCATGTTTGTCTAGGGAGCAAATGAGCCATTTTCCAGGTCTAGAGTAAACTTCAGTAAAAACTATGTTATATCCCAGCCTGTCTCAATTGCTCATTCAGCATCTTAGAATTACTGGCTCTGATTGTGAGTTAGAAGGGACTTAACTTCGCATCTTACTACAAATCCCTTATTTTGAAGATGAAAACTATATCCAGGGAGATTCAATGACTTGTCTGGGGACACCACATAAATTACTAAGAGACTTAGGATTTGATCCTAGATTTTTTGATTATTCAAGGTCCATACCCCCTCCAAACATTAAGTGGTATAAGGTCATAGGTCAACAGCCAAGTTGAGCCTACAAAAGAGAAAAAATATTTAGGGGCTGAGACTCATCCCTCTTTGACTGAGGGAGGGAACTACATAACAGAAGGGGGAACAGAGAAGTTAAGAAATACCATCCTACTATGAACACAAGGAATCTAAAAAAAGGGAATCCCAGTCTTCTATTTGGCCTTTGCCCAGGATTCCCTCCATGCTAACCTCACTCACGAGAATTTGCCATGTCTCCTTAAAGAACATTCCCGTGTTTATGAAATTCAACAAAAAAAATACATATTGTACCCACTATATGCGAGGCACTCTGCTAAGCTTATACAGAGATGAATGAAATTTATCCTGAAAAGGATTTAAAGTCTTGTTATCATTTTTTAAGAATTTCATCTATTGATTTACTTTAGTAAATAGTTTACCACTTTCAAATGACTTATTTAATGCTTAGATATCATAATCTTATATATTTATGAGAAAGTCTATTTAGGCCAGTGTTCTGACATAACAAAAAGTCCAGGGAAAAACACAATTGAAAAAGGAACAAGTGCTTTTCTTTCTTAGACTAATTTCCCTCCATCTTTAACTCTGAATGTTCTAAGGTCCCATCTGGATCTGATAGTCTGTGTGCTTGGTTATAATATTTTACATTCCTAGGTGCCTTCCATCTCTACCAGTTTATGTTGTTTTTTCTAATGTCCTTTCTAGCCCTAACAGTCTAAGATTTATGTCATAGTATTCAATATCGTATGTTCTTTTCTAGCTCTAATATTCTATGATTTGAGTTCCAATATTCAGTGAAGTAATATATCCCTTTTAAGTTTAAATATTCCATGATTCTATAGCTAATCCAAGCTCACATATGGCCTATAATTACGTACATTTTCAAAATGCTCTGTTTCAAGATGAGACTCTAGATGTACCATTTCTTTGAAGCAGTTCTGACTTCAAATAATTAAGGGTATTCGTTTTACTAATGAAGTACTAAGAAGATATTCTTACAGTCTTTCCCATTATTGACAATGTCTACAAGACCATGCTTTCAAAGACCTTCAAATGAACTTTCAGTTACTTTGCCACAGAGTTTGGTGCTTATGCATAAACTGAGGTGATAAATTAAGAAGAACTTCAAACTCTTGAAAATTAACTTTAAGGCAAGAGAGGAACACATAACCCAAAGTGACTTTCCCCCATTCTGACACAGATAGGCATTGAACTAGAACATAGTAATAGTTTTTATTGAATGTGAAAAGCAAGTAACATTTAGCTTCCCTAATGAAGATGTGAAAAGGGTAACCAGCAGCCCTGGGGATGGTATTAAAGGTAATTTACTTAGTCAGGTACAGAAAAATTAAACTAATTCAATAGATATCCCAACTACAAACTCACAGTTTATGTTGACTTTTAAAAATTTATTTATTAGATTTTTAAGATCATTTCAAGAAGTATTTTGGAGCTTAAAGAATGCAATATGGTACAATGGAATGAACTGCGAGTCATGAGACCTGATAGGTCTAGGGCCAGTAGATGTACCTTGGACAAGTCACTTAAATTTTATCTGTCTAATTAAGAGAGATTGACTGGATGATCTCAACTCCTATATTTTAAGATCTTGCTTCATTCTAGTATCCCAAAAAGATTCAGTTCTGCTATGACACTTTATTTTCTCTCTTCTAACATTCTATGTTCCATCCAGCACTAATAATTTATGCTACTTTTTTTTTTTTAACATTTGCTCTAATCCCAAGTCGTTCTTAGAACTCTCAGCCTACATCTCTCCTAAAAAGTTCTGATTTAGGGTCAACTGTTTTGTTTGTGTGATATGTGAGGGAGACTTTCTTCAGTTAATTCCAGAACACAAATTCCGCTGTTTATCATCTCTATTTCCTGGGCCCCTAAATGTAAAACTCTTTCACATATGATACAAAGCATTATTTCTGGTTATGAGTTTCTTACTCTGGTTTCATCTTTAGCAGTCACTGTAATAACCTTCCTAGGATTTCTATCATTAATGCTCACTCGACATTTATGTTAACCTTCATCGGCTCCCCCTTCCAAGTTGGATTTCTTTTCATTTCCTCTTAAAGCCTATCAAAGTCAACAAAGTCAGTCTGAACAAGAATAACCTCTCTGTGCATTTTAAAAAATTAACCTACAGCATTTGTCATGTAAAATACTGTTTTGGGGTAAATTCAGCAAAATTAAGGAAATTACTCTCATCTAGTAATGAACAAAATGCGGGAAAATCTACTCATCAGAGTTTGTATCCAATGATGGAGGATGATTTCAGAGAAAAACTTAAGTCTTTTCCCTTTTGCTTTCAGATATCTGAAATTCTGTAATTTGAAGATCACTCATATTGACTAAGACTTTGACATAGAACTAGAAATGGGAAAATGTATTTTTTAAATTATTTAAGAGGAAGTTGGTGAATATTTCCTATTATAAGTGAGTGAGAATGACTTGATTCTTTAAATAAATACATATGTAAAAATGAACAAATAAATGAATTCTAGAACTCATTTAAATAGTTCATGAATGCTTAGTAAAAGATTACTGATAACTAATGCAGGTTTATTAAGATCACCACTGATTTCAAGGAAACTAGACAATTAGTAGAATTTTCTCAGTTAAATGACCATACCTCAAGTAGGCGTGATATATGAATTTTTGTCACCCTGAAATGTGGTTTCTAATGGTATACTGTGGGTTTCTTTCCTTGGTCCTCTCTTGTACTACATCATTTTCAGTGATTAAGATAAAGACATATGCAATTATTGTATGACAGTGTTTTAGATTTTTATGTGTGTCATGAAGCTGGTAGCAGTTAACACAATATGGCAGAATTGAGATCTAGAAAACTATGCTAATTCAAGCTGTGAACAAGTCGATCCATCAGTCAATAAATATTTATTAAATCCTACTATGCACCAGGCACTATGTTAAGTGCTAGGGATATAAAGCAAGGCAGATGACAGTCCCTGCTATCAAGGAGTTGTAATGGTAATTTAAACAAGAAGATCTTTCCCATTCATTAATAGGGCCATGTGACCTACCTGGGTCACATGGAAGTCTGAATTCTTTGGAGCCTGTGATGGGAGGAGTTTACTGAATGGGTGAAAGAAGAAGGGTGAAACTGGAAGAGGCAGAGCTAGAGAAGAGCTGAGAGGAAGTGAGTCAGAGAGCAGTCAGAGCTAGGAAGGATGCAAGCAAGCAAGAGGCTGGATGATGTGAGTGAAAAAACTTGTTTGTGATTTTGTTTAATGGAGCTGGTTTGTGGGAAGCCTAGCAGGAGGGAAGGCTTGGGGATGGTGTTCTCTGAACTGTTATTGTGTACAGATTTTTATTACTATGATGGATTTGGCTTTCTGGTGTCTGAATAAATGTTTTGATTCTGTCT
Source organism: Potorous gilbertii (assembly GCA_028658325.1). NCBI lineage: Eukaryota > Metazoa > Chordata > Mammalia > Diprotodontia > Potoroidae > Potorous > Potorous gilbertii. The sequence continues at coordinate 96,645,833 of CM053771.1, forward strand.
TCCATGTGGAAAGTCTGTTATGTTTTGTGATTCAGAATTGTGCCAGGATATTCATGGCCTCCACAGGTGCTGTGAATATGGCATTGACTCTATAGGAGCTGACATTTCTAATAGGGGAGACAACATACAAACAACTATCTACAAGCAAACTATATAAAGGATGAATTGGAGATAATTAATGAAGGAATACAGTAGAATTAAGGAAGATTGAGAAAGGTAGTGGTGAGGAGTGCTAAAATCTGTGCTTTGCAAAGGTCACTTTACATTTGAATGGAGAATGGGTTGGAGTAGGGAAAGACTTGAGGCTGAGAGACCAAACAATAGGTATTTGCAGTGGTAGAGGCAGGAGCTGGAAAGAGTCTGCACCAGCATTGTGGCAGTATCAAAGGAGACATGGGGTCATAAACAAGAGATGCAATGAAATTAAAATCAACATGACTTGGCAATAGATTGGATATGGGGATAAGAGAAATTGAGGCATGCTGGAGGACACCTAGGCAGCAGTCAAGGCTGACTGGGAGAAAGTTGGTGTTCTTAGCAGTAATATGGAAACTAGGAAGAGGGGAGAGGGGAGTTTAGGAGAGGGGAAATAATGAATTGAATTTGGGATATATTGAGTTGAAGATGTCTGTAGCACATCCTATTTGAACTATATGTAATGAGGTAAATTGAAGAGGAATTATGTGTAAGTCCTACACTGGGCTGAAACAAAAAGAAAAATAAAAAATAAAATTACAAAAAAAATTGTAGAAATCCAATATAGGGTTGGATAACAGTTATATGTAAAAGATCTTAGGATTTTAGATGCTTTAAACCTCTTCAAATCAATACTGTGCTATCTTAAATAGAAGTCTAATTCAAATTAGGGATACATGGAAAAAACATTCCACCCAAAAGTCAGAAGTTTTCATTGTACTATGTACTGTTTAGATCACATCTTAGTGCCATATTTTCGGATGTTTTAACTTGGTTTGATCTAGAATCGAAGTTTGGAGAAATGGATACAAGTAGCAATGTGGCAGAAATGAGGAAGCTCTTCTGTCTAAATTCTGCTGGTCAGTTGAGGAATCTCCTATCCCTTGGGCAAAGGGAAAAGACATCTTCAAGTAAAGAATGATCGCTTATTGGAGAGTCTTACACTTAAGGATAGGTGGGATTATATGACAATTGAGGTCCCCCATACCTCTGTCATCATAGGATGGTGAAAGAAGGGGATCTTTTAAAAAATCTATTTCACTCCCCTTCTTTTTATATGAGGGAACAGCCTCAGAGAGACGGAAAAATTTATACTAATTCACGGACTATGGGATGTATAGATGTATGGGATTTTAGAGATTATCTACCCTAGACCCTTCATTCTATGTGAGTAAATTCAGCCAAGGGAGGGGAAAATGATTTATCTAAGATAATGCAGGCAATTAGGGACAAAATCAAGATTCAAACTTAAGGCTCATGATTCTAAATCTAGTTCCTTCTTCACACACTGTGCTTATTTTCAAGGGAAGAGTTTTAATAATGTAATATGACATAGACAAAGTAGTGATTTTTTTTTAAAATATTCAAGATCATTCTTATATAACCAAAGAGGCTACAGGAAGGAGAGGAAACACATATCCCTTTAAAAATAATTTAAGGTTTGGTTTTAAATTATAACAATGCATAGCAATATTTCTTAGAAATATTCATCCATAAATATCCAAAATACTTTATAGATACTAATTAAAGCACTCCATGGAAGTCAGTTTCACTCAGGAATATACCTGGTGCTCTCAATGGAATCATTTCTCCTGTCGTTAAAGTGTCCTCCCCTTGAGTCAAATAAAATAGCTATGTGATAGCCCATGGCAACACTAAGATAGAAAATGAATGATACCATTAGGACTGAATGAATCTACTAGTGGGATTTATATAGTTAGACAGTGTGTTTTAGTTTTAAAATTTGTATGGCATGCTAGTTTTTATTACCATTAATATACTATTTTGTAGTTGGATGATTGGTGTTTTTAAATCATCTTTTGCTCATAAATTAGTTGATGCATAAGAAGTACATTTGAAATATTGTTCCAATTTTCCAGATAAAATCTTTGTGTTCAGAGGGAATTAAATAACTCTTCTTAGAGGTTCACATATCAGTCAGATGCCTCTCCTCACCTTTCATTATAGTTGCAGGGACTGTGGCCAATCTGATACTGTAGGTAGATCTTCAGTGATGAGAAACTCTCTGCCTTAATATACTTTTGGAAATTTCTAATCATTAACAATTTTTCCATCTATGGACAATGTGTTCTAGGAATTCCTTTTCTTTAAATATTCAACAAAATTTTATTGAGTATTTTCTATTCATAAGGTACTATAGTTTTGCAAAGAAACAGAGGTGCACATGACCCCATTCTCTGTCTTTAAGAAACTTACATTTTAGTAGGGGAGACTGAATGAAAGAATGAAGACAGAAATATCATTTACTCATGACTTTGTATGTACTTGTCTAAGTCCTGGAGATAGAGAAAGAAAAGCATGGCAGTCCTTGGTATCAAATAGCAAATACTCTAATGAGAGAGACATTTCCACCAATAAAACCATGTCACAGGGTAATTGGTCTCAAGACCAGTTTGCTTGATAGTAAGAAGGACTCTGGTGAGGGAGAATTTTCATTTCTGGATCTTTAGTAGCTATGACTCTGAAGGAAGGAGTGAGCATTGTACCTGGGGAGAGTGACTGGCCTCATTTCTATGGGAATTGCTTCCCTACATAATAGCTTTGAGAGTAGACCTGGAAGCAGGAGATTGTTAGGGTATTGAAAATCAGGGGCACTTGATTGATGCTTGGTATTGGTGGTTACAGGAATGTCAGACTCCTTCAGAGACAGCTAACTGGCTCAGTACATAGATTCAGAAATCAGTACATGGAACCTGGAGTCAAAAAGACCTGGGTTCAAATATGACTTCAGACACTAACTAGCTGTGTGTGCTTGGATAAGTCACTTAATCTTGATTTGTCTCAATTTTCTCAGATGTAAATATATAATAATAGCAACACTCCCTCTCATTGTTATGAGGAAAGAGTCAGTGCTTGCTATGTAGTAGGCTTTATATAGATACTCATTCTCTTCTTTTCTGCTACTCCCCAAGAGTTGCTAACTGCAATGATGACTGTTAAGGTCATTGTGCAAGGAGGGCTAGATGCCTTGAGGGTGCTGTTTCTAGAGTTTGGAGTCTTGGCATCCTGTTCTAGCCTGTCTCAGTCAAGATCTTGTTGAGGTGTTAATTGAGGTAGCGACTGTTGTTTGACCTGCCTGGCATTGGTATTTCCTGTCTCTTTCTCAGGATAACAACACTTCTGCTAAGCTTTCTGCATGTAAACATATCTGCATACAAACAACTATAATGAAAGGGAGATAGGGAAAAGCAGCTAAGTAGTCTAACCCCTTTTAACCTCACTATCTTCATTTGTCGAATGGGGACAGCAATAGCCCTCATCTCTCAGGGAGAAGATCATATGAGATGACATATAAACTTTCTTGGTGTTATTGTCTTTAGATCCTTATACATAGCACTACGTCTGGCACAGTAAGCAAAAACAAGTCTACTGAAGATAGAAAGAAAGCTAAAACAATGCAGTCTTTGCAAGGAGGGACTTTGGAGTTTAATGCTAATTAATATATGCTTATGAATGTTGAATTGATTAAAGATAAAAGATGGTGCTCTATTATATTTATCAGAGAAGGCTTAAGTGTTTAAGAACTCCAGGATTTCAGCACAGATTGGGACAAAGAACCATTGTAAATGTATCAAGTAGCTGCCATGTGATAATTGGAAAAGGTGAACCATACTACAGAAACCAGCAACAGTATAGATTGCTTGTAGCAGACAACTACTTCAGTGAATTTAGAGTGGGTAATCACCCCTGAATCTTTTTGAGGAGGGAAATAAAATTAAATTATGGAATATGATCAGGATAGAGTAGAAGGGAAACTGAATGGAGGAATAAGTAAGAGATAAAAGGAAACTTTCTGGAGTAAATAGCTCTCTGATTATTCAGAGAGCAGTCAGGGGGTCCCATCACTTTTACTGAAGACAAAAGAATGAAATGTGGACAGAAAGAGAAATTCCTCTGTTCTGAAGAGGAGACTGGAAACTACAAAAGGTTTGAATTGGGGTGGCAGTAGTAGATGAGATCATCATGATCGCCATCAATAGCATTTATATTATGTAGCATTTGCTATGTGCCAGGCACTGTGCTGAGGGCATTGTGGGCAATATATCTTTTGATACTCACAAGAAGCCTGAGAGGGAAATGTTTGTATTATCTTTAGTCTCAATACTCTCTCCATGGGCCATGTAGTAGGCTGGGTGCCTGATACAAAAAACAAAAAAAACATAAATATAGAGCCAATGTAGACTAGTGATAAGATGTAGATGACAGCAATAGTTTCCCTGGGTTTCAGGAAAGCATTTGATAGTTTCTCATGTTGTTGCTAGAGTCAATAAGGAAATGGCTGATCTACATGTAAAGTAGGTGAATTAAGAAGTAGATTATGAAGGGAAAAGAAAGGGCTAATGCCAGAAGATATGGCTCAAATCCAGCTCTACCCCTCATTTTGTAACTTCAGCAAGATATCTGATTCTTTTGATGTGAGTTTTCTCATTTAGATAATAAAGGAGTTTTATCCATCCATCAACAAGCATTTGTTAAGCTTATAGTACATTTTCTTGTACACTGCTAAGCTCTGGGAACACAAAAAACAGAAATGACAAATTTAGATTTCTGCAGGGAACTTTCATTCTATTAGAGAAACATGCTATGCATTTTGTTGTTTAGTCATTTTCAATCATGTCTGACTCTTCATAACCCCTTTTGTGTTTTTCTTTGTAAAATACTGAAGCGGTTTGACATTTCCTTTTCCAGCTTATTTTACAGAAGAGGATACTGAGGCAAACAGGGTTAAGTGATTTCCCCAGGGTCATAGCTAGGAAGTATCTGAGGCTGGATGTGAACTCAGGTCTTCCTGACTCCAAGTCTGGCACTCTATCCCCTGAACTACCTAGCTGTCCATAACACTTACATAAACAAGTATATATGAAATAAAGGCAAGACAATGTCATTATGTCCATTTCTACCATTTCTAATGGTGTCTTATCCTCAGTAAACATTTATATTCTTGTTACATTGAAGTTTGAAAACTGATGTACCATGGAAGCCCTTGTTTCCAATTCTAGCTCAGTGCACTGACTGCCAAGAGAAGAGAGGTTGATACAATGAAAATAAGTAATTATTAATCAACGGACACATTTTTTAAACTCATTGCTAGACCTCATGCTAGGATCTGAAGAAACAAAATGAAAATGAAAACAGATACGTGTGTATATGTGCGTGATGCTTTCTGGGTTTGTGAATCTTTAATCCTAAAGTTCAATTAAGCTTTCAACCTCTCCAGTCTAAAACTCACATCGACTCTCTAAAACAAACAACTCAATGAAAGAGACTCTAAATTTGGGTTACCAGGTTAAATTGTTTGCAAGGAAAAAAATCAAGATCACTGTTGTTTTTCTCTTTTTTGAAATTGTAAAGGGAATAGATTTTAAAGACTTCCTAATGGGATCTTTACTAGTTCCCAAATGGAAAGAGAAAGGCTGTTACTATTTAAAACACATGATTCATCCTCAGATGGATTCGGCAGCTTCAGCAGAATGATCAACTATGGGTGCCTGCATACTGCCAGAGAATTTGTCTGATAACTTTAAAAATATACACATCACTGAAAAGTAGTGATTGCAGCTACCCACGAGATGGATTGTACTTATTTTTAAAAAGTAAAAAAGGTTGATGATCAAATAGCTATTCAATGCCTGAGTTATTCTTTGTTTAGAAGTGTATGTTTTTGCCTCCCACCAACACATACACACAACATGATTAAATATAACTCTTCCAGCTCTTCGATTAGTGGTCTATCACTTCAAGAGCCATTTAAAGAGGCACTCTCTCAAACCATCTGTAATAATGGATCACTTTAGAGACTTTTTTGCAGTTATCTATTGGTGTTATATTATTTGATAATTAATAATTACAATACCCATGATGTTAAGGGTAATAGCAACATAGTGAACGTTTATAAAGTGCCAAAGAAAACTTGAACGAGGTCCATAAAACACTTTGGCAAGTGGTCACCCTGCTGCAGCATTTAGAAACGTAGACTCAGGGAAGAAAGAGATCACAGAGATCTTCTAGTCCAAGCCCCTTATTTCACAGTTGGATATAATTAGATCCAAAGAAATTGTGTGACTTCCCCAAGGTCACATAGCTAGTGAGTTGGCAGAGTCACTGGAGACTGATAGGTCTCTACTATCATGGATAAGGCAGTGGAAAAAACTCATAACCTCATTAATTTACTCATTGTATTTTTGTTTTGCACCATTGGGTCACAATATACCTATATGCTACTTCCCTCCCTCACAGTTTTCCTTCTCTACTATGGAGGTAAGTAAAAGAAGCCCAGACCTTCTTCATTCATCCTTTTCTGGATAAGCATCTATACAGGATTTGTTTTTAGAGGTTATTCATGTTCAGAAGTCACTTCAAAACCAGAGAGTCTATAAATTGGCATTTTCCTTAGCCCCACTTCTCCATCTATATAATTTTACTTGGCTATCTCATTGACTCATTGCCTATACTGATGATTCACATTTTATCTTACCCTAAACTCCAGAATCACCATATCCAACTCCGTAATAGACATCTCAAGTTGAAATTCCCACAGACATCTTAAATTCATTTCCAAAAACTGAACTCATTATATTTCTTCCTAAACTTCCTTCTTCTAAATTTCTCTGTTACTGTCTACTACTGTCCTCCCAGTCAGCCAGGCTTACAACTTAGGTGTCACCTTGGATTCCTTATTCTCGTTCACCCTTCATCTCCAATATGTTGACAAGGCCTGTCCATTTATAGCTTAGTAACATCTCTCATACATGCTTCTGTCTCAAAGGATTTGGGTTTTTCCTACCATGATGGATGAAAAGCCCTAGGGTAGTGACTGGACTGTTGCAAGAGCCTAGTATTTGGTCCATTCGAGCCCATCCTCCACTTAACTGTTAAATTAATCATCTTAAAAAATAAATCTTAACATGTCACCCTCTATTCAATAAATTCCAGTAGCTCTGGATCTCCTCTAGGATCAAATATAAAATCCTTGACTTAGAGTTCAAAACCTTTCATAATGTAGACCCTTCCTTCCTTTCTTGTATTCTTATACCATATTCCCTTCTGCTTGACAAGTTGGCTTAGTATTCCACTAATAGGGCAGTTCCTGAGGATCAGAAGTTCATGTTTGCTTGGAAACAGGCTTCAATGAGGGAATTACAAAGTTAGTCCCAATTCTGGGAAACAACTCATAGGATAAAAGAGGAGGAATTTCCAAATGCAGGGGCACAGGATTACAACCCACAGCCCTTGCATATACTTCCACATCTGGAATCAAAGAACCATGCTCATCAAGGTAGCTGGAGTGGCTAGTGATGGCCTAAAAACATCTCATATAATTACATGAACCTCCCATCACAGGCCTAGATGGTTTGTGAAGTACCAGAAGGAAGAAAGGGATTCCTAAGTCACTCATGGATAGATTTATTAGAGGCACATTGACATCTACTGCCACTCTGAATCAAGGTTCAGAGGCAAAAGGTATAGTGATTCAAGGAAGCAGTTCTATAGATATCCAGCTAATTCCAATGGGGAAGGATGGAGTTTTCCTCAGCATATACCAAGATGGGAGAATATTCAAGTGGCCCAAGGGTGCAAGAGGTACATTTCACAGGACACCACAGGGAGTTTTGCAAGTTTTACTGTGGGTGGGAGTTAAGTCTTATCGGGGTAAAGGGAGTGAGGATCACTCATATTTTGGGGTACCCACAATTCATAGGATGCTATTGACAAAGGAACAAATAAGAGTTGTGTATACCAGGGGTGGGGAACTTGCAGCCTGGAGGCCCTATGAGTCTTTCTAGGTCCTTGGGTGCAACTTTTTACAGAATAAATCCTTTTATTAAGGAGATTTGTTGTATGAAGTTTGGATTCAGTCAAAGGCCTGCACTAGAGGACCTAGAGAGCCACAAGTATCCTTGAGGCTGCAGGTACCCCAACTCTGGTGCACACGACTCCTATCATATACTCAGAAATCTAGCCACACTGACCTCTTTATGGTTTTTCATACAAGATACTCCTTTTCCAGCCTCCGAGTATTTTTCACTTGTTTCTTTTTTCCCCATACCTAGCGTACTCTCCTTCCTTGTCTATGCTTCCTGTCTTTTCTGACTTCCTTCATGTCCCCACTAAAACCCTGCTGTCTATCAAGAAGTCTTTCCTGATATCCTTTAATGCTACAGCCTTCCCACTAAGATTAACTCCAATATTTCCTGCATACATCTTGTTATTTTTCCCTTTTAGAATTCAGGGACTGTCTTACTTATCCATTTGTATCACCAGTGCAGGCACATAGCAGGTTCTTAACAAAAGATTATTGACCAAATGAGACTGAATAAAGCATTTATTGTTTATTCTGTGCAAAGCACTGTGGTTAGAGATGAAGATACAAATTGAAAACTAAGACAATCTCTCATTTCGAGGAAGTCACATTCTAATGAGAGAGACACAAAGACCTTAAAATTCTTAAAAATAGGGCAGCTAGGTGATGTAGTGTATTGAGAACCCAGTCTGGAGTCAGAAAGATTCATTTTCTTGAGTTGAAAACTGCCCTCTGTACACTTATTAGCTGTGTAACCTTGGGCACATCACTTTGCCCTGTCTGCCTCAGTTGTCTCATCTATAAAATGAGCTGGAGAAAGAAATGGCAAACCTGTCCAGTATCTCTGCCAAGAAAACCCCAAATGGGATCACGAAGTGTCAGATATGGCTAAAATGACTTATCAACAACAATGTCCAAAGCAATGGATACTATGCTTTATATACAACCCTGTGATTTAGACAGTGCAAATATTATAATACTACTTTACAAAAAAGGAAAATGAGGAACAGAGAAGTTAAGCGATTTTTGCTATGAATGAATAAAAGAAACCCACCTCATTTAGTAAGCTCTTATCCTATGTCAGATGATTGTTAAATACTCAGGATACAGATAGAAAGCAATCAGGTTTTGCCTTGGAGAAGAAAATGTTTAGCACAGTGGAATTTTTGTTATGGAAGTTATAGAGATGGTTAGGAGACCCAGAGTGAGTAGATACTTTTACCCTTTTTAGTAGTTAATAGTTCCAGAAGTATTGATCTGGTTCTATTTCCAAGTCAGAAAAACAGGGAAGAGTTAAAAAGTATTACATAGAAGACTAGAATTCAGTTCCTCTTATTCCAAATGCAATATTAGCTACAGATTTTTCCCTATTCCTTAAATGTTTTCCTTTCCTCTATCTTTCCACCATCAAGTATCTAACTTTTTTTAAAGGCCAACTAAAATGCCTTCCTTCTCCAGAAAGCCTTCCCTGATCTCTGAGGCTCTAGAACTTGTGTTTGAATCCTGATTTTGACATGACCTTGGCTAAGTCACCTCAACTATCTAGTCTCTTTTGTTTCATTTGTAAAATGAGAGGGTTGGATGACCTCCCTCTAAGGTCTCTCCCAGCTTTGTATCTCTGACCCAATATACTTCTTACCAGACTTCTTTCTGATCTTTCTAGTAAAGTCATCATATAATGTGCACTGCATTTCTTGCTTTTTGTCATAAACTCTTATCGGAATATAAACTTTACTGGGGCAGATATTACATCTTTTCTAAATTTTGTGTCTCCCCACTGGTTAGTAGAGTTTCTAAATACAGTGAACACTAAATAAATGGTTGTTTAGATTATGTTATATTGTATTTCCATTTTACCAGATGGATATGAGCAAGAAGGCTATAGTTGTGCAAGCTGAACTGTAACCTTCAAAGTTGGCTCGTTATTTAAAAGGGAACCACAAATTTTATGATCGTCGTTGGAAATTCTAGGTCTCATGTTAGATAAACACAATGAAAGTAATCGGAAGACATCTCTAGAGGCAAGAGTCGCTAATGTGCTTGGGTTTCTACTTCTCACTGGAAGACATCAGCATGAGACTTGTAATCTAAAATAGCAACTCTATATACTGTCTTCCAATTATCCTTGATTATAAGGGATGTCACTCATTTTTAAATCCAAATCTATCAGTATCCCTTATAGGATAGTAGCTCCCTGTTTGTGGGAAGTGAGACATTTGTACTCCAAAAGTGCTAAAGCTGTTATAGAAATTTTGTGTCAAGAGAAGGAATTTCACATTTTTCAGGCTTCCTTTGTATTTTGTATAAAGTTTCTGTTCAAATCTAATGGTCCACCAATTTATTTATTATACTAAACTATAGTACTAAAATAATCCTTATTTATTAGAATAAAAGAGATCATTTGGCATATAGTTGAATACATGTATATGTTCATATAGGCATATGTAAATACATTATATATATATATGTGTGTGTATATATATATAATAGATTGGAAATAGAAAAAATAATGGACATATCCCTGCCCTGATACACTGTGATATAGTCAAAAAGAACCCTGGACTTGTAATCAGAAAACCTAAATCTGAGGGCTAATCATCTGTACATTGTAATATGTTTTCTCTTTTTTTCAGACTTTGTAAGCTGAGAGCTCAATAAATTAAAAATCTTTCCCTTTTCTTCAACCAAATGTTAGGTGACATTGTCAAAATGCCTTTCCGGAATAGCTCAGTCCTCCTTCTTAGAAATTCTTAGAAATTCCTGGTTAAGTCATTTCCTTTCCCTGAGTTCAGCTTTCTTCTCTGTCAAAGGAAGAGATTGATCTGAAGATCCTCTATAGCTGTAAGTTCTATAAATAAGTTGTTATTTAATTCAACAGACATTTATTAAACCTGTACTATGTATGCAGAATTATGCTGAGTCTTGAGGACAGAAACACATAAAAACAGCCCCTATTATCAAGGATATTATATTCCTCTGAGGGTGATATAGGATGTGTATAGATGTGTTGCCAAGACTTGCATCTTCTGTTATATAAGGTACTCAAAATTGACATCCATGCATTTGGTAGAATCCAAACAGCACATGAATTTTTTTTTATTTTTGTTATGTAAATTGAAGACTAAATTGTTATGTAATCTTGAGTGACTACACCACTCTGTAACTTACCTGCAAAATGAAGAGAGGTGACTAAATGATGATTAAGACTCCTTCCAGCTATATAATTCCATAATCTATGATCTAGGGTATTGATCTCTTTGCAAATCTTTGACAGTATTTTTTTTATCACAGTTCTAGGTGGATTATTCCTGTTTACTTTGGGATTGCCATGTAGTTGTCCATGGAGCTAACACATTCACTCTCCTTCTATCATTTCACCACTTTAAAGCCTGGTAAATAAGCTAGTGTTCCTTGTGAGCTTCCTTTGCCTATAAAGAGTGATAAATATCAGTCAGCAGGAGATTATCAAGAATAACACAAGATTGGAGGAATTGATTTATGACTCAAGAGAAGTTACCTAGACTGAATAAATTTTAACTTAAGCAATCATGGTGTAGGACACATATTTTCTCTTGGTGGGAAGTGTCAATCCAGTGAAGGGCATAGAAAGGGATCATCATGTATAGAAAAGAAGGTATTTTTTAAATCAAAAGATTTAGATTTTAACCCCCTTTTTCTTTCTACCCCTGTAGCATGGGGCAAATTGTTTAATGCCTCTCAGTCTCATTTTCAATCAATGGAACATGGTAGTGATAATATCCACATGACAACATCTATAATTTGTAAAAGATTACAGTATTAATAGCATTTTATAATTTTTTCAGAAAATTGTGTCAAGTGCAATATGTTACAGTGATGGATCAAATTGTCCAGTGACTCATATTACACAATGGGGAGTAGGACTGGGCAATTTGAACTTTGCCTTGGGTATACTGTTGTATTTTCCAAACTCTTTCTAGGAGTCTTCAGAAGTTGAAATGTCCCCAAAGATTCTAGTGGCCTTGAGTTTATGGCCTTAATTAAGGTCAGTATATCTCTAATAAAGGAAGGGTGAGCAGGGAAGCTAGTCTGGGGTATGTGTATATATATATATATATATATATATATATATATATATATATATATGTGTGTGTGTGTGTGTGTGTGTGTGTGTGTGTGTGTGTGTGTGTGCGTGCGTGTTGGAGATAAATATTCAGGAGGTAGGAAAAGGGATGTAAGACTGGCAAGTGCCTTCCTTCCTTTGTAGCTGTGATTCTATAGGAAAAAATGAATAATAAAACTAAGATTATTCCCCTGATTAATGTTGATACATTGCTTGCTTGGGCTTCAGCCTCACCTCCAGGCAGATCCTGTTACTCCTCTTCTAATGAGGTATCTCAGTAGGTAAATTACAAAACAGCTCAGATCTCTGAGGCTGCCCCCTACTCAGGCTAGCATTTCCAAATGTAGCACATGGCTTTGTAGCACTAATAATAATGAAAAAATGATGAAAAGACAATCTAGATCTAAGATGAGACTTTCTTGAAAAAGGAATTATTAGAGATTGAAATAGGTAAATCTGCATGAACTTGGGGGAAAAAGAGAAATCCTCTGTTGGTCCTGGCTGCCCACTGAGTGTTAGATGCTTATGATAAAAAGTGTATGCCCACTGCCTTGAAATTTTTCCCCAGGACCAGAGGATTATCTGACAACAAAGAAGACACCTTAGGTTCGCATCACTGTGACTATTGAAGACTCTTTGAAACTGATGAAACTCTAGGCTTTGAAAGTCCCAGAAATTACATTTGAATATTTGATATCAATCTTGTAGCGTGGGGAGCAATGCAATTATCATATAACATTGTCCATGATTTTTTTTAATGGAGAAAAAAGTACAAGATATTTAGTCCTTTAAAAAAAAAGAACTAAGTTATTTTGGGTGAAACATTAGTATACAAGTATTTATGTGTCATAAGAGGTTGATATTTCTATTATGTTACTATTTATACAAGAGTAGATGAGAAAAATGTCTTTTTTATTTTCTTAATGTCTTTTATTCTCTTAATTAATCTTTTATTTATTTGTAAAATTAACAAATTATTTCTTCCCTTCATACACTTGCCGTAAGTGAACAGTTATAAAAGACATAAAAAGAAAAATAAAGCTCTTTTGACCATCATCATCAGCTGAACAAAGCAAATTCCCTCAGTGGTCATTAAAAAACATCTGTCTTATTACCCATCTTGAATCCGTCACACCTCTCTCATGAGATGGGTAAAATCCTGATTCAAGTTCCTGTGGAATTATGGTTGCTCATCATATTAATTAAATGTATCATAATTATTTTTTTTTACAATATTATTTTAAACATTACTCTCCTTGTTCTATTTCCTTCATGTAGCATCGCATCATATATATCTTCTTGGTTTTCTTTGAAATTGTTTGTTTTGTCAGTGCTTGTGGAACAAATCTATTCTATTTTAGGAAGAAAATAAATAAGCATCTAGTCTGTGCCAGGCACAAGGATAAATGGTCTATAAATATTAACTCATTTAATCCTCGCCATAGCCCTGCGATGGAGATGCTGTTATTTTAGTTTTACACTTAAGGAAACTGAGGAAATCATAGAAATAATATATGAGAAACTGTACTTAAACTCATCTTTCTGAGTCTAGGCACAGTGTTCTCTCTCTCTTTCTCTCTCTCTCTCTCTCTCTCTCTCTCTCTCTCTCTCTCTCCACATATGTATATGTGCAAACATATCTCTAAATATGTATCTATGTGCATGTATATGTAATCATATATATATATATATATATATTTCACATTTAAGACCATTGCTATTTGTTGTTCTGGGGAATATTGACGTCGTTGTGGTAACAATAAAATAGTTTATTATTATTAAACTACCAGAATTTATATATCTTAATATGTGCCAGGCACTATACTAAGTGCTTTATAAATATTATCTCCTTTGATCCTCACAAATCCAGGAGGGCATGCTATTGTGAACCCAAATTAATGGATGAAAAAATGGAGGAATATAGAGGTTAAATAATTTGCCCAGTATCACAAAGTTAGCCAAATGTAATAATAGTCCAGTTAGACCTTAAGTCTTCTGATGCTGGGCCCACTGTGTCACCTGGCTGCTTCTATTATCTAGTATTAGCAGATCAAAGAATATGCACAACTTAGAAATTTTGGTTTCATAGTTGAAAAATTGCTTTCCCAAATTATTAGATCAATTAGTAGCTCCCCCACTTCTCTTTTTCCATACACAGATAGAGATATCGAAAAATACATCTAGCCCACATGTAAAGGAGTCATATAAAGTTGCAAATATAAAGTGGTACCTGATATCAGAGAATATGTACAAAATACTTCTAGTCCAGGAATCCCTCCCCCCTTCCTCCACCCTCCTTTGGGAGTCCATTTATGGATTTTTCAAATTACTTTTTATGCTAAATTATTCAAAATTATTTCTTCTTTGATTCTAGGTATTTTAAATTATACATATTCAAACCATTTGTCTAAGTAATCAGTTTTGTTAGCATATAATTCACTAAAATATTTTTCATACTTTCCTTTTTTCTCATTGTTATAAATGCTACATTTTTATTTTTATATGATCAAATTGAGTTTCATATATTTTAAATGAGATCATCTAACTTAATTTTATTTTTAATAGCTCCCAATGTTTTATTATATATCAAATCATTGTTTGCTTTCATTTAGAAAAATGTTTTCTTTGTATATTATAATTTCTCCTTTATTATTTATATTTTTTCTAAATTTTGGTGGAATACTAAGTCCTTGATTTTTTTAAATCTCTTTTCTGAAGAAAACACAGAGATATAAATTTCTCCCAAATTCTATTGTAGCTCAACAAAATAAGCTTTTGAGTTGTCTTACTGGTAGTCATTTTCTTTGTTTTTTGAACCATCAATTCCTTAAGGTTGTTTGATGCGGTATATGTTACATTTTATTTTTCTTCAAATGTCTTTTTTTTATATTTTTATTATAATGATATCTGTAGTATTCTTTTCAGTATTTTTTTTGCTGAAGTTCCAGTTTAATAATACATATTTAAATTTTTAAAGATTCTAGGTACAGCTGAGAAAAATTAAAGCCTTTTTGATTCTCATTCAATTATCATTGAAAATTTATTATCTCTTATTTTTATAATGTTCTTTTTAAATTTTTGACTAACCTTTTTGTGATATATGTGCATGTGTGTATAATATATATGTATGTGTAATATGTATGTGTGTATTATATATATATACATATGTAGTATGTATGTGTATATGTATAATCTTAAATATGTTCTGATCTAAGACATTGATTCTTTTCTATTTTTTGCCTTCCTAGATATGCTACTTTGTTTTTTTCTTGTTGATTTCTCCCAAAAAGTAAGGTTTAATGAGCAAAATGTCTCAATCTCATTTAGGATATCCCTAGATAAAACTGCTTCAAAGAGGGAAAACACACACACACACACACACACTCATTTGTGTATAGAAATCTATCTTAATAATGAAACAGGGGGCTAAGGGGGTAAGAGATATGTATGTAAGTGATAGAAGGAAGGGCAGATTAAGGGATCTAATGGTTAGAAACAAAAGACTTTGGAGAAGGGATAAAACAGAGAAATAAGGATAAACAGAAGAAAGTAGGATGGAGGGAAACAGTAATCATAACTGAATGAGACTTGGATGACCTAACCCATAAAACAGGGCCGCTAGATTGTGCAGCAGATATAATACTGGGTCTGGAGTCAGGAAGACCTGAGTTCAAATGTGACCTCAGATGCTTACTAGCTTTGTGACCCTGGACAAGTCATTTATCATGTTTCCCTCACTTTTCCCATCTGTAAATGAGCTGGAGAAGGTAGCAGCAAAGCACTCTACTATTTCTGCCAAGAAAACCCCAAAATGGTTCATGAATTGCACATGACTGAATGACTGAACAACAATAAACCCATGAAATACAAGTGGATAGCAAAATTGGTTAGAAACCAGAATCTAC
This sequence comes from Potorous gilbertii, assembly GCA_028658325.1. Classification (NCBI taxonomy): domain Eukaryota; kingdom Metazoa; phylum Chordata; class Mammalia; order Diprotodontia; family Potoroidae; genus Potorous; species Potorous gilbertii. The sequence goes on from CM053771.1 coordinate 96,661,857, forward strand.
ATGTTGTATACAAGAGAAACAGCTGGCATAGAATGACAGAAGCAAAATTAACATAAAGGGCTAAAGCAGAATCTATTATGCTTCAGCTGAGGTAAAAAGGGCCAGAGTAGCAATCATGATTTCAGATCAAGCAAAAGCAAAGAAAAAGCAAACTAATTAAAAGAGATAATCAGAGAAATTACATATTGTTAAATGTACCATAGACAATGGAAACAAAGTATTTCAGGGCAAGTTTCTCCAATCACAATCTCATTTCTTAAAAACAAAACAAAACTATAGAGAACCCAGTCAAATTTATAAAATATAAGAGCCATTACCCAATTGATTAATGGTCAAAGGAAATAAACAAGCAGTTTTCAGAAGAAATCAAAGCTATCTATAGTCATATTGAAAAATCATTTAAATAACTATTAGAGAAAGGAAAATTGAAAGAACTCTGAGGCACTACCTCACACCTAACAGAAAGGACAAAGGCTAGAGCGGATGAGGGAAAATAGGTACTCCATCTCCTCAGTACATTAATGAACTCTTTCTGGAGTACTTAATTTATTCAACCATTCTGGAAAAAATCTGGAATTGTGACCAAAAGATTAGTAAGCTGTCCATACTTTTTGATTCCAGCAATAACTCTCCTAAGTGTGTACCCAAAAGAGATCAAGGAAAAAGGAAAAGGACCTATATGTACAAAAATATTTGTAGTGGTTCTTTTGTAATCATAAAGGATTGAAAATTGAAGAGATGCCCATCAGTTGACAGATGGCTGAGCAAGTTGTGACATACGATTTTTGATAAAGTGCTATTGTGCTGTAAGAAATAACAGCAGGAGAGGCGATGGTTTCAGAAAAATATGGCAAAACCAATATGAACTGATGAAAAGTGACATCAGAATTGGGAGATCATTGTGCATAAAATAGCAGTGTTGTCATGATGATCAACTGTGAAAGACTTGGCTGCTCTTGTCAATACAGTGACCCAAGATAATTTTAAAGGACTCATGATGAAAAAAAAAAGAATAAAGCTATCCACCTCTAGAGAGAGAACTAATAAACTCAGTGTAAATTGCAGTCTAATTTTATATTTTTTTCTTTGTTGTGATATGGCTAATATGGAAATATATTTTACATGATTTCACATGTATATTGTTGCTAAGTCATTCTGTGGAGGTCAGGAAACCATAATGTTTAGGTTTGGGGTGCTCAGGTCCCCAAGATATCAACAGGCTGGTCCTGCCCAATAAATACCACTCAAGACTTCTTTCAGCCAAAGTAAAACAAAGTTTATTAAAGATTTGCCATATTGAGTTGACTCTTAGGAAGCCTAATCATTTGTGAAGCTTGTATTAACAAGCAGGCCAGATAGAATCTCAGCTAGACAGTCAGAGTTGGATTGAATCTGAGCACTTTTATGGAGGTGAGAGGGAACTTATATAGAGGAAGACTGTGGGAGAGATCTGGGGGTGGTGTAGTCTTGATGGGACTGGGGATAACTAGTGATGTAATCAAAAGTGGGAAATAGCTGGAGGCAGTTGGGAGGTATCAGACAATGGAGAGCTAGGGTAGGGTAAGGGTAACAGATTTGAGTATGAAAGGTCAGATTAAGTGGGAAGATTCAAGGGGAGTTCAAGGATGTTCCCAGAGTCTGTACACCATCAATTCAGTCATATCCAACTCTTTATAATCCCATGCACCATAGCACACCACTTTCTTCCCTCCTCTACTATCTCTTGAATTCTGACCAAACTCATGCTCACTGTTTCCATATTATTTATCTCTCATCTGCCATCCTTTTTTCCTTTTATCTACAATCTTTCCCAACATTAGGGTCTTTTCCAATGAGTCCTATTTTCTAATTATGTGATCAAAGTATTTAAGCTTCAACTTTAGTAGTTGATCTTTCAATGAATGGTCTGAATTAATTTCTTTAAATAGTGACTGATTTGATGTCCTTGTTGTCAAAGTCTTTTCCAGCCCCACAAATTGAAACCATCAATTCTGTAGTGCTCAGCATTTCATACAGTCCAACTCTAACAACCATACTTCACTACTAGAAAAACCATAGCTTTTACTATCCAGAACTTTCTCATCAAGGTGATATCTCTGTTTTTTTTTTTTTTGATATCCAGAGTTGCCATAGTTTTCCTTTCAAAGAGAAGTTTCCATCTACAGTTGCCATCTACAGTGATCTTTGGTTCCAAGAATATAAAATCTGATACTATTTCCATTTTTTCTCTTTCCATTTGCTAGAAAGTGATGGGACCAATGATTAAGATATAGCTTGTTTGTTTGTTTTATTTTTAATGGTAAACTTCAAGTCAACTTTTATATCTCATCTTTCAACCTGATCAAGAAGTTTCTTAATTGTTTTTCAATTTCTGCTCTCAGGGTGATATTATCTGTATATCTGAGATTGTTGTTATTTTTCCCAACAACCATCATCACAACTTTTGGTTCATGCAGCCTGGCATTCCTCATGTTGTACTCACCATATAAGGTAAATATATAAGGTAACAAGATACGGCTTTGTTGTGCTGCTTTTTCAATTTTTAAACCAATCGGTTGTTCCATGTTTGGTTCCAACTTGCTTCCTGGCCCTTATACAATTTCTTCAGGAGACAAATACGATGATCTGGTACCAATATCTCTTTGAGAACTTGGCACATTTTTTTTTTTGGTTACATACAGTCAAAACCTTTAGTGTAGTGGATGAAGCAAAAGTTTTGTTTTGTTTTTTGCCTTTTTTTTTGTTTTTCTGGGAAGCCCTTGATTTCTCCATGATCCAGTGGATTTTGGTAATTTGGTCTCTACTTACTCTACATCTTGGAATACCAGCCTGCTCTTCTGGTAATTCTTTGTTCCATATTTTTCAAGCCTAGTTTGTGCTGAAGAGAGAGATGAAGAGCTGGTTCAAAATGTGAATGAATTCACTTAGACCTTCTCTGTAGCCATGAGGAGCTTTATTGACACAAAAGAAGCAGGCCTGAGATTTAGCAAGGAGCTAAACAGTCAGTGATAAGTCTGAGGACTTATCTCTGGTCTAAAGGACCAGACTTATATAGGATGATTTTAGGGTTTCCTTATGGGGGTTGGAGATCTAGAGTAAGTCTTAAAAGATAAAGAAGTCTTGCAAGAGAAAGGCACCAGATGAGGTCTATGAATGACACAAGATAAGGAAATCCCATTTCCCAGGATGAGGGGTGGAGACAGGGAATTCTGTGGTCCTCCGTGGGGACAAGGAATTTTATGGTTCAGAATAAGGAGAAGTTTTGCGGTAAAGGGAGGCTTTAGGGCACCAAGGGCTTTACAAAATTAATCAATATTATTTTAATTCTTAGGGCACTGTTTCAATCTATTTCACTTGCAGAGTCTTAAGCATAACCTTGCTGGTGTGTAAAATGAGGATAATTGTTTAATAATTTGAACATTCCCTAGTATTACTCTTCTTTTTTATTGGAACAAAGACTGATCTTTCAGTGGCCTTTGTTCAGTGTTCTGAATTTGCTGATATATTGAGTGTAACCCTTTCATATCATTATCTTTTAGGATTTTAAATATTTCAGTTGGATTTTCATCACATCCCCTACCCTTTTTGTTAGCAAGGTTTCCTAAGACTCAGCTTATTTAATTCCCTAGGATACTGATCTCTGGATCAGCAGTCACATCTTTCTGCTTATCAGTGATGTTAAGATCATGAAATTGATGTACAATACTGATGAACTTCTCCAGGCAGCCAAATTTTGATATAATTTTCCATAAGCTCTCAGGACTAACAGTATCAAAGTCCTTGGTCAGATCTGCAAATATTGTTCACAGACTTCTGTACTTCTCCTGGCATTTCTCCTGGAGTTGACGGCAGTAAACATCATGTATGCTGTTCCTCAGCCCTTTCTTAAGCCACAATGGCTCTCATGTATATGACCATTTTCCAGGTGAAGGATCACCTATTAAGGAAGACTCCAGCAAGAATTTTGCCAGCAGTGACTAAGAGAGAGACCCCCTTGTGATTGTCCCAGGACAATCTATTCCCTTTATCTTTATAGAGATGGACAATGGAGGCATCCTTGAACTCCTGGGGGATAACTTCCTCTTGCCACATAACTTCGAAAATTTCAGCCAGTTTTTATATGAGCAATGGTCCCCTTACCTTGTAAATCTCAGCTAGAATAGAATCAGCACCGGTGCTCTGTCACATGAAAGGAGTCTAATGGCCCTTAAAACCTCTTCTTCAGTTGGAAGTTTAGCTAAGGAGGAATTGACTTCAACCTGAGGTAAACAGTCTTTGGCCTCAGCATTTATTGATGATGGTCTGTTGAGAACACTATGGAAATGTTCAGCTCACCTCTCTAGGATCATGGCCTTATTACTAATCAATGTGGCTCCATCAGCACTGAGTAGTTGTGATGCACCATAGGCTTTTGCTCCTTAAATAGCTTTCAGGGAATCATAAAAGTGCTTTGGATAGTTACTATCAGCATAAAATTCAATTTCATCTGCCTTCTTACTGAGCCAGGAATCTTGCATCTCTCTAAACTTTGCTTGTACTTTATTTTTGATGGAATTTAATGTTTCCTTCTTAGAGGTGGATGGAACTATCATACTGGTATATCCTGTGGCATTCTCATTTTTTCATTTAGAGGCTTCTGCATTTCCCCTTCATTTTCATCAAACCAGTCTTGGTGTTTGTGAGTGTTCTGACTCAGATGAGCCAATATAGTGCTGTACACCAAATCTCTGAAAGCTGTCCATTCCTTTTCTGCTAAACTGTTGCCAACTGTGTGTTGGCTCAACTTTCTTTCCAAGTTAGCAACAAACTATTCATGCTCAGAGGAAAGTTCTAATTTATTGACATTAATTCTTCTGGTAGTCATTTTGCCTTGGGGGCAGTGCTTTTGATGAATGTGAATATTTAGCTTGGAAAGAGTAAGTCTATATTCAGTCCAGCGCTCTGTACCACACATTGCCTTTGTCATTCTCACATCTTGTCAGTCTCTTCTCCTTACAATCACATAGTCTCTTAGATGCCAAATTTGCAGTGAGGATGCATTCATGAATTTTGATTGCATTTAGGTAACAGTGTTGGTGATGAGAAAGTCATGAGACACACAAGTCTTCAGCAGCAAATGACCATTGCTATTGCCATTTCCAACTCTATTCCTCCCTGCCAAGTCTGGTATTCTGAGTCTACTCTAGCATTAAGTCACCCAGAATTATAAGCTTGTCCTCTTTTGGCACATTGAAGATAAGGGTCTCTAGGTCTTCATATAATTTTTCTTTGCCCTCATCAGGGTTCATCATGATGGGACCATAAGCACTGATGATGATAGCATGCCACTAGCATGATAGCATGACTAGATTAGTTCTGATTACAAAACCCATGCCAGCTTCAAGA
>CM053771.1:96667741-96701957 GCA_028658325.1 Potorous gilbertii
GTCACATAGGTGTTTGTGGCAGATCTGATACCCAAAGATCTGATATCAGAAGGGGTGGACAGAATTTGAACCTAGTTCCTCTGAATCTAAATATAACACTTTTTGTATGTCATCATGAATTTGTGATTCTCCTGATTGTGAATAACCCACAGCCTTTTTCTTCATCCAAGCAAAGCTTCCTTGTGGCTGTACCTGACCCAAGTCTGTTACCACTTCAGTCTATTCCTCTACTCAGCCATCAAAGTGATTTTCCTAAAGTCTGGTCATGTTCACCCATGCCTCTCTCCCTACTTTGATCCCTAACTAAAACAAAAACAAAAGAAAAGAAAACAAAAACAGTAGTATCTCTCTATTATCTCGAGAATCAAAAACAAATCCCTCATAAGCAGACCGCTTCCCCTTCATGTCCTCTGGTTCTAGTGACACTAGAAATTATGTTCTTTGTTGATGTTCCTCCACAAAACACTCTTCCTTAAACCATTTATTTTCACTTCATGTCCTTCATGCTTAGAATTATCTTCTTCTTTATCTCTACTCCTTGACTTTCCTGGCTTCCTTCAAGTCTTACTTAAAATTTTACATCCTTCAAGAAAACTTTCGCAGCCCTACTTAACGCAAGTACTTTCCTTCTGAGATGATCTTCCATCCATTCAGTATGTATCATATTCATATATCGTTGTTTGCATGTTGTTTCCCATATTAGATTGTGAGCTCCTTGAGATCAAAGATTTTTTTTTTACTTTCTTTAGCTTAGGATCAACACTGTCTATATACTATTAAGTTCTTCCTGACTGAAAAGGTGAAAAAAATAATCCATTTGAAAACAAATGGCTATTAGAAAGGATTGAAAGAGATAATGGTATATAAAATACTCCATGATATGAGCTACCATTATCACCTATCTTCAAGAGTGATATAAAGGAAAAAATAAATGAGAACAATTATCAACTAAATTATTTAATATTGAAATCAACAGAGAGACCAAATACTCCACAATCCCCGTGGCTGACTTTTTTAAAGAGTCCTAAATCACTCTAACCTAAATAAACATCGGATAAGTAGGGTGGAGAATTGCCCCTTTACAAAATTAACTTACCAAAACTAGCTGAAGCTGGTTATTGACATGATGGGATCCTGTTAACAATTCAAATTGCATTATGCCATACTCAAGATGAGTCTCATATAGACCTGAAAGAATGTAACTCAGAGTTCACATTCTAAAATTTAAAAATCTGTTAGAAACATACCTTTCTGATGGAGAGATCCAATTTTGATTGGCTAATGATTGAGGCCAATTGAATCTGATCTGAAATGTGTATAAATTTCAATAACAGATCCTCAGCTGTCCCTATCCCTGGACTGTACTTACTGCTTAGAAAAAACAAACAGCATGGATTATTTAGAAACATATAAAAAGTCTTTACAAAGTAATTTATACTCTGTAGATTGGAGGAAATAGGACCTTGAAGGCAGATTTAATCACATCTTTGTATTGGTATTTTAGGAAAATTTGTAGTAGTAATATTCTTTGGCACATAAAGCCCACTGCTGAACTAATCTGAAGTTTAAATCAAAAACACCAGCTTTGGTGGAGCCTAGGTTTTCTAATGATTCACTTTTTCTGATATGTGGCAGAGTAGCAGCATCTGTTCCCTTAAGTAACTTGTTTAACTTTTTATGAGAAGCCTGAAGGCAAAATGGTGAAATAGAGAGCACGGTACCTAATTCAGTTTTCTTGGATAGAGAGTTACAGGCATTTTAGGAAGGAGATAATTCTCCATTTGCTATTCCCACATACATTTACTATAGTCTCAGCAGCTGTGCAAAGAGTTGTACTGAGAAAAGCAACAGGTATAGGCCATCAAACTTAGGTAGGGTGGTGAGAAAAGCTGTGATCTAAGAATCAGGAAACTTTGGTTCAAACTTGACTACCATATTGACTGTTACTTCTGTTTCTGAGACTTGTTTCCTCATCTGTGAAGCTTCACAGATTCCTGGAATAAAAACAAACCACAGAGGTCAATGATACCAACATTTACCTGAACTGCAAAGCCTTCATTAGCATCTTTGACAGGTAACTATCTAACTTTCACAAGAACTCCAGTGATGGTGAAACCACAATATTATGAGACAGTATGTTTCGTTCGGCACAATCTCTAAAGGTGAGGAAGTTCGTGTGTTTTTCCTTGTATAAGAGGAAAATTTTCTCTCTTACCATCACTTTTTTAGCCTATTTCTGTTCTTTGAGGTCAAACAAAATTAACATACTTAGAACAGCTCCTGAAAAATAGTAAAACGCTTGATAAATACTGGTTGACTTGAAGACTCTGAACACAATGATTCATTCATTATTGAAGCAATCCCTATTTGTTGGGAATCAGCAATGGAAAGGGAGGAGAAAGCTTAAAAGATCATCAGTGATTTTCTCAGGACCCAAAAATGGGAGTTCATAGCATCAACAGTCAAAGGACTCAACAGAAATGGACATTGTTTAATGTAATGATCTTGGTCTTCTCTATCTTGTTTTCAATTTCTTGTATGTCACTCTCTCTCACATATAGACACATAGCCATATATCCATCTGTTAGCAAGGCCTGTCTGTTTTACCTTAACTCGCATTTACACCCTTCTCTCCTCTGACATCCTGTGCAACACTACCTTAACCTCACCCCTAAATTATCCATCCTCTCAGCTGTCAAATTGATCTTATAACAGAGGTCTAACTATTTTTGTTGCTGTTGAGTCATTTCATCCAACTCTCTATAATTCCATTGAGCTTTTCTTGGAAAAGATACTGGACTGGTTTGCCACTTCTTTCTCTAGCTCATTTTAGAAACGACAAACTGAGACAAATAGGGTTAAGTGACTTGCCCAAGGTCAAATAGTGAGTAAATGTCTGAGGCCGGATTTGAACTCAAGTCCTTCTGACTCCAGGGCTGGTGTTCAAGCCACATTGTCCTCTAGATGCCCCATCAGACCATATTGTCTCCCTGCTAAATGAACTCTGGTGGCTCTCTATGACTGTGAGGATGACATACAATATCCTGGTTGGCATTCAAAACCCTTTATGTCCTAGTCTCCTCACTCCCATGGTTCTAGTAGTCCAATACCTTATACCCTTCCCTCTTCTGCCTATCCTTTGTTTCAATGACACTGGCCTTATTATTTTCCTCCCAAAACTGACTCCACCTCCTGAATGCAGGCATACCACTGCAGTCCCGTCTCCTGGAATGTTCAACTTCCTCTTTCTGCCTCCTGGCTACCCTGGTTTCCTTCAAGTCCTATCTCAAACCCCACTCCCTTCAAGAAGTCTTTCCCAATCTTTAATCCTGTACTTCCCCTCTATTGGTTATTTCCAATTTAGCTTGTAGGTGGTTGTTTTTACATAGTTCTTTGCGTGTTTTCTCTACTCCCCACTCCTGCAACCCTGGAAGAGGGTGAAATGACTTCCTTCTGATTATATTTTCTCTAGAGAGCAAGGACAATCTTTTAGCTCTCTTTGTATCCCTAGTACTAAACTAATTGATGGTTGGCAGTTAATAAATGTTTATTAACCAACGGACTAATTATTGCCTGACCCTTTTGGATTGTGAACAACTTGTAAGCAGGGACTGCTTTTATATTTGAATCTCTAGAGCTTAGCACAGCCCTCTGTGTATATTTATAATAATTTTTATTAATGATAATAACATTAATTATTATATATAACTAATATTATTAATGATATTAATAATAAATGCTTCTTCATTCATACATGTGGAAGAACAGAAATCTCATTCCTGCACTTTTTCATAAGAAATCAAATTCAATAAGGGATTCTTTCTCTTCAGCCAATAATACCTAGGGTGGTGGCAGAGCAGTAGTTTATTTCAGTATTTAGAGATGTGGAGTTTTATGGAGAAGGATAGCTACAAAACTGACAACCATCAGTGGCTTCTACGGCCAACCTGGTGATGAGTTCTTCCAGTCTTTAAAAGGTAGCCCTTCCTGACAAACCATGGGTGTGTTATATGAAGACTTTGGAGGCTTTTAGGATTTGACATAGCTTGGGCTTTGTTGCCATAATCTATAACATCCAAAAGTCACTTCCACTCTTCTTCAAGGCAATCAGATAGGGATCTTTTTAATAAAATTTTTCTTGAGAAAATATAGTTTTTACCATGTTTTGCATTTACCATATTATAGAGCATTGAACTTGAAATCAGGAAGACTGGTACCCAAATTCCACCTTCATCATTTACTGGATGTTCAACTAGTCACTTGGTTTCTCTCAGACTCAGTTTCCTCATCTTTCAAATGACAGGACTGAGCATGATGGCCTCAAAGATCTCTTTCAGTTCAAAAATTTATGATCATTAGTAGGATAAATTAATAGGTAAGGACCTAAAAGGACAAAAATTAAAATGAAAAAATGTTTCCAACATTACAAAGTTAGTGTTAAAAGTAGAATTTTGAGCTGATGTTTTTGATTTCTGAGTTCAGGGTCTTTCCTACTTTTGCAAAGTAGATTTGCAATTGCAATGTGATTCTTCTGTTTACTGTATAGATGGCCATGGACTTGTCACTTAAATTTTCTAAGTCTCAGCATCCTTATCTGTGAAAGAGGGGTGGGGGAGAGCTTGATTACTTGGCTTATCTATTTGACCCAGGTATTGTAAGGCTTAAATAAGGCAGGCTCATTTTTAGGGGAAATAGACCTGGGTTTAGAATTCAAAGTCATGGCTTTTTAATTACTTATTTTCTGTGCCACCTCACTCACCTCTTTTGTCAGCTGAAGGGAATGGAGTAAATAGATATTCCTTTGAGTTCCTTTCAGCTTGACGTCCTCTGATCCTATAATAATTAAAGATCACATTTATATAGCATTCTAGCTTTAAAATGAAGCATATTAGAGGATGGTTGGGAGTACCAGGTAAGTGCTAGAAGCCCAGGATTTCTTACTGGAAAGATACCTACAAAAGGAAATAGATGCATTTATCTTCTAATTTTCATTAGGCTTTAACAATGTATGTAAAAAGAGTTAATTATACAGTCCTTTAAATCTACATGAAAGTTCAACCAGGGAATGCAGCAAGTTTCAACATAAGAGGTTGATAAGTCTGTTCTCAAGAGCAGAGATGCACTTAAACAATTGATCAGGGCAAACATGTAAGAGTTTCATGGAGGACTTCAGATAATGAGATTCAATTATTTCTAACAAGATTTTTTAAGCCTGCTGAGTGAGCTTATTGGCTTACTGTAAGCAAACTGAATCACACCAAATACAAGAATGGAATACTTATCTTTTTGTTGCATGACATATCCAAAAATCCATATACATTATCACAATTACCTGTAGAAAAAATAATAGAAAAATTATAAACTCATATTTTAATGGTAATATATATTTTCAAAATGCTTTCATTAAGCAATCTTGTGAAATAGAAATCACTCTCTGCATTTTACACAAGAGGAAACTGAGACAATAAAAGTTTAAATCATACTATATAGAATTAGAAGAATACTTGGAAATCATGTAACCAACACATTTATTTTCCTTATGTAATAACTGAATCTAAGGTTAAGTCAAGTGAACCAGAAATTATTACATGCTAAAAGTTAAGCATTCTTGTCCTCAGTGAGCTCATTTCCACATTTGCCACTGTATCACACAGAGGTGTCCCTACTTCTTGCCAAAACATACCCTTCTACTTTCACAAATGATCGCATTCCATCTTGTCTCCTCCAAAGCTTGCCCTTGCTGTCACTTCCACTCTATCACATTATCTTAATTCTTTCCTGGTGTACTGGCCTTTTTCCCTCTTGACTGCAGCAGCATGACTGCAGCAGCATCCATGTCTACCTTATCCTCAAAACTTCTCTTGAACTTCCCATTCCCGTTAACTATTGTCCTATACTTCTTCTGCCTATTGGGGCAAAACTCCTTGGTAAGGCTGCCTACAATTTATGCTTCAACTTCTTCTCATTTTCTTCTTAATCCCCTATAATCTGGGTCCTGATCTCATTATTCCACCAGAACTGCTTGCTGTCTCCAAATCAGCTAATTGCCAAATCCAATCTGGTAGCTTTTTCTCATTTCTCCTTCTTCTTGATCTTTCTGCTGCCTTCGACACTGTTGATACTCCTTGCTATTATTTTTTCTCTCTAGATTTCTGTGATACTATTCTCTCTGTCTATCTGACCACTTCTTCTTAGTTTGTTTCCTGATGCTCATCAAAGTTATGGCTATTATTTTTGGGTGTCTCACAGAACTTATTTCTGGGACCTCTTTCTTTTCTTTCTATACCACTTCTGGTTGATCTCACCATCTCCTATGGTTTTAATTATAATTTCTGTTCTGATGATTCTCAAATCTACCTATCCTTTCTGATGACCTTCAGTCTCATATGTTCAAATACCTTTCAGACATCTCCAATTGAATGTCTAGTACATATCTTAAATTCAATATGCCAAAAAACTGACTTAGTGTTTTTCCATTTAAACTCCTGCCTCTCCCCTAAAACCTTCCCTTTTGATGTCAAGGACACCACAATCTTCACAGTACCCCAGGCTCAAATCCTAAATGCCATGCTTGGCTCCTCACTATTATTCACTACCCCCTCATATCCTATTTGCCAAGGCGTTAATATTTCAGCTTTGAAGCATGTCTTGAGTATGCCCCCCTTTCTCCTCTGATACTGCTAGCATCATGTTGCAGGTTCTCATTACATCATGCCTGGGCTATTAAAATTACCAGTCATCTATCTCTCTGTACTACAGGCTATCACCAATTCATCTACCAAAGTTATTTTCCCAAAACACAGTTCTGTCCATATCAATCTTAGCTCTAGAATAAAATAGAAAAAAAATCAGTTTTTTTGGTGTTCAAAGCCATTCATAACCTCAGCTTTCCAATCTTCTTATACCTTATGTCCTCCCAAAATTCACCATTTACTCTTTGACTCAGTGAAACTGGCCTCCTTGATGTTCCACAAACAAACCACTCTTTCCCTTGAACCTAGGCATTTTTTCCAACTATCCTTCATGCCAATTCTCTTCCTTTTTATCTCCACCTCCTAATTTCTCTGACTTCTTTCAAGTCCCAACTAAAATCCCACTTTCCAATGAAGCCTTTCCCAAACTGTCTAATTCTAGTACCCTCCTTTTATTTTCTATTTAGCCTACATATGCCTTGTCTATACATACTTGTCTGCTTCTTGTCTCAACCTGTTAGATTATGAGCTCCTTCAGGGTAAAGACTGTCTCCCCCCTGTCCCTTGTTATGTCTCTATTATTTAATACAGTACTTACACGTAGTAGGAGCTTAAATATACTTATTAACTGATGATTGCATTCAAATTGAAGACATCACAAAAGAAAGCCTTAAAGGGTAGAGGGAGGTTAGGTACTTTTAGCAAAGTTCTGGAGAAGAAAGAATCATTGGTTTAGTACCTTCCTCAAAACAGAGTTGTTGGGGGAAAAAAAATCACGACCTGAAGAAAGTAGATGTAGGGGCAGAGATACAAAGAGTTGAGTCATGATGACTGGCACAGTCCAGAGAATGGGATACTGTTTCTTTCCCCATTATACCAGGTTTTCTGATTTTATTGCTATTTTTGTCATACCCTATATGCTTTATTGAGACTTAGAATGAAGTGATCCCTGACTCAGGTAGAAGAAATGAGATATATCATATCTTAAAATATAGAACTAGCAGGGAATTTAGAAATTGCCTACCCTAATCTCATCATTTGACCTAAGGAAGTAAGCTTGTAGATTTTTAAGATGTTGAACTTTGTTTTCTTTCATTCATCAAACTTGACAGTCATTTTCCTATTTCCCAAAAATTATTCTACTTAAAAAATCTTTGTGGTTTTAGCAACAAAAACTTCTGAATTTGGCAGTTAGGTAGTACAGTAGACAGAACACTGGTCCTGGAGTTAGGAAGATCTGAGATCAAATCAGGTCTCAGACACTTACTAACTATGTTATCCTGGGCAAATTGCTTAACCCTATTTTCCTCAGTCACTCATCTGAAATGAACTGGAAAAGGAAATGGAAAACCACTCCAATATCTTTGCCAAGAAAACCCCAAATGGGGTCTTGAAAAGTAAGACATTATTGAAACAACTGAACAACAGCTAATTTGTATTACAAAGTAAATGATATAAGTGAACTCTAGCTTCTTCTTTTCCTAATAACTACCACTACTATTAGGTAGTATGTATAAACTCCTTTATACAATTTAAATATTATCCCTTAACATCTCCTTACATCTACAGATGAGGAGAGTATTTTTACCCAGGTAAGATGAGGATTTTCTGAGGTCAATATCATCTTAGAAATTCTATGATTCTTTTAGGCATATTGAAATGACAAAGTCAACATAACGGAGTAGAAGACATGCTGTGTTTGCTGTCAGAAGTATGTGGTTTTAATCCTGACTCTCCTCCTTACTTTCTATGTGACCATAGCCAGTCTCAACTGGACAAGTCACTCTTGGTCTCAGTTTCCTCACCTCCAAAGCAGGAATACCAATACTGGAAGGACAACTTCATCAGGTTATCGTGAGGCTCAAGTGAAACCATCCTTGCAAATTCTAGAGAACCACATAAATGTAAGTTGTTAGTTGTTAGTTTTTTTCATGGTTGTTGTTGATCTTCATGAACAACTTTTGATATGAAACAATGTGTTTTTCTTGGCTTCAGAAAGGACTGGGAATGAGTGGATATTGCTAGAAATCTCTGTAGAGAGAAAAACTCTCTAACAATTAGAGATATACCAAAGTGGTATGGACCACCTCCATAAGTGGTGGTTCCCATTCAGTTGGAGGTTTCGAGACAGAAGGTTGAATAATCTCTTGCTGGGGTCACTTAAAAGTGATTCCTGTTTAATCAGGAATGAGCTAGAGATTTTCTGAGCTTCCTTTCAACTCTAGGTTTGTGAGATAAATTTCTTTCATTGGAAAAGATACCAGAGTGACACGAACATTTTGATAACCTTTCTGGGTATTTTTTTAAGGAAGAAACAATATGAAAAGATGAGGTGAAAGATATTAAAGGCAATATTTGTGTAATTATAGATGGTGTGTTCCAAGGAAAGAGATCTCAGGAGTAGTCTTCTGAATTCTAGCTCAAAACAGGGGATGTGTAAAAAAAGAAAAAAAATAAAAACCTGTAGATGAGCTCCTGCTCAGGTATGAAGTTGGATTATAGAATTTCTGAAGCTTATTTTGATTGTTAGATTTTATGATTATAGCCCTGGCTCATACACTTAGTAGCAGTTTGACCTGGGAAAGACCCATTCACTTATCTTAACCTCAATTTCTGTATCTCTAAAATGGATCTGATAGCATCTTCCCCTCCTACCACCCAGGGCTGCTGTTAGGATCAAGGGAAGCCATCAAAGAGAGCTGTGCATATAGAAGGTGTCATTGCTGTTTAATCAGGTCAGTTAAGGCTCTTTCACAGTCTTGAGAAGAAATGAATTCCTGCCAACAAGTTTCCTACTCAAACGTGCCCTCAGAAAATTCCTCCTATTCATTTCAAATACAATAACAAATTTAACTCAGGTGAATATTTTTCACAGGGACAAAGTTCAAGAGAATGTCAGGAGGGTGGGTGTGCGATACCGATCTAAAATAGATAGAATTGGAAAGGTGAGAACATCTCAGCCATCTTCTGACAGGTTAATTTGATGGCAAAGTAAGACAGGTATCTCTCAAAACTCCTGTCAGAGAAATTTCTTTTCATGTCTGCCTTGCTAAGAATGACTAAATTCTAATGAGTTATATCTGTAAATTTCTCAGATGAATATGGCCAATTGGCCCAGATAAATAATACTAATATTAAATAATATTAAAAACAACTCACATTTATTCATATTGTTTTACTTCATGTTCATCTGAACATAGGCTGCCCCTAAATGGGAGCCGAACTTAACTGAGAGCCCCTTAAGCATTCACATATAATAAACATACATACAAATTACATATGTAAAATATAATTGTACGTATATATATATATATAATACACACACATACATACACATACATACACACACATATATATTTTTTGAGTTGTATCTGACTTTTCATGGCCTCACTTGGGATTTTGTTGGCAAAAATATTGCCTTGATTTGCCATTTCCCCCTCCAGTTCGTTTGACAGATAAAGAAACTGAGCAACAGGCTTAAGTGACTTGTCCAGGGTCACAGAACTAGTGAGTGTCTGAGGTTAGATTTGAATTCACAGTTATGAGTCTTCCTGACTCCAGGCCTCCCATTGTATCCACTATGCCCTAACTTCTCTCAATACATTTGTAGTTAGGGCAATAATAAATATAGCTAAAGCAATTAATCCATTTACACATGTATGGCCCCCTATTGACTGCCTTCGTAATTCTCAACAAGTTAGGATTACTGGAGAATGACTACTCCAACCAACTTATTCTGTGGTTATATATTTCAAAAACTAGAACTCATTTATCCCCACTCATATGTTCACTGTCCCTAAAGCTGACACAGCACAAGTCAAAAGCATTTACTTAAATAGCATGGTCTAAATAAAAGTTAAAAATATGGTCTTAGCTTCAAACCTGAACACCCTCAAACCAATAGAGTCAATGGAACAAGGGGTCACATTGTCTAACAGAAAGTCAGACAAGTAAGTAATATATATGGCTAATATCTATATGATCTATATAAATAGATTAAAATTTCTCCATAAAACCTTATTTACAAAGTTGATTTTTTCAGCAAATCATGTTTTACAGGTATTTCAAAGATGCAATTCATATTCTTATCTATATTGTCTGAAATACATTGGCATACTAAATTAATAAGCTGCCAAAACATTTCTATGCTTAGGCACTCTCGAAATGCATAATTAACTTACTGTCTGTTTCTAGAGTCATAGATTTTTAGAGCAGGAAGGAATATATAAGGATGGTTGATGGATATTAAGTTAATAGAGACACATACATGCATACATATGTAGATGCATATATACATAAATATAGTCATTCATTCTAAGTACTTGGGATAAAAATATAAACCTGGAAGACTTGCTCTGCCCTCAAATCATTTATTTAAATTAGAGGTAGAAAACACAAAATATGGAGCTAGCAAGAAGAGGAGATATTTGTGATAGAAAAGCTAAGAGGATGAGTGGATGCTTGCATCTGGCAAGTTAAGGCAAATGTTGACCTATCATTAAAATATAGAGCATTAGAACAGAGAACATAATATATTATAGGTGGAAGAGGCCTTAGCATGCAGAACACAGAATTTTGAAGTTAAAAGGGAGTTTTGAGGTCATCTCTAACATATTCTTCTCCCTCATTTTGTAGAACAAGAAATTTGAGGAACACACTGATGATTGGCCTGATATCATATAGGTAGTTAATAACAGATGTAGGACGATAAGCCAGGATTCTGGAAAACATTACATGCAATGATATATGTAAAAGGGACCTGAAAATATAGAATACATATTTTTTTAAAGGGAGAAGAGACTATACAGATCATATAATTAAAAAAAAAATAGGAATAAGAACTCCAAAAGAAAACATGAAGGCTTAAAAGGCAGTATGGAAGAATTAAAAAAAAAATCGTAAGGTCTTACTTTGGAGTCAGAGGATGTGAGTTGGAGTTCTAACTTGGCCACTGACTACTTTGTGAACTTGGACAAGTCACTCGTTTGTTTTCATTTCTTTATTTATAAAATAATTATATTACGTTAGATGGCTTCTGAAATTCCTTGCTGGCTCTAGATAAATGAAACTATGAAATCACATAACTTGTCCAATATCATACAAAATGTACTTAATTGTAAAACCAGGACTAGACTCCACATAACCTGGCTTCCTGGCCAGTGCTTTCCCACCAGAGAATGTTGTGTATCATAAATTCTATAAGGCAGATTATCTGAGATGAAAGGGACCTAAACTATAACTGAATGGCACATAGAATATAGGAAGTTAGAAGCTGAAGGGACCTTTGAAATAAACAATTGAATTCCTTCATTTTACAGATGAGTAAACCAAGGTCCAGGGAGGTTAATGACTGACTCAAGGTCATATAAAATCTAAGTGAAAAGCAAAGACAAGAATCCAAGTTTTCCAATACCCAACCCAGAATTCTTGCCTCTATGTCAGTTAGAACTAGATGCTGAATTTATGCTTCGTATATTAAAACTGTATCTTTATAATGTATATTCAACATACAAGTGTGTACTGAAATATCACAGTGTGTAAGACTATACGCCTCCAAGGTACTGAAAGACCTGAGTGAGTTTTATGAGAAAACAGTGACTGTTCTCTGTATTGCCAACAATCAGCATTTTATCAGATGTCTGGCCCCGGTGCTTTGTCAGAAAGCACTGAGTCTAAATGAATTTAAACATTCCCAGAGCACACTCCTCTTAGGGAAAATTATCTGCAAAGGTTGCTGTGGCTTTATAAAGATTTATTCCAAAGAAGTCAAGGAAAGAACTCAGCCCCTTTCAAGCAGTATAGCTTGCTATTCCTGTGGAATTCTGAATAGATGCTCTTGGATCTAAGGGAAAGGGAGCGGGAGAAGAGCAGTATTTGGTGTAAAGGAACATCAGCTCCATTGGCCCTCAAGAGACTGGTTCATTTCTGAACATGCTTTATGACCTTGGGTAAGTCATTACTTCCCTGAGCTTCATTTCTTCCTCTGAAAAAAGGACTTCAGATAAATATCTACTGCCGACAGTTATTTCATTACTATGTGCCTGTATCAGATCAGTAGCTTCCCAATGGAAACTCCCATGTGTATCCTTCACATCCCTGCAGGACTTACTATTCCTTTTAAACAATTATTTTCATATTATTCTTCTGTTTAAGACTCATGACCCTGTACTACCTACAGTGTAACATGATGATTTTATAGTCTGACAGTACTTTCAAATAGCTGGCCTTATCCTTCTTTTCCATCACTATACTATATGACTATTACATATACAAAGGTGAAGAAGGAAAGGAAACAAGCATTTATTTGTCTCATTTGGTCCTTACAATAATCCTGGAAGGCAGGCGCTCTTTTACCCCATTTTACAGTTTGGGAAACTGAGGAACAGAAGTTGCTCAGCATCACACAACCAGGAAGTGTCTGAGGCTGGATGTGAAGCCAGGTCTTCCAGACCCTCAAGCCCAGCACTTGGCAGATTTGTCCTGGAGAACCGCCTAGAACACTGAAGGTTTGAATCTAGGATCTCACAGTCAGTATATATCAAAGGTAGAATTGGAACTTAATGCTTCCTGGCTCCAAGGCTGATTATCAAATACTCCAGGCTTCCTCTCACATATATGAAAAACACCATAGAGAACATAAATTGTTCTCTCTCCCTTCCATACTAAGATGTTTCAGAGCTTTCATATCTCTTTCTGATTATCACTATGACCCAAAATCAGAATACTCACTCTTCAATTTTGACTAACATTGCTGGGCATTCTCTCTGACCATCTCCCATGCCCAGAACACCCTTCCTCCTCTTTGACTACTACATCCTTGGCTTCCTTTAAGTTCAGACTAAAATCCCATCTTTACTGAAAGTCATTTTTAATTCCAGTGTCTCCCCTCCCTTAATTATTTCCTATTTATCCTTTATAGAGCTTGTTTTGTATATAGGTGTTTGCTTTTTGTCTCCCCCATTGGATTATAAGCTCCTACAGGGCAGGGGCTCTCTTCTTCCCCCTTTTTGGGTTGCCAGTGCTTAGCACAGTGCCTGGAACACATGCCTGACTACTGAATCCCTAGCGGTCATTTAAAGTTTAACTCAAATGCTTCTTTCTCCAGGAAGGCTTCCCTGGTCCTGTTAAAATCATACTGATTCCTATAATAGTAAGTGGTCTTAACCGTCCTTGTGCTCATCTAAACTTTCATTGTGCAAAGTTTATGTCTTTGACATACCTCTAATGTGACATCTAATTTGTTGTATTGTTGTATTAGACTATAAGGTTCATGAAGGAAGGACTGAGTCCTATCCAAACATTGTACATTATCAGAAAAGTATACCTGCATTTCTTACAGTGTAGAAGTAACTGAGCTAGGTAGTGGGAATGAAATGAGATGGTGAACCAACCATTTAATTTGCCCTAAAGGAGCTTACAATTTTAAAATCATCTTATGTCCTATAGCATGGTATTCTGTGCACAGCAAGAACTAAATACAAGACTAGAGTGAATAAGCATGGAGTTAGTGAAAATTTCTTCTATTTCTAGGATCCCATTTTGTTTCAAGAATTCTGGGATAGACCTCCCTCCATCCATAACCCCAGATATAATCACACCCAGTACCACAGCCACCATGCTTAAAATGCCCACCTTTGTATCTTTTGTGAGATTTTGAGTATTGATGAAATAAATGTTACTACATTTACCGATATGAATGCTTAAGGTTAACTCACTATTATTAATAATAGCACTAGTAAACCTTCATTAAAGTATTACTCTGATGACTCATTTTGAAGAAGTATATAGAATATGTCACTGAGTAATAATTATGAAAATAAATCAATTTTATCCAGTGCTTCAGATTATAAAGTGTTTCCTTTACCACAAATCTACGAGTGAATAAGGATAAAGATAATTATCTGTTTTATAGGAAAGTAAGACTCATGTTACATGACTTGCTCTTGGTCACCCAATTACTGAATAGTTGAGCTAGGCCTCAAGTCCAGTAATTTGGCCTCTATCATCCTGCTTTCATCACCTCCAAGACTAATTTCCAGGAAGAGATCTTTCTACATGTTTGCATAGGGAGGCAACGGGGGACCACTGAGGTCTCTGAGGAAGGGAAATTTTGTGATCAAAATATTTCAGTGGGAAGATAATTCAAACAGCAATGAGTGTGAAAAATGGATTAGAGAGGGAAAGAACCAGGGAGTCATTCTCATGGGATGAGTTGAGTCAGTTACTTCTTTGAGGTTTTGCTTCCCATGTGTATTTGTGAAGAATAAAGCACAAGGCATTACAAGAAGAATAGGTACCTGCAGGAGCAATCAGTGGACTAGGCCATCCTGGGGAGATGACTGAAAGAAAATAATGTACACCACAGATTAGAAATCAAATGTGTCCATTCACAAAATTATGATGCCCTCACACAGCAGCAAGTAAGCATTTCCTTATGATCTTCCTGTTTCAGTAACTGCTTAAACTCTTCTGAAATACAAACATGTAGACACAGTCATACATATATATATGTATATATATATATATACATATATATATATATTTGTATATATATATTATATATACAAATACATGCATTCCCATTTCTAAATAATATATACACATAAATATGAAGAATATATTAGAGGTATAGATATATGCACTATATGTTTTATATATTTGCATATATTATTTAAATAACTTAAATGCATTTATAATCTAGAAATTAAGACAAAGATTTAGTATAACAGCTTGAAAGGATGCTATGATGAAGGGTTGTTTTATTGTTTTTAAGAACAATGGAGACTCGTGTTTTTGTAGGTAGAAGGAAATAAGCAAGTAGACAGGAAGGATAAAGGATGAGGAAGAGGAAGATTAGATGGATGAAGTAATACAGAGAAAAATGAGCAGAACCAAGAGAACACCGTATACTGTAACAGCAATGTTGGTTTAGGAACAATTTAGAGTAAATGTTATTTTAACTCTTATAAATATCTACATTAATCGTAAAGGAATATATTTATCTCTATCTCTCTATCTATGTATCTATGTACCTGTCTATTCATCCATCCACCCACCCACTCATCTATTTATCTGTCTATCTTTCTTCCTTCCTTTCTTTCTTTTTTCTTTCTTTCTATCTTACTTTCTTTCCATCCATCCATCCATCCATCCATCCATCCATCTACCTACCTACCTATCTACCTATATAGCTATCTACCTACCTACCTACCTATCTATCTATCTATCTATCTATCTATCTGTCTGTCTGTCTGTCTTTCTTTCTATCCATCCATCCATCCATGTATGTATCTATCTGTCTATCTTTTTCTGTCTATCTACCTATTTATCCATCTATTGTGGTGGTGGTTGTGCCCTTCATTCTTGAAAAGGGCCAAAATGACATCACTATGACAAAGTGCAGTTTCAGTATGTCTGACTGTGGCTGATCAGACCAGCAGAAGTTCAGAATGCTTACCCCATATTGGGCACATATAGTCCATGTGTATTTGGAGTGGATACTCCAAATTTGTGCATCCTACATTTCTTTTTGTGCTGTTTCAATTCAGCTTTGCTCATAGACCAAAGCTCCCTTTCTAATGTGGGCATATCATGCTGAGCAGTCGTCTGTTAATGTTTCCCATGTCACACAATCAAATCCAAATTTCTTGAGAGAGACCTTGAGACTGTCTTTGTATCCCTACCATGTGATTGTCTACCCCATGTGAATTTTCCATAAAATAGTGTTTTTGGTGAGCATACATTTTGCATTCCAACAACATGATAAACCCATCAGAATTGTACTCTCTGAAGCATAGTTTGCATACTTAACAGTTTAGTTCAAGCATGAACCTCAGTGTCTAATATCTTATCTTGAAGGTGATCTTCAGAATCTTCCCAAGACAGTTCAATGGAAGCAATTAAGTTACCTGGCATTGCACTAGTAGACTGTTCATATTTCACAAGCATACAACAATGAGGTCAACACAATAACTCTGTAGACTTTCAGTTTGGTAGTCAGTCTAATACCTCTTCTCTCCCATACTTTTCTTCAGTCTCCCAAACACTGAGCTAGCTCCGGCAATGTGTGCATCAATTTCATTGTCAATGTGCACATTCCTGGAAAGTACACTTACCAAGGTAGGTGAACTTATTCGCAGAATTCAAAACTTCTCCATTTGTTGTATCTGATGGTGCCACGTGTGGATGATGTGGTGGTGGCTGATGGAACACCTATGTTTTCTTGGTGTTAATTATTAGGCCAAAATTAGTACAGACAGGAGAGAATTGATCCATACTTGTTGTATCTCAGCCTCAGAGGCTGCACTGAGTGCACAATCATCTGAAAACAGAAAATCATGCACCCACACTCCCTCTACTTTGGTCTTGGCTTTTAGCCTTTTCAAGTTGAAAAATTTACCATTAGTACAGTAATTGACCTCGATGCCTTGTTCATCCTCATTGAAAGCATTTGACAACATGGCAGAAAACATCATGCTAAAAAGCATGGGGGCAAGCTCACAGCCCTGTTTCACTCCATTGGTGACTGGGAAGGTATGAAAGCATTGTCCATTACTCGGAACTGGGACAAACAGAAATTGATGAATTTCTTTGGGCAACCAAATTTTGACATAATTTTCCATAAGTCATTATAACAGTGTCAAAGGCCTTGGTCTGATCTACAAACATTGTGTTCAGACCTTTGTTCTCTTCCTGGCATTTCTCCTGGAGTTGTTGGGCAGCAAACGCCATATCCCTTTGGCCCTTTCTGAAGCCACACTGGCTCTCAGGTATATGACCATTTTTCAAGTGAAGAATCAGCCTACTAAGGAGAACTCTAGCAAGAATCTTGCCAGCAATGACAGAGAGAGACCCCTCTGTGATTTTCACAGGATAATTGATTCCCTTTACCTTTATAGAGATAGACAATAGAGGCATCCTTGAACTCCTTGGGGATAACCTTCTCTTGCATATAACCTGGACAATTTCAGTCAGCTTTTATATAAGCAATGATCCCCCTAACTTGTAAATCTCAGGTGGAATAGAATCAGCAGCAGGTGATTTGTCACATGAAAGGAGCCTCAAAACCTCTTCTTCAGTTGGAAGTTCATCTGAGGGAATGACTTCAACCAGAGGTAAATGGTCAATGACCTCAGCATTGATTGATGATGGTCTATTGAGAATACTCTAGAAGTGTTCAACTCATTTCTCTAGGATCATGCCCTTATCACTAATCAATGTAACTCCATCAGCACTAAGTAGTTGTGGTGCACCGTAGGTTTTTTGTCCATAAATAGCTTTCAGGGAACCATAAAAGTGCTTTGGATTGTTACTATCAGCATAACATTGAATTTCATCAGCCTTCTTACTGAGCCAGGAATCTTGTATTTCTCTAAACTTTGCTTGTACTTTACTTTTGATGGAATTAAATGTTTCCTTCTTAGAGATGGATGAGCTATCCTGCTAGTAAATCCTGTGGAGTCCTCTCTTTTCATTTGACACCTTATGAATTTCCCCATCACTTTCATCAAACCAGTCTTGGTGCTTGCAAGTGTTGTGACTCAGATGAGCAAATGCAGTGCTGTACATCAATTCTCTGAAAGCTGCCCACTCCTTTTCTGCTCCACTGTTGCCAACTACGTGTTGGCTCAACTTTCCTTCCAAGTTAGCAACAAACTGTTCATACTCAGAGGAAAGCTCTAATTTATTGACATTAATTCTTCTGGTAGTCATTTTGCCTTGGGGGCAGCACTTTTGATGAATGTGAATATTTGGCTTGGAAAGGATAAGTCTATGATCAGTCTAGCATTCTGCAACACACATTGCCTTTGTCACTCTCACATCTTGTCTGTCTATTCTCCTCCCAATCACATAGTCTATCAGATGCCAATGTTTGCTGTGAGGGTGCATCCATGAAGTTTTATTGCGTTTAGGTAAATGGAAGACAGTGTTGATGATGAGAAGGTCATGAGATACACGAGTCTTCAGCAGTAAATGACCATTGCTGTTGCTGTTTCCAACTCCATTTCTCCCTAGAACTCTCTGCCAAGTCTGGTAGTCTGAGCACTAAAGACCCCAGAATTATAAGCTTGTCCTCTTTTGGTACTTTGATGATAAGGATCTCTGGGTCTTCATAAAATTTTTCTTTCACCTCATCAGGGTTTGTCATGGTGGGACCATAGGCACTGATGGTGGTGGAATTTTTTCCTGCAAGTGGCAATTGTATTGTCATGAGCCTGTCATTCACTCCTTTTGGCAGGTATACCAACTTGCTGACTAGATTAGTTTTGATTGCAAAAGCTATGCCAGTTTCACGGTGCTTCCTCTCACTGCAGCCACTCCAGAAAAATGTGTATCCAGCTCCAGCTTCCATAAGCTGGCCCTCATTGCCCAGTCTTGTTTCACTCAGGGATGCCATTTGGATGCAATACCTGTTGAGTGTTCTTGCAATAAGAGCAGTTCATCTTTCAGATCTACTGGCTTTTGTGTTGTCTATAAGTGTGCGCATGTTCCATGGATCAACGGTGAATGGAA
The DNA here is from genome assembly GCA_028658325.1 of Potorous gilbertii. Classification (NCBI taxonomy): domain Eukaryota; kingdom Metazoa; phylum Chordata; class Mammalia; order Diprotodontia; family Potoroidae; genus Potorous; species Potorous gilbertii. The sequence goes on from CM053771.1 coordinate 96,686,947, forward strand.
TCATCTTTGCAGATTTTTTTTATATTTTCTACATTTTTGTGTGTGTTGAGCACACAGTGGAATTCCCCTCCTGCCATGGTAATCAGGCCAGGGTTGGGTAAGCAGACAATATTTAGGGTACCTTTTCTAGCCCCCTTCCTCACATCAGGAGGTTAGCAGTGTGATCCTCAAAAGGCTGCTCAGACACCCAGAGGGGCAGCCGAGTCCCCCTGATGCTTCCAGTGAGAAATGACCCTATGACTTGTGCCACTTGTGTAGTGATTACAGTTCTCGGTGTATCTGCACCTGCTGCTTCATCATTTGCTGTTGCCACAGGACTTTGAAGTATAATAGTAAAATGATATGAGTGATGTCTTTTGAATTATGTGTAAATTGGAGTTATGAGAGTTGAACAAAGTTGTCATCCTCACTCTCTCCTCCAGAGTCATCATAGTCCAGTGGCAGGATAGAGTCAAGATGGCTGGTGATGGCTCAGAATGCAGTGGATGACCTTGGCATCTTTGGTGTCTAACCAAGCTCTAAGTGCTCCACATCACCTATTTCAGCTGCCTTCATGGCCATTGAAACAAATTGTTCTCATTTGCCCATTCCACCAGGGGAAGTTTCACATGCTTGAGGCAGACAATCCCCAACTCACCAATGGGTTAGAGACCCTTGCTTACCCTCAACCTGGTTTGGACTGTCTGCTGAAATGGTTTACTTACTGAGATGTGGCCACTGTATGTGCTGCAACTTCTTGGAGTCACAGGTGAGAGTTGGGTGGAACAGGTGGACACCAAAGAAGGAAAACAGCCCTAAAAAGGTCTCAGTAGCCATCACATCCAAGGTACTGTTCCTCCCTGAACACACCCTACACCCCATATATATACATATATGTGCATGTCTGTGCACATCCACATGCACCTGTGTGTTTAATGGTGATCATCTCTAGGGTGAAAGGGGAAGAGAAGGAAGAAGAAAGGGGAAAAATGAAATTTATATGATAATGTATATTTGAAAGGAATAGCAACTTCTATGTAGTAGATTTGCAATTTTCTGTGCAATCATCTCTTTTATTGTATAATGTTATGGAAATGCTTGATTTTTTCCATAATTAAGAATAAAATAAATTTTAAAAACAGGAAGAGATAAAGGACGAAGAGGATAAAGCACACACATACATGATCTTGTAAAGCAGAAGGTCTATTTCCTCATCAGAATCTGTATTAAAGAAGGCTCAACTTTACTCTTGGAACCCTATCACTGGGAAAGGGAGGGAAGAAAACAAGCATTGGTTAAGTGCCTACTACATGTTATGCAATATGCTAGGTACTTTAAAAATATAATCTCATTTGTTCTTCATGACAGCTCTGGGAGGAAGGTGCTATTATATTCCTCCATTTTACAGTTGAAGAAACTGAGGCAGTCAGTGATTACCTGATTTGCCCAGGGTCTCACACCTTGGAAGTATTTCAGACTAGATTTTGAACTCGGAACTTCCTGACACTGAGTCCAGAGTTCTATGCACCATGCCACCTAGCTTACTCTGAGATTCATTCCAACCAGTCCATGTGTATATGCTAGACTATACCTGATATTTCCCTCATTATTTTCCATGAAATCTTAGATGGTATTGTAACATTTCAGGTTTTTTACCCTTTACGCTTCACCTCTTAATTCCTATTTATTGGTCAAAATTTGTCGATCCAAGATAATAGTAGTACTACTCATTTCCCTCTCTACCTTCTGAAATAACAAAGTATCAGCAAGACAAGGTGAGAATTTGTCCAGTGTTTTTCTTTTAATAGATAAACTCATCCAACACTTCTCTAAGTTGTGAAATTTGATAAATTTCTATCAGATTTGTAATCTAGTTTGAGGACTTATGATACATTACATCCCATTGATAAAGTTAGTAGCCTACTCTGTACTCCAAGTATGCTATCTTTTTTGTCTCTTTACTTTTGGTTTCATGGGAATGATCGCCATCAAACTTACTCTTTTCGGGTTCAGGAATTTCCACCAAAGCATTTTCTTATTAATTCTATCCTATGATCTTCGTAAAATCTAATTTTTGAACATTGCTTACCCTACTAATATTGTTGACTTGTCTGCAGTCACATTCCAGCATTCTAAGTGATATGAGTTAATCACATCAATAATATAAAATTTCAATAATTTTAAGTTAAAATGATTAGTTCGTTTTGTTTATTACCTCTTCAGCATTCATTGTTGTGTAGATATCAAAGCCCACAACTGCTGTTGCTACCCCTATTCTTCATCATTTTCTCTGGATGATTAAATCTCTAGTGCTGTTCCTTGAATCTCAGAATTTCAGATTTAGATGGAAATTCAGAGGCTATCTATTATATCTGGTCCTTCGACAAGAATAGACACTACAATATAACTGATACTTGGTTATCCAGTCACTGCTTGTGTATCTCCAATGAACAGAAACATATTATATCCAAGGCACTTTGGGATAGCTCTTATTAATGGTCCTTCTATTAAACTTGACTCTTAGCAATTTCTACTTACTATAGTTTCTATTACATCATCCCTTTCCATCTCCTGACAACCATTTTCAGCTTCTGTCTGCACTGACAGTAGTAGAAACCAAGCTTTAAAAGCACTCAGACTTAGTCTATAAACAATTAACAACCAACAGAATTCTCGATGTAAAATCTCATTTCTAGAACTAGAAGGTATCATGGAGTTAATCCAATCCCAATCCTTATTTTACAGATAAGGAAACTGAGGCACAGAGACATAAAGCAACTCCTCATAGATCTTACCAAGTAAGTGGTAGAGGTAGAGTTTGAGTGTTCATTCTATGAATCCACTTCCTTTGAGTTTTTCCTTTGCTCCACAGTGCTATGACAGTTCTCTGCATCCTATTTGCTTCTCTCTACAGTGTGGCAGCTTTAACTGTGTACTATAATGCCTTTCCATTCTTTTTCATCAACTTACAGCCCTTTCACTTAGATTACCACAATATTCTGCCTGGCCCTCTTAGATGACCCTTGTCTCTGCTGCTGTCAATAGGGCAGCATTCTTGGATATGGCATTAACCAAAATCCTGTTCTCCAACACTATCTTGGCTGTCAGCTATTCACTTACACTGCATAAAACTTGAAAATATAACATCTTTCTGCTATCTTGGTGTTTCTGTTCTGAACCAGTAGGCACTGATAAGAACATGGTATCATATTCAACTTGTGGAGAATACAGAACAGAGCTTCAAGATAAATGCACTGTGTCAACACAAAAACACACAATTGCTTAATTTCTCCAAGTACAATTCTTGAAATGAAATACATAAATGTTCTTTAAAATGTTTTCTGACATTTTGATTGTCTAGCTAAGGAAAGAGAAAGACAAGCTAATTAAAATTGCTTTCTTAAGGTCACACGATAATTTAGTTGTAGAGTTGGAGACAGAATAATGATGGTTGCAATATCATTAGTATTAATGAAAAGTCGTAGTCACACACACACACACACACATACACTCTACTTGATATTTTCAGGAGGTAGTGTGAATTAGTGGATAGAGTGATGGACTTACATCGAGAAATATCTTAGGGTGAAATCTCACTTCTGACTTAATAAGCATGTGGTATTTCTCTGTGTATGAAACAACTTTCTAAGACTTACTCATGATGTTAGAGAGGACTTGTGATTTGTTTCATTTGAAGGAGGTTGACAATATCATGTATGTATTTAGAGTTATGTAAGAAGCATAATAGTGTTTATCTTACTGGAATCTTGCACTGGAACTGTCAAGGAGGCAGTTCACATATTATTCCCGCCCCCCCCCCCAACCCAGTTCATGCCAGAAGAAACTGAGGCTTGAGCCAAAGTATCCAAAGTTCAATAGGCAAAAATGATTTTATTATTTTGTCATGGTATGTATAGATATCACTGTGGAGTTTACCACTGGCTCATAGACACTTCATCCTTTTTTCTCCTTCTTCCTTTCTCCATATGGGCGGAGTTGATTTTTTACAGGCATTTCCTTTCTCCTCCCTGGGGGATGGTTTAGAGCAGTGGTATCAAACTCAAATAGAAATGGTGACCACTAAACCATATGTAAGAATCCCAGCGGGTCACATGATGACTTACAAAATCATACATGTTTCTATCTATTCATGTGTTTAAGTTTGTGTGTGTGTGTGTGTGTGTGTGTGTGTGTGTGTGTAATGAACACATTAAAATCAGACAGGAACTATATTTCATTGGCTGCATTTGGAAGTGTTGTGAGCTATATACCATCCGTGAGTCCCATGTTTGACACATCTAATTTAGGATGTGATCTTTTCTTAGTTCACTGCTCTCTCTCTCTTCTCTCCTCCCTTCCCTATGGAGATTTAATCAGACATATCTTGTTACAATAATTAGCTTAATTTTTAGATTAGGGAAAATCTAATGGTATTTCATGACCCCCCCTTCTTGCCTATTTAAGAAAATTCGTGTTAAATAATGTATCTATTTAATCACAAAGCTTAGAGCCCTCAATTAGAAAAATTCCTAGCATTTAGGCAGAAGTTTAGCTCTCTGCTATACTTCAGATATATATTTTTCTTTAGCTAATTCTTCACCTTTTTAGGGTTCAAGCAAAAATCTGAATGCAAGAAAATTTAATAAAAGAAGCAAATAGAATATATTAAAGTGTTTGTTACTATACAGACATGGACAGAAGATGTTGGGGAAAGAATTTTTTGTTTTGTTTTATTTTGTGTTCAATTCAAGAACTTTCCTTAGTCCTTAAACATATGGGTACCATCGAGAAATTTAGCCTGGGTAATTTACTCAGTTATCTGTATGATGGCTTTCTTTGTTCTCTCCTTGATTTGCCCTGTCTTGACTCTCCTTTATTTTTGTCCTTTCATTTTATCATTTTTACTCCTTGCCCCGTACCACCCATGTTTTCCAGTTCAGTTTAATTCTTCCCTACTTCCTTTGCCCTGAGCTCTTAAAGTCCTCTCAGCCTTATCTTAATCCATGTCTTACAGACTGAATGTAATCTTTTATGTGCTAAAGTCCACTCTCTGACTCAAAAATCAACATAATCCCAAACTGGTCTCAAGGAAAATGGTGGTTTATGCCAGTAAAATACAAATAGCAGAATCTGAGCAATTATCAATATTAGAATATATCTATCGCTTCTCCCACTTAATAGTATTTTATTTTTCTAATTACATGCAAAGGGAGTTTTCAACATTGACTTTTACAAGATTTTGAATTCCAATTTTTTACTCCTTCTTGGTCCTCCCTCCTCCCCAAGATGGCATACAATCTGATATAGGCAACAAATGTACAATCACATTAAACATATTTCTACATTACTCAATGTATGTATTTTGATATTTTTATATTACTATATATATATGATATTACTATCTAACTATGTTTCTTGGCAATTAATATGAATCGTTTCAATTCTCTTACAAGGAGGTGTTTAAGAGAATCTGGGCAAGGGGAGAAAAACTCATGAAGACACAAAATAAAAGCTAGAATTTATATAATACTTTAAAGATTATTTAGTGATTCACATGCATCATGTCAATTGTGCCTCATAGCAACCCCAGGAAGTATGTCCCACAATTATTTCTGTCCCTATTTTATGGATGTGGAAACTGGAGATACTAAATCTTTTCCAGATTTACACAGTTGAACTCAGGTCTTCCTGACTCTAGAACCAGCATGCTATTTCCCTATGAATATTATAAATATATAAGCACATAATCATTGTTTTATCTAACAGAGTAAAGGGGGGAAAATCTTTAGGATGAAGGAGATCTCAGCATATTTCTTTTGGAGAAAATCTGTTTCCCATTCCTGTTCAATATTTTCCCAAGGGATTTTGAAATTAGAAATGTGCAACATAATTCAGAAGAGAACATGCTTGAAGTTAGAAGATCTAGTGGCAAGTACTGACTCGGCCATTTGGTGGCTGTGGGATCTTCTGCAAGGTATTTGACCCTCTTCTCTAAGTCTAAGACTTGATTTCCATATCTGTAAAACCAAGGATAACAACAGTTGAATAACTATACAATAAGGCTATGAGGATACACAATTTGTAAAGTGCTATGTAGGAGTGAGCTGCAGTTACAAGCATGGCAATTAATATAACAAATTTCTTCTGCTGGTATTTGTAGAAAGTGTTTGGTACAGATCACCATATTTGGTTCCCATTTTGATATAAGGCTAAATGTATTCAAAGAAAGTATAATGAAATTTAAAAGAGCATTATTTTACAAAGGCTCCCATAACACTTGCATAAGTGGTCGCAAGCATGTTGTGATGGACCTGGTGTTAGCAGTGACCCTGGCATGAATCTTAATTCTGTCATTTACTACTTGAAACTTGTAGCCAGTTCACAGTTCCACCATGTCCCAATTTTTCCACATCTCCTAACTTTATTACATATTTAAAAGGAAAAGCAAGGTATACATAATAGATGTGCAGTTTCATGTACTATTACTTTTTTTCCTATTCTCCTATGTTATGGAAAAACTTGTTTATTTCTTAAGTTCAGAATAAAATGAGTACAATTAATTAAAAAATAAGCAGACTTGTGGCCATAGAAAAGCTACTTAAGCTAAATGAGTCTTTCTTCCTCACCTATAAAACAAAGATGATATTTTCATTACCCACTTCAAAGTCTTGCTCTGAAAAAAGAAAGAGAAAACGAAAACCTTGAAGCATTATATAAATGTCACTTCTTATTATGAACTCATTTCAATTTTGGTTTGGTCTGGGCCTGTGATTTTATAGAATAGGGAATTCCCAATGATGATATTTCCTCTGCCAACATAAAAGAGAACTTCCTCTGAAACTGTCCATCTTAGAGTTGCTTTGGGCAATGGGATGCTAAGTCATGTGCCCAAGGCCAAGTAACCAATATATAGTTTCAGAGGTAGAACTTTAACCCACATTTTTTTTTGATTGGAGACCTGATCTCTGTCCCTTACCACAATTTCTCTCTCTGTATAGACCCATATTACAGTAAATCTCACTTTTCCTACATGAAAATATTCTAGAGTTATCTCTAGGTGTGTTCGGCAGTAGACTATTAAAAGGGTATTCTCTGCACAAATATCTTATCATGGCAGGGTGTTGATCATGATTTCTTAAAGGTTGAGCCAATAAATAAATTCCAACCTTCAGCAGTTCCATTCAAGTGAAACCAGTTTTTAAGGCAGGTTTGTCAATGGATTTTATGTCTTTCATTCAGACACTACTCTAGCTCAATTTGGAAAAGCTAACCATTAGAAGGTCAGATGATGAATTATGAATGTTTAAAACCAGGGCAATTCATAGAGAGGATGTTCTAAACAAGAAGTGTCAAACTCATGACTGCTAGCCACTTGCAGACCCGCAACACTCCCAATGCTACAGAATCAGGGTAAAATGTAATTGAAAAATATTTAAGAAAATAAACCGAAACATTATAAAATACAATTAATGTAAATATGTGGTTTTCTAAGTCAGTATGACCTATCAGAGATTATTATGTATAAATTAGACTTTAGCTCTTTTGTTTCAATCAGTCAATATTTATTAAATACCTACTATGTGCCAGGAACTGTGATAAGCACTGGGGATTCAAAAATAGACACAAGACAGACCCTGCCATCAAGAAAATTGCAATTTGAGCTAGTTACCATTGGTTAAAGCTTGGAAGGTTTGCATCACTATCTATACATACATTTATTCATTTATTCCTTCATTCATTCATTTGCTCATACACTTAATGAGCATTTATTGAGAGCCTTTTACATACTAAATAGTGTTCTAAGTTTAGGGTAAAGAGGCAAAATTAAAATATTGCAACCCTTGTGAAACTTCATTCTAAGATAAAAATGCACATAGTGTGTAAAGTCAAATATCAAATAGTTAAGCAATAACGCAAAATAATCTTTCAAGGGAAGGCACTAGCAATTATGAGAAACAGGAAAAGTCTTCCAGATGAAGGTAATTGAGTTGAACTTTGAAGGAATCTGGCATCAATGAAGAGAAAACTCTAATGATTAAATTTTAAGTTTGTGAAGATTTGATTTTATTATTTCATGAGGAAGAATGTTATTCTGTCTTAGAGACTAGCATTAAAACTTCTGCTTTCATGGCTAAAGCAGGAAGCAAAAGTAGGACCCCTGGTGACCCATTCACACTGAGCTGGTCAGTTGCAGCAGTCCTACCCCTCAGCTTTGTGATCTCCTGATATACATTGGCCAATGCCAGCTATTTCAGGCAATGCTGCAATAAATGACCTGAACACCTGGGGGCTCTTTCAACTAGGATACTAGTATTGTCACGAAATGTCTTTGATATAGTCAAGCATGAACATCTACAAGAACAAAAATGCAAGGTCATGCGTAGAGGTGGAGAACAGACACTGGGATTACCGTGAGTCTCTGGAATGGGTTTTGGGGACCCACAAATCCTCTTCTCACAGTTTTGCCTTCACATCTGTTTGAGTGCCGCTAGTGCAGAAGTGACTTCATGCTTCAAGTGTTTTGCTGAGTGAATTTCCAGGAGGCTCCTGGGACATGCATCTTTTAGCATGTCCCGCAACTCTTTCACACTCTTATTCTCTGGCCACTCGAGGCAGCATGTTCTTTTGCACTTGAAGAAGCTTTAGTTAAGTGGCCTGGAAGTGAGAGCCCTGTTCGCCCTTCTTGGCAAAACTCAACCAAGGGTAAAATCCTGATAGCAAACCCATGGTTCCTATTGTAAAGATAGAAAGGCAATGTTAGAGCCTGACTAAGGCAGATGTTAAATATAAAGTGGAAAACTTTTGATAGGTGTTTTGTTATGATATAAAATGGCCATGAAATCAAAGTACTTGGGCTGAATTCTTGCTTTTTCACTTACTATCTGCAAGTCCTCAGACAAGTAACATTACCTTTTTTCAAACTTGAATTTCCTTGCTTGTATTATGTAGATAATAAAAAAATTACTTTCACAACCTACTAAACAGAATTCCAAAATCAATTCAGATCAACATAAACCTATATGTTGTTTCTGTGTAGAATACTAAGCTAAAGCAACGCAATTCCATTCAATCAGTAGGTATTAAGCTACTCGTCATTCATTTTATGCACAGTACTATGGAGATACAAAGACAAAATTGGAAGAAATAAAAATCTAGACGTCAAACTGCTTGTATCCCCCTGCAGGAGGAAGGGCACTTGGGTAGCTAAGTAATACAAAATATGTACAAAGTAAATACTTATCTACTCAGGTACTAATATTAGTAGTGTAGCGAGGTGGCACAGTGGATAGAGCATGGCCTGGAGTCAGGAAGACCTGTGTTCAAATTTGACATCAGGCACTTAGTGGTTGTATGTTCGTGGGCAAGTCACTTAACCATGTTTGCCTCAGTTGCCTCAAGTTTAAAATGAACTGGAGAAGTAAATGACAAACCACTCCAGTATCTACAAGGAATATGCAAGATCACAATGTGTAAATAGTTTCTCCGGTCATGCTGATATAACTTGGTCTATAAGAAGTCTTGTCAGTATTCTCATAATTGTTTAAGTTTTCTCTTGAGCATAACAAGAAAGCCTAGATTGCTATGTTTTGTTTTTATTTCGTTTTCCCTCCATAATGCCTACATTGTGGTAAATATATATTTGGCAGCAGTTACTCACCACAAGAACTCAAAGATGAGATATTTCTCCCATAATAACCTGAACTTGACAAGACTTTCAAAAGTTCTTGTTTCTAAGGTAAGTGTGTTTCATGAGATTGCTCTACAAGGTGGAATCAAATCAAAATATGTCTGAAATGGACAAGGAGTGTGTGTGTGTGTGGGGGGGGAAGTGTTTTGAAGTTAAGGAGGTTAAAATTTTGTAAGCTCTGATTGCTGAAGGTTTTAAATGTGACCACTGAAATTGACAAGACAGGTGATAGGACAGGACTTTATGAAAGTGAATGACACCTAATTGACTCATCTGCTTTTGAACAACTATCAAAGTGCTATATTCTGAAATAAACATTACTAAAAAGAAAGGAGCAGAGTACTTCAAGAAAGCAAATTTGAATAACAATCCTAGATCCACCCTTTAGTTCCTATGTGGCCGTGGTGCTCTTGGACTCTATTTCCTTGAAAAAGAAACAAAACAGGGTTTGGACTCTATGATTTCTAATATCCCCTATAGGTCTAAATGTTGTGTCCCCCCACCCAAATCCCCCCCACCCCTGCCTTTTTAAAAGTCTTTTTTTTGTTTGTTTCCTCCAGTGCCTTCATTTAGGAGATAGTGGTTTATTTCTTTGTCTTTGATGATTATAGGTCTTCAATTGCCCAAGGCTCCTAGGATCTCTGGGAGGCCCCTTTATTATGCAAAGCAAGTCAGTGCTTTCCATTTGTTTGCTTTTGTTTTGCTTGTCTCTCTCATGCCCACCTACTTACCTCCACCCTCATCCTTTTTGATGCTTTATAGATTGACAATTTCGATAATAAAGTTAATGCAAATTTCCCAGGAAAAGTATTCCTTATCCAAGCAAAATTAGTTGACTCTACCTCCCATTTTTGCATGAATTTTATACTTCTCAGGACAAAATAACAAACAAAAGAAATCCATCAAAAGGCTTTTCAACAAATCACTCCTTGTACAAGGTAGAACCTCCATAGAGAAGATACAAAAAGGGAAAGCTGAAAATTAAAGAGTAGTTAATGTTTGTTCAGCTTCCAGTGGCCAATTCATGAGTACATTATTCAGTTTTTCCACTGATTCTACATTGTTTTTTTGTTTTCTTTAGCTTCCCCCTCCTCATTTTCTCACAGATGGGCAAAGGTGTGTCCTGGGACTGAATATTCACAAGAGAACAGTGAAAATCAGACATTTGGGGAATGACAGATGAATAACTATACAGACTCTTCAAAGTCACTCTCCCAGCCTTCCACAATCCAACCACAGTCTCTCTGAACAGGGGAACAAAAGCTTCTTGCCTCATTGTTCTTTTGCCACTCAATATACTTTCATTTTCTTTTGCATGATTAAGGAATTAATTAGCTCTTCCTACGAAGCACCTGCTCTTTTCTTTCACATCCTCCAGAGGACAACAGAAGTAAGGCAATACTGGAGTCTTGGCATAGAATTTAATGTGGTTCAAGTCTAATTGTGTGTGCGTGTGTGTGTGCGCGCGCACCCACGCATGTCCATACTCAGAGTATTAAGTATGATAACTAAAAGAAGTCACGCCAGAATAGATAGAGTTGACATCGGAGTCAGAAAGGCCTGGGATTCATGTCTCATCTTTGTCACCTGTGTGATCCTGGGCAAGTCAACTAAACATTCACTGCTCTAAGCAAAACTTCAAGACTAAATTTCAGAAAGATGTTGTCCTACACTGGTAGCAGGAATTTTCTTACCTGGGAATTCTCTTTACCAATGAAATCACAGGTCTAGTTTTTATCTCATATATGCAAGATATTGTACCATGTTGTATCTATTCAAAGATGAAAACAAAAAGGCACACAGTACCTACATAATAGGAATTTAGAGTAAAACAGAGCGGGTAGGGCAAGTATACAAATAAGTTATTGGGGTGTGACAGGGCCAAGGAGATATCCAAGAAAAAACCCACCAACACCAACACCACTCCAACAACAGCATGTTTAAGGTAAGTTATTAAGGCAAGAATACTTGCATCTGGGTCCTTTCCAGCCTGGCTTTTCTGTTCTGTGTTTTATCATTCTTTGTTCTATGTTGCCTTGCGGCATTAGCACACTCTATTTCATGTTCTACCGTTTTCTATTCTAGGGCCCCTCTTTCACTCTAATTTCTATTTTAATAGCCATATAAATGAGTATCAGTAGTTGAGGAAGTGTTTTACATTTATTTTTTTTTCTTTGGAGAAAAAACATTTGTAAATTCTTTCTTTGGCAGACGAGACGACAATATAGGAGAGCTTTGATTCTTCAATATGTGGAAACTCCTTCTATCCATGAAAATCAAGTAGGTGACTGCTGTGAAGCATTTAGCCTCATTGAGTTGCCTAAGGTACAGAGACCTTAAGTGACTTATCTACAGTCAAAAAGCCAGTAGGCATCAGAGACTCAGCTTGGATCAGTTCTTTCTGATTTCAAGGCTAGTCCTCTATATAATTTATAATCACTATCAATTTGTCACATATGGATAAAGTATGAGTAATTATGATGTCTGTAAAATGGGAAAATTGGAATAGATGACCTTTAAAGTCCCTGCTATTTCTAAAGACATGAAGGTATCTTCATTCACTAGGGATTTGGTTGTTTTGGTTTTTGTTTTTTTTTTAAGTGGGTAAAGGACAGGAGGAAGTTTTCAAAAATTCTAGCCAATATGTAAAATGTCTTCAGAATTTAAATGTATAAGGGACATTTTAAATCATTTAGTCCAAACTCTTTTTTTTCAAAGTAAGGAAATGGAGGGCAGGAAGGAAAATGTCTTGTCTGTGACCACGTAGGAGTAAATAATAGAATAGGAATTTTTGTTCAGATTTGCTTCCTTCAAATCCTGCGCTCTTTCCACTATAAAATGTTTATCACAGAATGCAGCACTTCTACAGTTAGTTGAAAAACAGAAGAGTCAGTTTGTAAAACTGAACATACCTGTTAATTTAGTGCCTCATTTTTTTTTGATTGATTCATTATACCTATGTTATGGAATTAGCTAATTTTACAGAATAAAAAAAAAAAGAAAAAAGAAAAACAACCCTCCAGCAGAGTTTATTCTACCAAAATCTGGCTCAGATATATCACCATGCTATCAAAATTATTCTCCATTTTTGAGACTTGGCCAGCAGATCACAAGCCCCAATGTACTCTCCAATCCCAGGAAATTTTCAAGGAAAGAGCCGGAAAGGGGTGTTCATCCATTGTTTGAGAACCATAGTAACTTTGTCAAAATAAGGCTGCTCACTACAAGTTTGGTCACCTGTGAACGTTGATTTTCGTGAGATGTAAAGTGGTTGAAAATATGTGATGTGCGGGGGAAGAGGGGCATGAGAACTGCCCAATGAGTGCCCCCTTAAGAACTCATGGCCTTTCCATCCACCTTCTAGCTAGTCTCTCCTATATATGTTGTCCTCTTAACTACAAGTTCAGAGATTAGCACAGTTCTTGGCATATTGTAATCACTTAATAATTGGTCTTTCCCTTCCTTCAGAGAGAATAAATTACAGATTTTTAATGTAATGACTGATTGCAATACAGATGTTTTAAGGAAGGGCAGATATAATTCCCCACTTCAATCTAAGTGTCATCTACTTCAATGCACCTACATTTCTCCTTAACTACCAGAAGCACAGATATATCTGCTATTAACTGAGGCATCTGAACTATCAGAACAGACTGAAAAATTATTGCTGTCACATGGGTTCAGGCTATATGACCCCAAAACCACCTGAGTAATCCATAAAAGTGTAAAAAAGTGGATGTAATACTCCCCTCCCCTCTCACCTTTTAATAAAAAACGATGATAGGAAAACTTTTTTGCACTATATATCTATATCTATCTATCTGCCTGTTTGTTTTTTAAGGAGCTCATGGTCAAGGAGGGTTAATAACTCTCCACTTCCCCTAGAACTATCAGTGCCCTTCTGTTGTTCATTAATCCTGAAGAGATTCATTATACCTTAATCAGGACTGCTGTGAGTGCAGCCCATGCTACAGAAGGTAGAACAAAAATGAAAAATCAACAGACTTGAACATCTGAGACCTCGGCAAGGTTCCATATTAATCAACTCTTGAGAGAGAAGTCTTAACCCAGTGATGAGAGAAGGCAAAGGAAGAGGTGATTGATTCACTTAAACTCCTCTGTTGTGATAACCCTTTGATATTAGTTTGACTCATGCTCCTGTCATCATAAGGCCCCCTGTTGGGGGAACTAATTGAAACTTCACAGAATGTTATATCTTGAATAGCATTATAAGAGGCCTGTTTGCAAGCAAATGTAGTTCTCCATGTCAAGAGGGCATTACAATTCACAGTTTTATAGGGCATCCTGTGATTCAATTCTGGTTGATATTTCTAGAACCCATCAGGGAAAATTTTCTTCATAATGAGTAGGCTAAGTAACCTATTACATATTTTCCAGTGTTCTTTATGTTGCTTTTTGAGTATGACATTGTTAATAGATACTGCTTGTGTGTCAGACAGGAAAAGATGTTACAGTTTCTACTGGGGAAATGTACGCTGTTTCTAATTGCTTTTGAATATTTATCATATATATATTCATTCATTGACTCATTCCATTCATTCATTAGGTCCATTCATTTATTCTTTCTATTTATTCATTTATCAATTCAATTACTCATTCATTGAAATTATTGAATGAGTATTTATAAACCTACAGCTTCTAGCTCCAAATCCAGTGATACACTTACACAACACACATACACACACGTACACACATACACACACATTTGTTCTTTGACAGGGATGGAGCAAAAGAAACTAAAGGGAATAAGTATTTATATAGAACCCACCATGTACCATACTATGCGAAGTCCTTTTTATAAATATTTTCTCATTTGATCCTCATAACAATTCCATGAGGCAGGTGCTATTACTATTTCCATTTTGCTATTGAGAAAACTGAGGGAAACAGAAGGAAAGAGATTTGGTCAGGGTCATGTCATTAGTAAAAATATGAGGCCATATTTGAAATCAGGTCTTGCTGACTCTAGGCTCAGTGCTCAATCCTGGGCTGCCTCATTCTCCACATGGACCTCGTCAAAAGAAGATACACAGGTCTTTGACTAATTTCTCACATCTTATTTAGAAAATTATTCTCTCAAAAGCCTACTTTTTGGATAAGGAAAAATTGATGGAGGTGATGTAATTCCAGCCTTGTAAGGGGAAAAAAAAAGTAGCAAAAGTTACATTTCATTTTTTTCTCTAAAACTATATAGCTAAAGATGACCTTAGTTTCATTGTTTTAGACTGCGCTTTGGGAATGATTCCAACCAAAAGCTTTCCAAAGTGCTTTGTAAATGATTCCAACAAAAAACTACATGATCTGATCATAAAGCCAAAGAAAG
>CM053771.1:96702457-96758584 GCA_028658325.1 Potorous gilbertii
TGAAATCTTGGACTTCCATCTGAGAAATTTTCCACTTTGTTTGATTCATATATCAGTCACATCTGTTTCTTCTAAAGCAAAATTATTGCTAAGCTGCTGTACTTTTACTGAAATAGCCTTCTATCAAGCAGTCTGTTCCATTTTATATAACAGTGACTCTGAACATCTCATAGTCCATATTTTTGGCACTAATCTGCCTGCCAGATATCATTATATACCTTGTTTTTACTCACATACCTGACCATTGCTGTCATATGCTTTGGAAATTCAGTATAACATTAGAGAATGAAACATCGTGTTCTGAGAGAACATGCTATACTATACTATATTAATCTAATGCATTTTATTAGTTGAAATAAAATAACTATTTCCCTACTATTACTACTGTTGCTACTATCACCCATATTAATACTTTATCCAGAGCTTAAGATTTCTAGATGAAATGCACAAGGACTTTTTTCACGAGGAACATAAAGTACTTTATAATTATAAAGCGCAATGTGATTTCCATTATTATTATACAGTAGAAATAGGACTGGATTTGAATTGAGGAAATGAATTCAAATTCTAATTATGACAGTTGCTACCTATATGTGACCAGGAGTAGGTCACAAAACCTTTCTGGACCTGACATTCTTCCTCTGTAAAATGAGAGAGTTGGACCAGATACTCTGATTTCCCTTGTAGCTCTCAATATTTGGAATAAGTGGGGGATGGGAGGTGGAAGGGAAGAAAATTACATGACTTAATATCAGAGATTTCCTACTCTTCCCTCAGTAATATAACATACAGCTTGAAAAGTCAATGAACATACAAACACACATACACCTCCATATATGTACATGTGTGTATGTGTATTTGTGCATATACTTGTAAATATATATATGCATATAGGTGTGTAGTGTGTGCATGTATTCACATACAACATTCCATAACTTTCAGTATTATGAACAACATATTTCTTATATTCTTCAAAAATAGAATTAGGGACTTACTCGGAAGCACATTAATTTATCAAAACTCCATTCTGAGAGAAAAAAATATTTTAGCTTTCTTCAGCACTTTGCTTTTTGCTTCCTTTTCAGGTCAGTAGGCAAATCTATCTCTTAATATTTCATAAATGCTAGCAGTTAGTTAATGGTCCTGGGATGTCATTAATGTAATCTTGTCAGAACTTGGCACAGACTTTTTCACCTCCCCCACTACCCCACAGAGGATGATGCATTTGAGGATCTTATTTATATTTTAATTGGCAACTTTGTAAGCCTCAGTTTCCTCTTATTAATATTTTCTTTAAAACATTCAGAATAGCCAGTATGTTAAATAAACCAATTTGGATTCAAGTCTCTAAAATTTTTCTTTTCATTTATACACCAATGAGTAGGAAATGGGTGCTAGAAAGTCAAATTTTCACTTAAATTCTGAATTGCTTTTGCCATCATTGTTACCGTGGACAGAGGAAGGTCTGGGTCCAGACCCCTCCTTTCTTTGACTTTGGGATGTTGTGTTGTGAAATCTCTGTAAAGTAACACAAATCAGCAACTCGTCTATAACTTAGAGCCTTGGAAATCTGCCTGAGGCTCCATGATCACAAATGACTTGCCCAGTGTCCTAAAGCTGGTATTCATGACAGCACGGCTTGAGCCCAAGACTTCTTGATTAGAAATCCACTTGTTTACCCACAATGTGTCTAGATTATGATTAGCAGAACAATCTCTAACATTCTGTTCCTTCAAGATGCACCTCAAATATCACCTTCTACATGAAACTTTTTCTTATTCCTTCCAATTACTAGCTGACCTCTTCCCAAACTACATGCTATTTAATTTCTTCGAATTGACTCTCTCTTATTAAACATATGCTTAAATATGTATTTCATGTCTTCTCTACAAAAATATAATCTCCTTGAGAATAGTAACTACTTTGGTCATTACATTTATACCCCCAGAACCTACCACAGTGCTTGGCATAAAACAAGTCCTTAATAAATACTTGTTGATGATTTATGATAAAGACTTGCTGAGGGTAATGGAGGACATATTCTGTAGCTATAAAGAGTCTGAATTTGGATTCAGGAAGGCAGAACCATTGTCCTTAATATTATTGTTCACTGACTTTATAAATGGGGGCTCGGGAAGGGGAAGATGTCACTTTACCTCCCTCAGTTATCTTTCCTTAGCTGTAAATAAAGGGGAGGGAGTAGATCAAATAACTGTGCACCGTTCCAACTTCAGTGTTCTAAATTCATGTGCAAAGAATGTGTGTGATCTGGCTGCCTCAACGATAATCCGATTAATCTTTCTGATGTCAACAGATAAACAAATGTGCCCTTTCTCCTTCCCCACCACATGGGCTTCCTTCCCAAATCATGTGTTCAACTCAAGAAAATAACTTTCTAAAAACAGAGGAGAAATCCATCAGGCCAAGCATATTTAATTAAACATGTCAGGTAATATAGTATATTTTCAAATATCAGAAGTGAATACTAAGCTCTCTGAGCATATATATTCTTATTCATGTGAGTAGTTCTTAAAATGGTGCATATCTTAAACTATTAGAAGACCTATGCTTCCCAATATTTCCTCCAGAGGTATATATCTTTTCATTCTCATTCTCCACTCATGATCAGCAAGCCTTTACACATCTTTGCCTCAGTTTCCTCAACTGTAAAATAAGAAGATTGAACTTTATGGCTTTTAAGGTAACCTCCTGCTCTAAATCTATGACTGAGATTGACATCTCATCTCCTCTTTTTCAGTTGCATATTTCCTGGGGGATATATTTATTGACCAGTTTGCCAGCATACACTGATTTAAAGCCATAAAGTGAGCTGATAAAAGTCACTCCACTAGTAAGTGAGTAGCTCTTTTGACTTTAGCTACTTGTGCTATACCCTAGTTCCTCTCTAAGATCATATTGTAAAGAAATATTTAAATTTGTATGTAACTCCTAGAGAGTCTCATTAACTGAATGTGCTTCCATGAGACTTACTTACTGTTGTGGAATCTTATATTGAAACACAGAAAAATTACAGTTAATACAGAGACAATTCATTTCTTTCCTTATTAAAATCTCACACTCCCTAATTAAGCAGTTGACTATAGATAAGTAAGACCTTTCTCTCCTTAACTTCAGATCTCTCCCGTTATTTTGTCCTGTGATCCAGTGTTCATGTGCCCTATATTTAGTCTCAGCTTCCATGTGCTTCTGTCCCCTCTGTTTTTAAGGATGACTGCTGACAGAGTCACACTCCTCATTATCCACTTCTCTTCATTCCTCCCATCTAGGTTCATGTGCTGTGATGACATTATGTCAGTTGTTTCTAAAACTAGATGTTGGAAGGTCCAGAGTGGTCATTGATATGGGCAGGGCATAGCTACAGATTCCTAGTTAACCAGCAAGCATTTATCTTTCGTGTGCAAAGCATTTTGGCAAATATACTGCAAACTGCTCAGAAAGCTATGGTTTAGGTGCATATTGTGCCCTGTTGGAAGTATTTGAAGGACTGGCATGGAGGAAGCGGTGCTTGGTCTTAGCAGTCAGAACTAGGAAAATGGGTGGAAGCATTAAAGAAACAAAAGATATCAGAAAGAATGGGATCTCAGGAAGTACCGTAGAGAAGAGGAAGGGAGAAAAGAAACACTTTCTGATAATTTGGGCTGCCCCAAGGAAGAAAGTGCTTTATTGGGAGGTACTAAGCACCCTAATGTTAAAAGTCTTTAAGCAGATGCTAAGTGCTGGTCTGTGATATGATAAAGGGATTTTTATTCAGTCAATATCTAGACTAGATGACATCTGAAGTTCCTTTTAACTCTGTGAATCTGAAACTGGATTATTTCTTGAATTATCAAACACATCAAGTTATAAAATGATTTCACCTATGAAGCAGGATTTTTCTCTAATTCACAATTCACCCTTTCTAGTTCAAGCACTCATGACTGAAACTTCATTGGAACTAATATAATAGCTTCTTAATTAGTATCCTTGAATCCAAGACTTGCTCTTTCTGATACAGTCTTATTACAGCTGCCAAATTAATATTCCTCACATGCAGTCCTATCTCAATCAAGAAGCTTCATTATCTCACTATTTCCTCTCAGATAAAATAGAAACTCTGATATTTAAAATCCTTCATAGTTTGTTCATAACCTATGTCCTAGCCTTTGTTCCAGCCAAACTATGATTCTTGCAATCTTGATATAACTTTCTCAATTCATACTTATATCACTGTTTTTTTGAACCCACACATAGTATTTACATTTAACTTTTTAAAGTTAACTTTGGTTGGACTTAAACTATCATTTCATCTTGTCAAAATCTTTTTTGGACTTGGATTTTAATATATGACTTACCACTCAGATTGATATGTAAGTTACCTATGCTTTCATTCGCGTGACAAAATTGTTAAATAACACAAGTCCAAACAGAATCCCATGGGGACACTGCATTAGAGATGGAAAAAGTTCCAAGATGAAATTGACATTAACAAAATTAATGATATTGTCAGGGTTTTGTATTCAGACATTCACTATTTTGTGAATTTGCTTGGGAGGGAGAGGAAATCAGGTCATTCTTGATAAGGATATACAATCATTTTGCAAATCATAATTCCCTTTATAGATGTTCAAAACCAATCCCACTAATAATATATGTTAGAATCCTGTCAACAATATATGTCAAATCACTGGCCTTCAAAAAGCTGATGCTACTTTATCTCTACTTTTCTCTTCTTGTTCCGTAAATAAGGATAAAATTTGTCATTATATCCCAGTGAAATAGCTCTCTGATACTGTGGTATCTCCCCTACTTTTAGTAATACTTGTAGTCATCACCTATGCCATATTTTTCCAGTACCCTGATTTTTTTTGGTTTTTGCTTGTTTGTTTTCTTAAGACATAGTGATATGAATTCATTGAGGACAGCAAATGGTTCCTTTACTGTGAATGCATTCATCATAGGAGTCAACCCCATGTTAACCACACAATCTATGTCCTTCTCAATATAAAGTCATCCTGTTTGTCAGCAAAAAAAAAAGGAATGAAATATAACTTAGCTCTCTAGCATCTATTATTCTTACCTCATACACCTGGGCACTAGTCTTATTCCCTTGATTTTTCTCTTAAACTGAACGCTACTTTTTAACAAGCCCTGCTTTTGTTCTACTTAGCTTTCTTCATGAGCATCTGCTTATTCTAAATTTCAGTCTTATAGGACACCACCAACTTTTCGTATTCCTCCTTAGATGCCTTCCTTTAATTTCATCTTTAATTCAGGTTTTTGCTGTTGTTTTATTAAGCATCAACAGGGCCATATGCATATCTAACTATAAAGAATTTCTCCAAGTTGTAATGTAAAATGTTAACACCTTTGACAAAAGAATAGCAAAGCATTGACAAATCTTAGTAATAAATTGCTTTACAAATCAAAGTACCTCAAATATATAAAAAATTACTCAATAGCTACATGTATACAGGGTAACATTATAATTATATAAAAAAATTGGATGGACTCATTGCTATTTTGCCTGATGGGAGCAAAGAACCACAAAACACCAGAACAGATTATTGTCTTTTCATTTCATCTCTTACCAAACTACTTGGTTTATTCACTCGAATTTTTGACTTTTGCCCATTCATTGTGAAATGAAAATTATTTCTCTACTTTGGATGTCTATGGCCCATCAACATTTTCACATGAATTGCTCATTGTATTTTCTGATGCAACCTGTTTTCAATAGTTGACATCTCTACCCTTAAAAAGAGGATTCAATAATAATATTAGTCAATTACAACAATATTATTTTACCCCCAATTAAACTCTCTCTGGAATGTCTCATAATGAAATAGAGATGGTCCCACATCATTGAATCAGTGTTTACAGAGGGCAGGCTCAGGAACATCCGGTAGATTGTGTGCCAGCCTGACTAAGTTTCCAGAAGTTCATCCCCAAATGGTGGTATCTAAATGATGATTTTTTTCCTAGGCTCAGTAAATATATATATATATTTTTAATTTTAGTAAATCATGATTACAGTCACAATCAGAGGACTAGTTAATTTAACATAACTAAAAAAATCAAACCAGACCAAATTTATTAAGGTATATCACAAATTATGTGTGTAAAGTCATAATTAAAATGCCTGGTCAATGGGTCTAATAAATAAACTAACTAAAATAGACATTGACATTTAAGATAGCTAAACTATTAATAAGATGGTTTTATTTTTCCTTTCTGTTTGCAAGCTTATATGTTATAATTTGCTCAAATTTTATTTGCCATTACATTGCTGCTATTATACCTTCTATTTATAAACTCATGTATATATATGGAAACTATCTTGGATTTTGGCATTAGGTGCTAAAGATTGTGCAGGGGAAGATTACGTAATTGACTTCTTTTGAATTAATACATGAAAAAAGACAATTAAATGGATTACATTTTTAAAATCAATTGTCCTGACACCAAATAATAAGATCCCTCAGTGTTATCATATATATTCATTAACTGTCGAGATTTTACTAAGTACTAACATATCAAAATTAAATGTTTCTGTGATTATGAATTGAAACTTAATTAAAATATTACCTAATACTGGTTTTCCTAAAATTGAAATAAATTATTTTACTTTACCATAAAAGGTGAACTCTTAGTTATTCTCGTGTAGTAGAAAGAATATTGAAATTAATTCAGAAAACTTGTTTTATTTATTTATTATAAATTTCAATCTATCACTTAATAGATGAGTATCTTTGAGCAAGTCCCTTTAAAACTTCACTGGATTTCAGTTTCCTCATCTATAAAATGAAGATCTTGGACCAGATAATCTGTTAGGTCCATTTTAGCTCTTCCAGGCTATGAATGTATTATAACTAAAGCCCGTACACATACACTGTATCGTATATTTCAAACACAAGATGGCACCATTACTAGTGATTTTCAGTTTGCTGATAAAAAGTGACAAGCTTCAAGATCTATTTTGTCAAAGAAAATAAAGGTTTTTTTTGCCTCTAAGGTTATATCTGTACTATTTTGATAAAAAATCTGGGAGAAAAGTGAAAAAAAATTCCAATCACCTGCCTGTTTTGTTTACTTAGCACTAAATATCCAGGTGATTTGCCAGAATTAGAAACAGACTCACAGTTCCAAAAAGGAACCTAGATATTATATAGTTCACCCTTCTCATTTGACAACTGAAACAACTGGGGGAGATCAGAAGAGATTACTTTCATGGATTTAGATCTGGAAGTGGCCTGCAAGACCACCTAGCCTTGGACTCTGATTTTATAGATGAGTAAACTGAACATCAGAGATATTAAGTGACTTATCCAAAGAGAGGAAAGTAACAACTAAGACGGAGGGATAGGGAGAGTCAGAGGAAGAGATAGAAACAAATATTCACTAGAGTGGAAGATGATGAAACTTGAGTTGATATCATGCATATATGCACATGGCATGATAAAAATAGAGCATGGTAGACCTATCAATATGACTTGATTTCTTCTGAATGTTATACGTCTATTGTATCCAAAAATTCCCTTAGTACTTTGGGGTTGTCATGTTTATATAAGAACCAGTCACTTAATAATAATAATAAATTCCTGAGATACTGTTATTAACTATTTCATACTAATGAAAAAGGGGCAGGTAGGTAGTGTGGTGGGGAGAGTCCCAGGCAGGGAGTCAGGAAGAATTTTCTTCCTGAATTTAAATCTGGCTTCAGATACTTACTAGCTATGTGACCCTGGGCAAGTCATTTATCCCTGTTTGCTTTAGTTTCTTCATCTCTAAAGTGCTGGAGAAAGAAATGGCAAGTTGTATTGCCAAGGCAATATTCACAGCACCGGTGAGGACTGAATATTCGACAATAGTTCTCAGTCGCAAAGTTTAACAGACTCTCCATATAGAAGGCAGAAGAAAAACATTTATTTAGACTCCAGAAAACCAAATCCCAGAATCAGAAAGCAAAATCCATCATGGTGACCAAAAAGTCAATAAACATGATGACCACAGGGAGCAAAGCCATTCCCAAGCCACCCCGCCTCTACCAGGGCCTCCTCACAAGCAAATATTCAGGAGCCTGAGCCCGGCCAAGCCCACAGGTCTATGACCTCTCTCCTCCCCACCCCCTACCCTCCAGCACTCACTCACTTCCTCCCAGTTCTGTTCTACCCTTCCTGTTCCCCCTGTTCAGCAAGCTCTTCCCACCACATGTGACTTAGGCTTCCAAGTGATTTAAGCAGATTGTATGTGCATAATAATGAATGAGAAAGCTCTTTCTATTTAAATTGCTATTACACAAGCCACTGTAGTATCTTTGCTAAGAAAACTCAAATGGTGTCATGAAGAGTTAGACATAAATTAAATGACCAAATAACAACAACTGATGAGAAGAAGGTAAAGAAATCAGAGGAGAATTTATAAAATTACTGAATTTAAGAGTTGGAAGTTACATCAGGGTCATCCAGGACCATCTATACTTGGAGAAATCTTTTCTACAAAAATAGTAGACAAGACATAATCCAGGGTTCACTTATATACCCTCAATGTTAGGAGACTCGGTGTCTCCTAAGATAACCCTTTCCTCTTTTAGACATACAGATGTTTTTACTTTTGGACAAATATATTTTTTAATTATTCTTTATTCAATTTATTTACTTTTAGTTTTCAACATTCACTTTCACAAGATTTTGAGTTCCAAAATTTCTCCCCATCTTTCCCCTCCCTCCACCATGTTAGTGTGCATTCTGATTATCCCTTCCTCCAATTTACCTTACCCTCCCTTCTATCACTACCACCCTTTCTCTTATCCACTTTCTATTCTAGTGTCCTTTAGAGCAAAGAGATTTCTATACCCCTTTCCATGTATATTTTATTTTCCATTTTTATACAAAACAATTTTTTAAAAAACTTTTATCCCTCTGTTTCCAACCACCCTCATTGAGAAGGCAAAGAATTTGATACAGAATAAATATACACACACATACGTATGTATGTGTGTCTGTGTATGTGAAGTCATGCAAAACACTTCCATGATGGTCATATTATGAAAGACTAATTATATTTTCATACATCCTATCCCTCTCTCCATTTATTCTATTCTCTCTTTTGACCCTGTCCCTCCTCAAATGTATTTGCTTCTGATTACTCCCCTCCCCTATCCTTCCTTCCTTTCTATGATCCCCCTTCTCTTATCCTTTTCCCCCCTACTTTCCTGTAGGGTAAGATAGATTTCCATACTCAAATGAGTAATGTATGTTTTTCTCTCCTTAAGCCAAATCCACTCAATCCCTCTTACCTTCCCCCTCTTCCCCTCTTCTATAAAAGCTTTATCTTGTCTATTTTAAGTGAAATAATTTACCCAATTTTATCTCTCCCTTTTACCAATTCACAGTATATTCTTTAAAATCTTACGTTTTAGATATCTCTTCATATTCAACTGACCCTGCATCCTCTTTCTGTCTCTCTATATCTGTCTATCTAGTTAGTTATCTAGAAATAGTTATATCTATCTATCTGTATGTATCTGTCTATCTATCTACCTATATCTATCTATATATCTATATATATACCCTCCAACTACTCTAATACTGAGAAAGGTCTTATGAATTACAAATATTATCTTTCCATATAGGCATGTAAAAAGTCAACTTATATTAAGTCCCATATGACCCTTCCTTCCTGTTTGCCTTTTCATACTTCTCTTGAGTCTTGTATTTGAAAGTCATTTTTTCTATCCAACTCTGGTCTTTTTATCAAGAATGCTTGAAAGTTCTCTATTTCATTGAATTCCCATTTTCCCTTCCTGAAAGTTTATACTCAATTTAAAAGGATTGGTGATCTTTGGTTTTAATCCTAACTCCAAATGTTATATTCCAAACCCTCCAATCCCTTAATGTAGATGCTCCTAAATCTTGTGTCATTCTGATTGTGTTTCCACAAAAACTTGAATTATTTCTTTCTGACTGCTTGCAATATTTTCTCCTTCATCTTGGAACTCTAGAGTTTGACTATAATATTCTTGGCATTTTTCATTTTGGGATCTTTTTCAGGAGATGGTAAACTCCCTCAATTTCTAATTTATTCTCTATTTTCAGAACATCAAGGAAATTTTCCTTGATAATTCCTTGAAAAAGTGTGTCCATGATCTTTTTTTTTTGATCATGGCTTTCAGGTAGTCCAGTAATTTTAACATAATCTCTTCTGGATCTGTTTTCCAGGTCAGTTGTATTTCAAATGAGGTATTTCACATTGTCATCAATTATTTTTTTCATTCTTTTGGTTTTGTTTTATAATTTCTTGTTTTCTCATAGTCATTAACTTGCATTTGCTCCATTCTAATCTTAAAGGAATTATTTTCTTCAATGAACTTTTGGACCTCCTTTTCCATTTGGCCAATTCTGCTTTTAAGGCATTCTTCTCATTGACTTTTTGGACCTCTTTTGACATTTGATCCAGTCTATTTTTTAAGGTGTTATTTCCTTCAGCATTTTTTGGGAGGGTCTCCTTTAGCAAATTGTTTACTCATTTTCCATGATTTTCTTGCATCACTTTCATTTCACCTAGGCTTTTCTTACTTGATTTTCAAAATTCTTTTTGAGTTCTTCCATAACTGCAATCAAAGCATATTTTTCTTGGATACTTTGGTTGTAAGAACTTTGACTTTGTAGTCTTCTGGTTCTATGTTTGATCATCTTTGTCACCAATGTAAGATCCTGTAGTCTTATTTTTCCCCTATTTGCTCATTTTCCCTGCCAATTACTTGACTTGTTACCTCTTTGTCAAGGTAGGGCCTTACTTCCATTGTGGAGGGTGTACTGTCCCAATCTTCAGGGGTTTTGTACATCTGTTTTCAAAAATAACTCTAGGGATCTATAAATTTTCAGTTATTGCAAGGTGGTATGATAAAAGGAGAGGTATTCTCTACTCTGTTATCCTGTGTTGTGGTCTATAAGTGACCACAAGCACTCTTTTCTGCCTTAGAACTGTGAGGAGGATTCCCTCTCTACCATCACCACAAGTGTCAGCTCCCCTTCTTGCCCCAGGATTGCCACCCTAGACTGCAACCCCAATCCAAGTATTAGCAAAGCAAGAGTATCTTGCTTCAATGTCAGCAAAGAGATCCCTGCAATCCCTCTCTGATCAATCATTTGATCTCTCTACCATCTGGAGGTCAAGAGTTCCAGAAAGAATTGCTATTTCTGCCACCACTGCTGCCCACAGCTGGGGCTAGACCAGACTTCTCTCTCATCCAGGTACAAAAGACCTTTTCTACTGACCATCTAAGTTGTCTTTGGTGTTTGTGAGTTAAGAAGTCTTGAAACCACAGCAGCTGACAGTGATTCAGTCCCCTGAGGCTTGCTTCCGATTATCTGGGGCCTGATCTCTGCCAGTATGTTTTGTGGTGAACTATTCTCCTTTCTCAGACTCTTGCAACAGACTTTTCTTGTAGACTTTCCAGTTTTCCTTGGGCTGGAAATTTGTTTCACTCTGTCATTTTGTGGATTTTACTGGAATTTGTTTGGAGTTAGATATTTGGAGGGCTTTGGGTGAAGTATCTGCTTTTATTCCATCGGCATGGCTCCACCTTCAACAAATTTAATTTTTACAAAGCTTTAGTTTTTTTTTCTGTTTTTATTTTTTCTAACATCAATCTTAAATTTTCAACTTCACAACTGAGACTCCTGAGGTCACAGGATGAAAGATCCAAAGCTGGAAAGGGAAGAAAAATGAGTTAGAAAAGAGGTTAGGTGACTTGCATACATATAGGTAATAACTGGCAGAACTAGGATTTGGATCTTATGACTTCATCTTCAGCAATTCAAATTATACATTGATTTCACTCTCCCATGACATCCATTATTCTTATTTTTTCTTTCTGAAATCAAACAGAAAACAAATTGAATCTCTTACTCCTAGTAGCCCTGTCCTTTCTAACCCCCAATTACTTTGCTTTTACTTTGTACATATTTTGCATTTGCTTACCTCACTCCTCAGTGGAGTACTTGAGTGATGTCTGGAATCTCATGGAGCCAGACAAAGAAATTTGGGCAACCACAATCCAGTCAAAATGCTTATGAGCACAGACACACAAACACATATATGCAAGCACACATACACACACATGCATGCATGCACAATTGTTGAACAGGTCTTTCCAGGTCAAGCTATCAGATTTTTCAACTATTGTACCTTGAAGCCTACTTCCTTAATATACCCTTAGACTAAAGAAGGAGCCCCTTTCTCCAAATGGGGAGGGAGTCCCTTCTTCCTCAGCTTCCTGAATTGGAGATTTTATGAGTCTCTGTCATCTTGGGTATGATCAGAACTCATGAATTCTGAAGGATTATGAAGGAGTTAACTATTGCTTTAGTTAACTATAAAACATCTTATTCTGGAGGAGAAAAGAAGTAAAAGAGGCAGAAAGGGGAAGAAATACCTATCCTGTATTTTGGATTCTTTCTCCTTCTTTTGAAGCCACATTTGTGTCTTCATGTACAAGCATCTAGGTTTTATTTGTTTTTGGTGGCAACTTATAACCTCTTAGAAAACGTTAATGAGCAATTTGTTAGTCAGTTACTCAATAAACATTTATTAATTTCTTGGTATGTCCCAGGCACTATGCTAAGTGCTGGGGATGCAATAGTCCTAGCCCTCAAGAAGCTCATAGTCTAATGGTGGAGAAAAGTAAATATGTATTAAAATATGTAACATACAGGATAAATAGGAAATAAATAACAGAGTCAAGGCAGATGGGATAGTGAGTTAATAAGGGAGGTATGAGGATTGCCTAGCACCAGTGAGGGTTCAGTTGATGTGTTACATAAATTTGTAGTGGATCAATTTAGAATTATTGCATTATTTTCTTCAAGTTTATTCAGTAGTTCCTCCATAGGAATAAAGGTGGCATATGTTGGAGCTTATCTAAGGCTGAAGTTTTATAGGATATAATCAGTGAAATGATTAGAAGGCTAGGGATTCAAGAGAAAAGAAGAACATAAAGTTAAATTGGTTCACGTAAGGGTTAAGATGGGGAAAAGTGGAGAGATAGTGACTCATCAGAAGAAATTGCTTTGAAGAAAGTTGAGGAGTTGAGGGATTTGAAGCTATGATATGAACTTAGTAGAGTTTTGAAAGGAAAGGAAGGGGAGAGATGAAAAGCCAACTACTTATGACGAGATAAGGGGATTTTTTTAATCCTTGAACATGGAGATGGCATATTTGAATATAATTGCATGATCAAAAGTCTGATCAGTTTTGTGTGTGGCTGAGGTGGGATGGAGGAGCAAGTCATGAGAAGGGAGTAGACTGAGGAACTGAGTTGTTAGGGTATTTGAACAAGATTCAGTATGCATGCTAAAGTCCCCTAGTATGAAGGCAGGGATGGGGAAGAAAGAAAATTTATAAGCATATTAAAAAAAACTCTGAGGAAGTACAGGGAAGAAACTGGAGATCTGCAGACAATAGCAATCAATATTTTCATTGGATGGTAGACATGAATAGAATAAATAACAAAGGAGGAGAGGTTACAGTGTGATGGAGCTAGAGTGATAATCTAGAAATTACAGCGAGAGCAAGTAGTTTTCCAATTCTCTAATTCTTGACTATTGAACCAAGGGATATGAATGAAAGTCAGCGTTAGAAAGGATGACCAAGGAGTGAGAGGAGACAAAATGAAAGAGTAAAAGCAGGGACATCTCTGAGCTCTCCCCCAAAGCCCTCCAAACAACTGTAAAAAGTGATTCTAAACAAATTCTAGAGCTACAGAAGTCATAAAATGACAGAGAGAAGCAAATCTCCAGCTAAAGTCAACCTGGAAAGTTAAAATGAAGGGTCTATCACACTGGACAGGGAGCAGAGCACAGGTCTTCATGGATCACACTAGCACAGACAGGGAAGAACAAGTCCACTCCGGGGACTGAATCATTGGCAGCTGGGGTAGTTTACAGACTTTTTGCCCCACAGACGCCAAAAAGGTCAGTGGGAAAACTGTGGGACCTGGGTGAAAGAGGAGCATACAATCTGGCCACATCGTCCCCAACGCCAGGGTGGTAGGGGTGGTGGTGGTTGCTGGTAGCAACCAGGGGCAGAGCGGGCAGAGCAGCAGTGGCAGAGGCTCCTTCCAGAGCTCTGGGCCCACAGACAGTAGGGCATCAAGTAGTTGATACAAAATCCCTGAGGCCTGGGACAGTAGACCCATTCCCACCCCCAAAGGAAGCAGAGTTCTACACTGAAAAAGAGTTAGGAAGTCAAGTGTTATATCAATAAGCACCCCAAAATACACAGAGGAGGCTGCTACCACAGTTTCTTAGATTTGAATTAATAAAAGAAAAACAACCTTCAAGAGGTTAACAATCTGTTTAGCCGAGCACGTATATCACTTCTTTAAACAAGGACATACATCATTCAGTTATTTCAGGGAGTCCGCACCCTGAATTTCAAAGAAAATACAGAGAAATCAAAAGATCAACACTAATGGTTTCCTCTGCCTGAATTCGACAAACAATTGGACCCCAACTGTCTGACCATATTTACCAAAGAGGGAAGCACAACATCTGGGCTGTCAAAGCCAGGGGGATCTTTAGTGGCTTCCCAGAGTCCGCATCTGGCACGCAAAACTTCTTACCAAAAAGTAAGCCCCAAAGTAAAACCTCAACTCAGAGAATTTATACCTTTTACTGAGTCAGAGGGCATCCCAATCCTTGAGGATCAGTGCCTCATTAACAAAAGCTGTGGGTGTTCCTACAAATCTTCTCCAATCAACCTCCCCTTAATGGGCAGGCCCATTAATGCATTAGGAATATCTTTAATCACATTAATGATACATCCACTATTTCTAGTTATAGAAATTCTTGTTTCTGTACCTTACTCCTACTCCACGTAAAGACTCTTGACTGATAAACGCAAGATTCAATCAGGCACTTGACTATACTAAAACAAAAACAGCAAAAGATCCTACTTTTACTTGCCATTACAAGTATTGACTGGGAAGGTGAGTAAACATAATAAAAGAACCCCCACTATATAATTTTACTTTGGTGACAAGGAATATGAGGACATACAATCAGAGGAGGACAGTAGAATCAAAGTTCCTACATCAAAAACATTCAAGGAGAATATGAATTGGTCATGGTCATTCAGAAGCTCAAAAAGTATTTTGAAAACAAAGCAAGAGCTGTACAGCAAAAATTGGGATGAGAAATGAGAGTGATGCAAGAAAATCACAAAAATTAAGTCAAAAGCTTGCTAAAGGAGACCCTCAAAATACTGAAGAAAATAACATGTTAAAAATTTACTAATCAAAATGTCAAAAGAAGTCCAAAAATCCAATGTGGAGAAGAATGCCTTAAGAAGAAGAATTGGCCAGATGGAAAAAGAGGTCAAAATAAGGGAAGAAAATAATTCCTTCAGAATTAGAATGGAGCAAATGCAAGGTAAGGACTTTATGAGAAATCAAGAAATTATAAAACAGAACCAATAGAATGAAAAAAAATAGAAGACAATGGAAATATCTCTTTGGAAAAACCACTGACCTGGAAAATTGATCCAGGAGAGGTAATATATTGGCCTGCCTGAAAACTATGATCAAAAATAGAGCCTAGACATCATCTTTCAAGAAATTATCAAGGAAAACAGCACTGATGTTCTAAAACCAGAGGGTAAAATAGATATTGAGTAAATTCACCAATCACCTCTGGAAAGTGATATTTAAAGGAAAACTTGTAGGAATATTGTAACCAAATTTCAGAGTTCTCAAATCAAGGAAAAAATATTGCAAGCAGTCAGAAAGAAACAAATCTGGTATTGTGAAATTACAATCAGAATAACACAAGATCCATCAGTTTCTACATCAAGGGAATGAAAGGCTTGAAATATGATATTCCAGAGGTCAGAGGAGCTAGGATTAAAACCAGTGATCAATTACCCAGCAAAACTGAATATAGTCCTTCAGAGGCAAAAATGTTCATTCAATGAAATAGAGGACTTTCAATGAAAAGACCAATGGAATAGAAAATTTGAATAAAAAAATAGAATAGAAAATTTGACTTTTCAATGAGAGTCAAGTATAAAAAGGTAAACAGGAAAAGAACATCATAAGAACCTTATAAAATTTAAGCTGTTTACATTCCTACATGGAAAAATGATATTTGTAACTCATGAGACCTTTTTCAGTATTAGGGTAGTTGGAGGAGAGAAAGAGAGAGAGAGAGAGAGAGAGAGAGAGAGAGAGAGAGAGAGAGAGAGAGAGAGAAAGAGAGAGAGAGAGAGAGTGAGAGAGAGAGAGAAAGTTCACAGGGTGAGTTAAACATGAAGAGATGATATATAAAACATAAAATTAATGGGTGAGAGAGAGGAATGTATTGGGAGCATAAAGGGAGAGATAGAATTGGGATAAGTTATCTCACACAAAAGATACAAGAAAAAGGGTTGACAATGGATGGGAAGAGTGGGGTAGTTAAGAAGGAATGAGTGAACCTTACTGTCATTGGATTTGGCTTCAGGAGGGAATGACATACACACTCAAATAGGTATCTTACCCTACATGGAAGTAGGAGGTAAGGAGATAAGAGTGATAGGATGATGAAAGGGAGGTCAGACTGTGGAAGGGAAGCAAACACTTTAGAAAAAGGACAGAGTCAAAGGAGAAAATAGAATATTTGGGGGGCAGGATAGGATGGAGGAAAATATATTTAGTCTTTCATAACATAACAATTATGGAAAGGTTTTGCATAATAACACATGTTGCCATTTCAGGGTAAGTGGTGGGGAATACAGGGAGAAAATTTGGAACTCAAAATCTTGTGGAAATGAATGTTGAAAACTAAAAATAAATAAGAAAAAAATGATTGTGGAGATTACGCTATTGGGGAGTGGAGAGGTGGTGGGCAGGGTACCAGATTTCAGTAACAGCTAGTAGATGTAAGAAGTGGAAGAAGAAAAGATTTTAATGAAGTTTATTGCCAATAGAGCATGCATTACACAGGATGCAGTGGAAGGGGTGGGTGATTTATGGTTGGAACTTTGGAGTGGGATGATTCAGGGGGATGGGGATTGAAACAAGAGATAAAGCAGTGGAGGATGAGCAATGGAATTTTGATTATGACTTATGGTGTTTCAGAGTGGCTGACATATATAGGGTATGACCATCTGTGAGAATGCTCATTGCTGAGTACAAAGTACCCCTGTTCTTCTCGAAGGAAGTTGGAGATGGGGTTTGAGACAAAGGCAGGATGACATGGGAGGCACAGATGGAAAACCAAGCTTTACTATTCAATAAAAAAAAACAAAACAAACCAACAAAGAAAAAACCTGGTTCAAATACTATCTGCAAAAGAGAGTAAAAAAAAATTGCCAAATTGTATTAATTCTTTCTTCACAATATCTTTTATATAGTTACTGAAAACTGTAACTTTCACCAATTTGGTACAAGCTCACATACATTATATAGGGACTAATAAATTAGGCTTCTGATTGTTTGGAATGTATCAAGTCTTCCTCCCACCCTCAAGTACATTCCACTATCAGGATAGTCTTCCTACAGCACAGGTCTGACCATGTCATGACCACCACCCCATTCAATATATCCCAGAAGCCCCATATTACTTTTAGAATCAACTATAAAATCCCTTGTTTGACTTTTAAGCCCTACATAAAAATTACAATCTTACTTTCTTCAGTATATTCTGTGATCCAACAGCACTTCCTACCGCAGTCTTCCTTAAAAAGACTGACTGTACACTTTTACTGGTCACATCCCCAAAGTTAGCATGTTCTCTCTACTTGTCTATGCCTTTTGACACCCTTAGAGTCTTTCAAGTCTCAGCTAAAACCTCACTTTCACTAAGAAGCCTTTCCTACATTCTCTTAATTGTATTGGCTTCCACCTGAGATTGCCTCTAATTTATTCTGTACATATTTATTTATACATAATTATTTTTGTGTTGTCTCTTTATGATGTGAACTCCTTCAATGTAAGGCATGTTGCAATTTTTATCTCCATTGGACTATATTAGGGTTTAATGATTGCTTTTTTGACAGTTGATATGTTTCCTAATCTTTTACTAGTGAAACTGATAATTCAAAATCAAGTGCAAAAATGTCGCATTATCTCTAAGGAATTTAATCTTCTTAGATTTAGACTAGTATTATAGGTTTTTGAGATCTTTCTGAATCTGCATTCTCTTGTCCACTATGCTATCCTTCTTAGTTTTGTGTAATCTCCAGATTTGATAAGTATGCACCCGTGCTTTCATCTAAGTCATTCATAAAAATATTAAATAGATAAGGACCAAGCATAGTTCCTTGGGGCTCCACTTGGAGACCTTCTGCAAACCTGACACTAAAATACGAAAAAGTACTCTTTGAATCAAGCCATTCAACCAACTACAAATGTGTCTAACAATATGGTCATTTTACCTATGTCTCCCTATTATTTTCATAATAACAATTTAAGATGCTTTATTGAATAATTTGCTAAAACCTAGGTAAATTTCGTTTATATCATTGCTCTTATGTATGAACTTAACAATGCTGGTCAAATTAACAGTTAAAGATACTCTGATATGAGCTATTTTTGATGATCCACAAACATTTCCCTTTTCTCAAGGGCCTAGTGACACCAGGATTTACTTAATGGATAAGCTGCAATAACAAACAGTGACCTATAGATTATTATGGATGACTAAGCCCAAATTTGTGCATGGGTCAACAGTGTTTTTGATATGTAAATATGGAAAGGAATATGGCATACGGAGACACTGAGTCAAAAGACAATACTCTGAACTCAATAACTACCTTATGAAATGAACCTGTCTTGTGTGCTTCTGCTTCTTTTCCCCAATCTGTTTTTGATTTTACAATTTCAGAGTTGGAAGAAAAAAGAGAGCATCTAGTTCAACTCGTGTCTAAAAGCTACTAGTTGTACATTGCTCCTTAGGAAAGTTTTTGTTTTTGTTAAGTTGTTTCAGTCACATTTGACTCTTCATGATTCCAAGCCCCCCCCTTTTTATGTTTTTTGTTTGTTTGTTTTGGCAAAGATACTTGTTTGCCATTTCCTTATCTAGCCTCATTTTACAGGGGAAGAAACTGAGGCAAATAAGGTTACATGACTTGCCCAGGGTCACACAGCTAGTGTGTGAGGCTCTATTTGAACTCAGGAATCCAGGTCTGGCACTCTGTGCATTGCACAACCTAGTTGCCCTGTAGGGGAATAAAAGGGAAAAGAAAAAAAGAAATCCTTCTAGCTCTCCTGGTATAATGTGTCCTTCTCCTTCACATCTCTTTTCTACCCTCTCCCTACCAAAATAGAAACAACAACAAATTTCTTTTGACCTGTCCTTTGTATTCTGTGGTTGATCTTGCTATAAATCCAAGAATTCTCTTCTGACAAGATCTCTTATCTTTGGTTCTTTGACTCAGTATTTCTCATCTCAGAAAACTGGATTTTAAATACATGAAGCCAACTCAATGCTCCTGGCCCCTCTCTGAAGAGATTCAGCCTTTCTTTTCCCAATTTGACATTTTGGGAAATTCCAATTTACACTATGGGACACATTCATTTGTGCCCAATGGTAGGTTTTGTCCATGTGGAATAGCACAATTATAAATGATGTGTTGACATCAAATATTTGCATACATATATGTGCACACATGGTCTTCCATATGAAGAGGCAGTGAGCTATCCCACTAAGGGAGTATTCAGGAGCCATGTCAAGAAACTTTAACATCCTTCCTTCATGGTTTATTCATATGTGATTTAGAAGAAACAATGTAATTAAATACATTCTCTATAAAAATAACTTTCTACATGCACTGGCTCTGGTTTAAGATAATATAAAATATATTAGGTTTTTCATGTTCTTAGACTTTTAAGTAGAACACAATGACCAGGATGTTATACAGGACATGAAAAATTAGGGTGTACATAAATTTAATATATATATATATTCCTTCAGCAATGTAGAAGTCACTATTCATTACCCTTTCAGTCAACTGAATTTGTCTTTAATTACTTCTTGTATTTGTTTACATAATGAATTATAAAGTTGGTTTGAGCATGCATTTCATGCTGCTTTTTTCAAGGCACATTTTGGTTACCCAAATTACTATTACTAGTTATTATTCTTGGATACATTCAAGAATGTCACATGACAATCAAATGATGTTAAAGCAATCTTAGTCTGAAACGATAAAATATAATACTTTTCGGTATATTCTGCATATACTTACATATTTAGACATTGTCTTCCTCAGTAGAATGTAATGCCATAGAAGTTTTCTTATGTATCATATCTGTACCTTCTAGGTCAAACGATGTGCTTGGCACATATTAGGTGCTTAATAATTTCTAGTAGAATGATTGAATATCCAGAACAGGAAAGGTGATAGCCATATATCCTCTGTTTGGATCAGATCTCATTGAGGAATGCTATGTCCAACTGAGATTTCCACATTTCAGAAAGATCATTGACCAACATTGACCATTGACTCTATGTCCAGAGCACCTCTCGATAATAAGGAACCTGGAGACCATAACATAGAAGTAATTACTTGGAGGAAATAAGGCCATTCTACCTGGAGATCAAAAGGATTAAGTTTCTGTCTTCAAATACATGAATTTTTATGATGTAAAGAAGGAGCTATAGTGACTATGAATGACCCTAGACATTAGAAATGAGAACAATATCTAGATGTTGAAGAGAGGCAGATTTCTGTTCAATATACACAGCATTTTCCTTTCAGTTAGAGCTGACTCAAAGTGTATTTGTACTGAACTCTATATTATTGTAGGTCTTCCAATGACAGCTGGATGAGCACTTGTCAAGGCTGCAGCAGAGACAATTCCTGCTGGAGGTGTAAGTTGGACGAGATGACTTCAGAAGTGTTATGTAAACCTGAGAATCTCTTATTTTCTTATAAAAAAAATCTCTCCAGCAGAATAGCCTAGATGAGGGTAGTGGACATTCCCACATGCACATCTGTCTTTTCCCTTTGATAATTTAATTTAATTTAAAAAAACCCCAAAATCTTTCAGTTCGAAGAAAGAAAAGAAAATACCCTTCCTACAGAACTACATAATGAGGCTGGGGTTTTAGGCACCTGACATTCTTTAAAATGCCAATTTCAAGGGAGAAAATGAGTGTTGGAGAGCCTGGGACCAAATTTCAACTGTGGCTTTCTAAATTGTATATGTAAATGGGCAATTAGTCCCGTGAGATGGATAATTGCAAGCCTAAGTGAGCCTCTCCACAAGTAGTTTTCAGGAGCCTGATTTTCAGGTTGGATATACTGAAGTCTTTGTGAACTCTCTCCTCTTGCTGGAAGCGTCCTCTGAGTAGCTTTGTCTGAACTTGAAAAGAAGACTGCTTATCTGTACTGACTACTCAGGAGAAAAAATCTGGGGGAGGAGCAGTTTCTGAGACAGTACTCATGAAAACATGAAAGTGAGGATGTATTCATTTCAATTTTAAATCTGAACTCTTTTTTGCCAGGGGGAAGAAATGAGAAGTGAGGAGGTAGTACATATTAGCTAGATTATTTTTTTAAGATGAACTCTGGGTTTTAAGCTTTTTTCTTCCTATCTGTTTCCCAGGCCTGTCTTATGGACAAATGACTTGACCAACATCATATGACTAGTAAGAGTCGGAACACTCTAAGATACACTTTCTTATTCCAAGTTTAGTCACCTTCCCATCTTGCCATCAAGAGTATTGCTGGTCAGGGAGTGAGAGAGTACACTCCATGCAAAGGAACTGTAAGGCATCACACACAAAAATGTACATGCATAATTAATCCCATCACCAGTCCAAGAAATAACTAAGATTTATACTCTGGAGATAAATTTTAAGTAATAGTAGTACACATTTACAGAGTACAAAGGGAATTATTCAAAATAAACCAAATATTACTGTTCAGATCTGAGAGATGAGAAAACTGAAAGGGATACATATTAAGTGATTTGCCCTAGATGATATATTCCTTAAGTGGCACAACCAAGATTAATACCTCATTCTCCTACTTCCCCTTCAAATTATCTTTCCTTTTTTTTGTTGTTGCTAATAATCTTCAGTTGTGTCTGATTCTGTCACCGCATTTGGAGTTTACTTGGCAAAGATATGGGAGAGATTTGCTATTTCTTCTCCAGTTCATTCTACAAATGAGGAAACTAAGGCAAAAAAAAAAAGTTGAGTGAGTTGCCCAGGGTGACACATTTAATAAGTGCCTGAGACTGGATTTGAATGCAGGAAGATGAGTCTAGGCCTAGAATTCTATCCACCGCTCCACCTAGCTGCCTTATCTTTCCTTTACTCTACAAACCAAGATAGATTTGTGGATATAGAGAAATGTTTCATTGCAATAAGATTTTTTATCTACATTTGAACCAAATATCAACACACATTTGATGGGCTTGCTGAAGGGGTTGGAGGAGGTGAGGAACAGTAAGACAGTGTTGGTGAACCTGTAAAGTAGTCTATTTTGGAAAATAATTTTGGGATAATATCCAAAAATAATATTCAGCCGTATATACCCTTTGATTTTATAACATCAATTGTTTTTATTTCTGTTCAGTCATTTTTCAGTTACGTCTGAGTCTTCATGACTCCATTTGGATCTGCCTGACAAAGATACTGGAGTGATTTGTAATTTTTTTCTCCTAATCATTTTATAGATGAGGAAACTGAGGAAAACCGGGTTAAATGACTTGCCCAGGGTCATACAGATAGAAAGTGTCTGAGGACAGATATGAACTCAGGAAGAAATGCCTTCCTAACTCCAGCCCTGGAATTCTTCCTACTGAGCCACCCCAACTTATCCCTTTGTAACATCATTGCCAAGCATATTCTTCAGAAAGATCTAGGACAGAACACAATAACTCATGTAAAAAAACCACTTATATTGGTAACTTTGGTTGTAGCAAAAAAGTAAAAACAATATTTCTACCTATCAGTAGACAAATGACTCAAAATCAGTGCATCAATTAAATGATACATTACTGCAGCATAAAAAATGAGAAATATGATAGATTCACCAAATCAAGAAGACTTTAGGAACTTAGGCAGAGAAAATGAGTACAAAACCACCAAACATAAGGAAAGAAAATCTTTATTAAAAGGGATTAAATAATAGATCTCTGGGAAGAGGAGGGTAAAGGAAGAGATGCAAATAGGAAATGGAAGATTTTGTTGTGGTCCCAAGAAAGAAAAATGGTAGAGATATGTGTACTGCTCAGAATGAGTGTTGTGCTACCTCTTATGATGAACTTTCAGCATTAGCCATCGCCCCTGAGTAATGCTTATTAATGATAAAAATATTAATAACAGCTCCCAGGAAGTTCAGAGGAAACAGTACATTGAAGTATAAATGACAATAAATTTGTAATCAGACATCTAGAATCTGAGTCCAGGATCTGTTTTGTGCTTGCTGTGTGACCTTAGGCAAGTAACATGACTTCTCATAATTTCAGTTTCTTTATAGATATGAAATACTTTCATACATATTATCTTATTGAACTGTTATAATAGTCTCATATGGTAAATAAAGGTGAGGGTCATCATCATTATTTTTATTTTATAGAAATAATTGAAGCCTAAAGGAATGTCAAATTTACCAAGTTTAAAAAATAAAAGAATAATAGACATGTAGCTAGAAGAGACTTTGGAGGTCATCTACTCTAACCCTTCTCCTTTTCCTATGAGAAAACTGAGCACATAGTGTCAAGTGACCTGCCCAAAATCATGTAAGCACATAGGATCAGAGGTGTGACTTGAACTCAGGTCCTCTGATTTTAGAGTTTAAACTCTTTTTACCTACAATATTATTACAGTATAAAGTAATTTTCTAAAGCTCACACAGATACATATTACAGTATAAAGTAATTTTCTAAAGCTCACACAGATACAAAGTATCAAAACCAGAATTCAACCCTATGTCCTTTGTTCCCAAATCCGGTGCTCATCTCATAGCACCATACTGCCCAATGAAAGTAGAATGCAAACAATGGACTAGGAGGTACAAGTCCTATGAATGCAATATAAATATATATATATATATATATATATATATATATATATATACACACACATACATATTTATACATACTCATCTGTTTTTGGTTGAGAGGTGGCAGCCTTATACAAAGGGTCAAACTTCAGAGAAAACATGTCTGTTTTTAAATTTAGATCTTAATTGGTGTTTGAAGCTTAACTTTAGAGTAATTTTTTTTTTTTGAGGAGAGTGTGACAATTAACCCTTGCTACTTCTGGAGAACTTTAACTCTCTTGTCTCTATCTTTCTCTTTCTCTGTCTGTCTGCCTCTCTGTCTATGTCTCTGTGTGTGAGTATGTGTGTGTATGTGTGTGGGTGTGTCTGTATGTCTGTCTGTATGTCTTTAAAAATGGAACATTTACATTCCTCTTAGATTTATGTTCTGATGACCTTTAGAGAAGTTCAGTCTGGTACTACTCTATATGGCTTCAGTAACCTTTGCATCATAACACTGATCACTCATAACTGTCAGTGTGACCCCTCCAAAACCAGATGCCTTTTACTATAGGCATTACTCATGCCTATGTTCCACTTAAGATGCTCTCTGCCACTGATAATAAAAAACAAAACAGAACGAAAATTTTGCATTGTCAACTTTGATGCAAGAAATTTCTTACTGTCTCTCTGCCACATCTATACCTATAAAAAAATGCCCATTCTTCAACACTCATTCCATGTCAATTCCTTGCAATTTTTGCTTCATTAACACTTTAGAAATTATCTTTCTTCCTGAAATATCTAATAGTTCTCTCTATATACTAGTCTCTAACACTCAGTTGCTTAAATCATTAAAACTTTTTAAGCTTCTGCTCATCTACAAAAGGGGAAGGTTGATTTCT
Organism: Potorous gilbertii; assembly: GCA_028658325.1. Taxonomy (NCBI): domain Eukaryota; kingdom Metazoa; phylum Chordata; class Mammalia; order Diprotodontia; family Potoroidae; genus Potorous; species Potorous gilbertii. The sequence goes on from CM053771.1 coordinate 96,727,339, forward strand.
GGGGTACCTACTGTAAAGAGTAGTAATAAAACCTCAGATAATATGTCTAGGTAATGTATATGTTATCATTTATTTTATTTATATATCTTAGGTCAATGGAATCTAGAGTTAGAAAAAATATAAATATAAAAACCTAGGTCAATCCTTCTATATTTTTATAGATGAGAAAGTGTCTTCAGCCCCTAAAGAAAATATCCTGTATCTTCTGTGTACTGACATTGTAAATTTTTATATGTTTATATATTATTTCCTATCAAAAAATATAAATTATTAGAGTACAATGATAATTTCCTTCAATTTCTTTATTTGTAAAATGGGGATATTTGTACTTATCTAAAAGTGTTGCTATGAAAAAAGTGCTTTGCCATACATAAAGTGCTATTTAATTACAAAATCTAATTATTTGGATGACAAAATCATATTTTGAATTTATCATTATGTGGATGGGGTCTAAAATGAGCATAGTTTCCTGCACATTGTAAGTATTCAATGACTGTGTGCATGTGTGTTTTGTTTTTAAAAGGAGATTCTGACCACCTGTGTTGATCCTATCTTTGACTATCAGTTGGATATAATTTTTCCTGATCAATCTTGGTTCTAAGTGTAGTATATAGTGGGTGTCTTGCTACTGATGCTACTTAAATGTTACTGCCCAGCTGTCTATCCATGCTCTCAAAATGAAATATTTAGCTATTTAGAGAGCCTGCTTACAAAACATGCATATGTAAACAGAATTTCCAATAGACCACAGGAGAGTCTCTCCATCTCTGGTCACAGTGCATCATCGTAACCACAGAATTATGGTATCAGACACATCTTAGCTGACATATACTTTCTTGATGATCTAGGCAAAACTCTAAAAGAAGCTAAAACCCCCAGGAACGGATAATATAGGAGCCAAAGACTAGGCAGGACAAGCCTATCAGGGTGGCTCAATTTCAGTTAGCCTACAAATAGAGCTTACAAGTTGATTCACTCTAATACCAAAACTGTAATTTAAGTAACTTAGAAATTTATGATTCTGTGCCTTTTGGAAAGTACCTTCACTTATTTTCCATATAATTCAACAGTTTTCTTTTTATTTTTTTGGCTCTATCAATTTATATACTTGTTACCACTAGGTTAATTACTCTACAGAGAGATACAGAAATTAAATAGTTTCTCTACTTTCATAGAACTAATAGCATATTAAGAAAAAAAATATGATGCATAAAACACGTCACCCCAGTAGAAATAAAAATTCAAATGTTTTAGTGAAAAAGATGATGGATTTGTAATCAGAAGACCTGAACTTTAGTCCTGCAATTATTACCTTGTGATCATGGTTAAGGCATTTTCAGAGTTCTTGGGACCTCACTTTCCTCTTCTTGACAATGAGCAGGTTTGGATTACATGATACTTGATGTCACTTCCAGCTCTACTTCAATGATCTGTGATCGTATTTCTGGAGAACATTAAGAGACAAGGTATCGTGTAGTCAAAAGGAGAAAGCACTGGATTTAGAATCATATTACCTGAGTTTAAGACCCAGTTCAATCCTTTCTTATCCATGTGACGCTGTCCAAATCATTCCGTCTCCTGGTCTTAGACTGCTTGTTTATAGAATGAGGAGGTTGAAGTATAAGACCTTTATGGGCTCGTTGAGATCTAAATCTGCAGTGATTCTATGAAAATGAAGTGGTAAGAATCTAAGACAGGGAAATCGTTATAAACCAAAGGATTAGGGAAAACTTCAGTGAAAAGACGATACTTGAGCTGGGCTTTAGAAAATAGAAAAAATGTACAGTGGAGGGGCTGGACATTTCAGGAATAGTTTACAACATTAGACATGCTGAAGAATACTCCCCCAAACAAACAGAAAACATTGTGAGTCATTCAATAAAATGTATTTGACATTTTTGACATCAGAAGCCCTGGTCTGCTTATTCTACCTGTTGTCTTTGGCGTCAGGCTCTAAATAAAAATGTGTGCCACTAAACCATAGGTAAGGATCCTTGCAGCATATTGACAGAAAAAACTATATATTCAAATAATCCACTATGTCTTGTATTATTATTTTTCCATTTTGTTAAATATTTTCCAGATGCATTTTAATCTGCTTCCACAGTATTGAGAAGTATTGAGGGATGCTATATAGAACAAGGACTCTTTGTTTTATATCTTTGCACTAGATAACCTTGGAATAGTCACTAAAATATGTCCTACTGTTTCTTCATCTTTCACATGAGAGTATTGGCTTAGGTAACCTTTAAAGTCCTTTTCAGCTCATTTGTTATCTTTTGAAAAATTTATGCCTTCAGAATTGTTAAGGTCTGAAAAGTGTCTTACCTACATTGTCTCATTTAAATAATTTGACCAAAGCAAGGAAAAGAACAGACTGTGGCCTAAAACTGGAAATAAAGTGAAGTGCCAGGGTATGTGGAATCTTTTTTTTTATTACAAGGTTAAAGCCCTTGAATCTTACTTTGTTTTTGAGAAATGAATAGAAAAAATAGTCAGAAGAAGTGTGTGTCTTTTCCATTTCATCTAAGGATTGATAGCCCTTAAACCAACATGATTTGTCTTAATCTGGAGGTTTTATTTTTTTTTCTACCTCAAACTGCTGTGTGTGTTAACTGCTTTCTAAATCATTTGTTAGGTTGCTATTTAAACATACTTCTGCATAATCACTGCCTTCACTCTATTGTGGTTTTGCCTTCCCCACTCCCACATCCACCCCATTTTCAATATCTTTATTTAGATGTCAGATTCTTCAAGTTTTGCCCGAACTCCTTTAAGGAACAAGTACCTATTATGTCACATATACCTATTTCCCTCTCCTGCCTTTCAAGTTCTCTGAGAGCCTGTAAAATGAGAGCAGTCCATATACTCTTTGCAAAAGGAAATTATATTTAGTTCAAGGTAGAGATGAATTGTATAAAGAACGTTGAGTTGGGAGACACGAGGTCTTAGTTCTAATACCAGTAGCTATATGACTATGAGCAATGTTCTTGGTTTCTCCACACTTTAGTTTCCTCATCTAAAAATATGAATAATAACACTCACACTGCTTAAAACCCAAGGATGTTGGGGGCAATGCACCATGTAACCTTTTCAGCAAGGTTTCTAATCTTTGTTGTTGCATGGACACCTTGGACAATCTAGTGAAGCCTGTTCTATTATTCTCAGAATAATATTTTAAGTACATAAAATAAAATACATAGGATAATAAAGGAGATGCATTATATTGAAATACAGTTATCAAAATTTATCTTTTGAAAATTTTCGTGGTTCCCAGATAAAGAATCCCTACCCTAGAGTATTATAACATCATAATTTCAACTTAGTTTGGTCCTCTTTGAGGTATGTTATTGCTTCAGGCTAATGGTCAGTTATTTTTCTGGTGTAATAAAAGAAATAAAAACTTAGTTCAGGGATTTTAGACATATGACCAGCTGCTTCTAGATCCTCAGATCATATTGTGTAGTCCTCTTGTTCATATTTATATGCTGTCAGAATGAACAAGACTTTCTGGAAAGAAATGCTGGTTTAAGTAATAGTAGTATAAAAAATAAATGCTATATAATTAAAAATATAGAGTGAGTTTGATTGGAAGGCCTTAATACTGTATGTAATCCAATAATGTGAAATGAGAATAAATCAGAATGCATTGTTAGGGTAAATTATGAAAGACTTCATGAAAGGTATTATATCGGGGGAAAGCATGGAAAAATCCTTAGAAATTCTTAAGATGGATATAGTAGAAGAGGACATTTCATATGTGGAAAACAATGAGGGAAGACTATGAAAGTGGAAAGCTTGGTGTGTGTACAGGTGTTTAGCAAGCTGTCTAGGTTAACTAGCACATAAAATGCATACACCATTGGATAAGAGGCAAGGCTAGAAAGGAAGAAAGTAGCAAAATCTGGATGGTCCAAGAATTCCAGTATCATCAGTTTATATTTTATGCATTACACAATAGAAAGACACTGTGAGAAACAGCATGATAGAGGTACAGCATAGAAGACAGAGTAGCAAGATGTACAGTTAAGTTCGCCAACACAACTCCTCCACAAAGATCTGGAAAAAGTACCAAATCAAATCCTGATTGGGGAATTTAAAGAAAATCCATTGATTCATATTTTCAACTTAGGGTAGCATAGAGCAGACTGCAGATAGGTCTATGGATATGGACCACAGGTTTTTTCAACAATGTGGAATATTACAGTCCATGGAAATTAAAAGGGGGCCAAGGCAATGCACCAGAGAAAGAAGTCCTAGGCTACCCAATGGAGTTCTAATATTATGCAGAATTCAGGAACAGGTTCAAGTTGGAATGTTTTAGAATATACTACCCAGTTAAATGTCACAAATTCAGGGCAGACTCAGAAGGGTGCTTGAGCTTAGAGGTGAAATTATAGAGTAAGAACCATTCACAGGTCTTTGACTGTGCATTGAAAAAGAAGCAAGTTCAGAAATAGTATCTTTTTAAATGTGATTCAGGAACAGAAAAAGGTCTCATTTCCAACTTATATTCCTGTCTGATGCCTACAGCAGAATAACCAGGGCAGAAAGTACAGACCAAATGAGACCATGTAGTTCAGCCTCTCTGAATGTGTTGAACATTCCAGGTGGCTTATAGTAGCTGAGTTCAACAGCAACTATTGCAACCCTAACTGGGGCAAAACCACAGATGTATCATTCAAATCTGATTCAAATATTGACAAGCAGTCACCACTAAGAAAGAGCAGAGAGCTAAAAATATAAAATTTTAGAAGTGAAAATTATTTCATATAATTGGGGTATGTAATAAGAAGTTTATCCATAGAGTAAGGAGGAGATGGGAGGAAAGTTGTCACTTAAACTTTAAGCCTCATCTAAACTGGGCAAATGTGGGTATTGAACACACAAACAAAGCTGGATATTGAAATACATTTCTTTTAATAGACGAGTGAAAGGGAAGAATGTGGGGTATAGAAGGGAAAGTAGACTAAGGCAAGAATTATTCTTTTTTAAAATATATTTTTTTATTTTTCCCCAATTGAATATTAAAACAATTTTTAACATTTGATTTTTTTTAAGTTTTCAGTTCCAAATTCTATCCTTCTCTCTCCTTCCCCTCCTTTTGATGGTAAGCAATTTCATATAGGTTAAACATGTGTAATCATGTAAAATACATCTATGTCAGTCATTTTGTATGAGGAGATGAAAGAAAGAAAGAAACAAAGAAAAGGAAGGAAGGAAGAAAGGAATGAAGGAAGGAAGGAAGAAAAAAACAGAAAGAAGAAGGGGAGGAGAAAGGAAAGAAATAAATAAATGAAGAAATCAAGAAAGAAAGAAAAAATAGCATGCTTCAGTCTGTAGTCAGACAATATCAGTTCTAGATAGCACATTTCATCACAAGTCCTTTGGGACTGTCTTGGATCATTGTATCGCTGAGAATAGTTAGTTAAGTTATTCACAGTGCTTTATTAAAGGATATTGCTGTTACTCTATACAATGTTCTCTAGGTTCTGTTCACTTTATTTTGCTTCAGTTATATGTCTTTCAAGTCTTTTTTGAAATCATCCTACTTGTTATTTCTTACAGCATAATAATATTTCATGAAAATCATATATTACAGCTTGTTCTCCAGTTGATGGCCATCTCTTCAATTTCCAATTCTTAGCCACTACAAAAAGAGCTGTTACAACTAGGTCCTTTTCCCCTTTTTCCACCTCTTTAATTACAGATACAGATTTGGCAGTGATACTGCTGGATTAAAGAGTCTACACAGTTTCATGGTGCTTTCGGAATAATTCCAAATTGCTCCCCAGGACAGTTACATCAGTTCACAACCCCAGCAACAGTGTATTAATGTCCAGCTTTCCCACATCCCCTCTAACATTAATCATTTTCCTTTGTTTTCATATTAGCTAATCTAATTGGTATGAGGGAGTACCTTAGAGTTATTTTAATTTGTATGTCTCTAATCAATAGCGATTTAGAGCATTTTATATGATTATAGATTGTTTTCATTTGTTTGTCTGAAAAAAAACTACCTGCTTATGAACATTTAACAATAAAGGAATGACTTGTATTTTTATAAATTTGACTCAGTTTTCTGTATATTTGAGACATGAGGTCTTTATCAAAGATGCTTGTTGCCAAAAAGTTTCCCCCAGTTTTCTGCTATTTTTTTTATTTTGCTTGAATTGAGGATATTTTGAAAAATCTTTTTTTTAATTTTTATAATCAAAATTGTTTATTTTACATTTGTAATGCTCTCTATGTATTCTTTAGTACTAAATTCTTCCCTTATCCATATATCTGACCAATAAACTAAGCAGGGATCATTCTTAAGCAAAACCTAGTAGATTTTAAAAAACATTTTAAAAGAATAGGATAGGATAATAAATACTTATTTGGCTCTAGGTAAAGGAAATAGAAACACCAAAGAACAGAAGCAGATGACAATAAGGCTAGAACACTAGTACTGAACTTACCTTTTCTCTACTGCCACTCTTCTTATAAAGATGGGTTTGGAAACATATAAAAGAAAAAAAAACACAAAAGGATTGTGAAAAATCAACAATAATCAATAATCCTCGTTGCTCATTCTGTTCTTCAAAATAATTTAATTATCTATTCTTGCAAAGATAAAATCTTGGCTAACACCTGTCCCTGTGATGACCGAAAGATTTTAGAATGATACCGTAAATCTACACTGAATACCTCATCATTCAGCTTTAGTATGTTACAAAACTGATGATGCCATGTTTCATTTGCATTAATATAATACTTATAATTTGTTGCAAAGTGTCACTTAAAATAATTGCTTTAGCACAGAGACTTTTCTTATTCAAGATGCAATGAAAAGAACTGAGAGCATCTGGATCTGTTAATACCTTTTTAAAAAATCTGTGCAATAATCCTTTCATGTTTTCCTGTCATGGAAGGTAAACCATCTCTATGTATACTCACTAAATTTACCAAATTAAATCCAAATTCATGACATTCATCTTGAAAACTGTGAACAATATCTATCCCTGATGTTGCTTGTTAGAGTGCCCAAAGCAAGCGCTCTTCAAAGCAAAAAAAAAAAAATTTTCTGTTAGGATCTGAATGAATTATAAGACCTGTAGTATTAACTGATTCATCCAAAGCAATTGAACAATAAATAGTTCCCCTTTGAAGTATTACATGAAGTTGTTCTGTTAAGTTAAAGGCTAATTTATGTTGCCAATGGTTATGGTTTCCTTGAAAGAGGCAGTTGTTTATACTTTGAAATGTTATTGGGATCTAAGCATCTTATAACTTTAATAACGTATTTTTTCACAATTTCTACATCATTGAATGACTTCCACTTTTTCTTGCGTATATAAGCTACTTTATATGTTGCTTTGCTGGCATTATTTCCAGGCCTTATTGCTGTTTGAAAGAGTTGTCTTTGCTTTTGCTTTCATCTTTTAATTTCTGCAGTACAATCTTTCTTACTTTTCTCTCTCTAATTTCAAATGTTTGTGATCCTTCTGAGTGTTATAATGCTGATGAGCACTGAGTTTCTTTAATGTTGATATTGCAGCATTAAAAAGCAAGCAAACCATCTTATCTTTAGTAGAAACAAGATGATATTGCAATTTCTAATCCTCATTTAAAAAATCCATTTTCTTCCTTCAGTGTTCTCTTGGTCTTCTTTGACATGATGGGCTGTTGAGCACATAGAATCTAAAAAAGAAATACTTTTGAGATTGGCAATTAGTTACAAATTCAACTTCAAACAGTACAGTGTACTTTTTTTCAAAAGCTGATAACAGACTGGTATACTGGACCCCTATAAATTCTTGCCAATCAGTCTCATGCAGTAATGACCCAAGTCAAGCAGGGGAAGTTAGAACTGAATCGTGAGTATAGCAGCCATAAGTTTATCCCTTATGGCTAGCTAATGTTTTAATTATGCCAGTCAATCTGGTATGATTATTTCATTAAAACTTCTTTTATTCTTTGGCATTTTAAATATTAATATAAAAAATAAAATAAAAAATATAAAAGACAAAGACTGGTTTCTCTGTCCCTCCCAGCTCTGACTAGTCTTTCTCACTTCCTCTAAAGTCTGCTCCACCCTTTCTGTTCCACTTGTTCAGAAGCTCCTCCCTCTACACTGACTCAGGCTTCCATGTGACTTAGGCTTCCATGTGACTTAAGTGGTCAAATGAACCTCTTAATGGATGAGAAAGTCTTTCCATATACAAAAATACCTTAAGATACATTAACAATACACTAGGTGTAGACTAATATTTCATAGGCCAGGATAAATTCCAAATGGATATGTGACTTAGACATAAAGTATACCATTTTATGCAAATTAAAGGAGTAAAGAAAAAAATTACTTATCACCTGATCTATTGATAATAAAAAATGCATAACAAAATAAGAGACAGAAAGGGTCACACAAGTAAAATGGACAATTTTGATTGTTGCTATTCAGTTGTATCAGACAGTTCATGACCCTGTGCAACATAGCACGTCAGTAATGTCCAAGGAGTTTTCTCAGCAAGGTCACTGGGGTGGTTTGCCTTTTCCTTCTCCAGTGCATTAAGGCAAACACATGTTGAGTGACTTTCCTAGGGTCACACAATGAATAAGTGTCTGAGACCTGCATTAGAATCAATTTTTTCTGATGCCAGTGTTCTATCCACTGAGACACCTAGTTAACCTCCATAATTTTGATTACGTATTTTTAAATCCAGGTAAACAGGAGAAAGAATCATTGTAGCAATTTTCTGATAAAATATTCCTTTCTAATATGTATATGAAACTGATTTAAATCTCTAAGAATAAATTTTCCCCAATTGCTGAGTGGTCAAATGATAGGAACAAGAAATTTTCAGAGAGAAAAGAAAGAAAAAACTAAGCTATGAATAGTCTTACAAAAATATCCTCTAAATTATGAATAATTAGTTAACTGCAAATTAAACAAATTCTGAAAATCCTCCTCATAGTCCTTGGATTAGCAAAGATGGATAAAAAAGAAAGTGACGAATGCTGCAGGGGTGTGGGGGAAAACAGGTACATGAATGCATTGTTGATGGAGCTGTAGACTTATCTAGCTATCCTGGAAAGGACTTTAAAAAAATAACCTCCCAAAAGCTATTAAACTGTGCATATTCTTTGAAACAGTTATGGTGCTAAGTTTGTATCACAAAGAGATAAATCAGAGAGGAAACACATATATATAGATACATGTGCATGTACCTAGGTGTGTATGTATACATGTATATGTAGCACTTTTTGAGGTACTAACGAATTAGAAACTGATGAGATTCTGACCAATTGGAGAATGGACTATGGTGTGTAAATGTAATGAGATACTATTATGCTATAGTAATGATGAGGGAATAAATTTCAAAGAAACTTGAGAAGACTTCAAGAAATCTTTCTGAATTATGTGGCTGGGAACAACATAATAACTTATACAACAGCAACACTATTATAAAGACAAGCAACTTTGAAAAAAATTAGCAACACTGATTAATTCAGTGACCATTCAGAATTTCAGAGAAGTCATGAAGCCACCTGACACCTAATAGAAAGATAATAGAGTCAGACCATAGATAGAAATTTTTGGGGTAATTTTGAACATGGCCAAAAATGGGAACTTGTTTTGCTTAACTATATACATGTATGCATATATATGCATACATACATATATACACATATATGTGTGTCTATATATATATATATGTACAGAGAGAGAAAATAAATTTTCATTTTGAAAAAAATTCAAAAATGAAGACGCATAAGGTGGTAATGTATTGATTCTTTACCTTGGAGTAAGGAACACCAACATGTAAATAATGCTTTACATATATTGCTTGCAGTACCACCTAAATGAGACTATCATTTTAGTTTTCCAAGTTACCTAAATCTCATTTTCCATATCAAAATGAACTGTCATACTAAAATGAAAATCACACTGGTATACCCAGGATGGCTGCTAGCAGAGGTTCCTAGATCTGCTTATTAGGAAAGATAGCTGTATAGGGGGTCAACAATCTGTTGTTTCTTTTTTTTAAATTACATTCAGTATTTCAGTCAGCACTCTGAACTTCAGAGAAAATACAAACAGAGAAAGTATTAGCAGAGAAATAAAGTGCAACAGACAGGTCTCTATATTGATACACACTTTACATTCATCCCTAGATTGAGAGAGCCTTTACCTCTGAACAGTCAGGGAGTCTGTACATATGTCTACTCAGACTCTTGACCAGGGAGTCATAAGGTCCTTCTCAAAAGTGAGTCCCCAAAACAAAATACCAACTCAGAAGGCATCACAACTCTTGTGACTCAATGCCTAACAACAAATTAACAAAACATGTGAAAGCCTTCCTACAAGCAAATGTCCCCTACACAAGCTTCCCTTAATGGGCTGCATGTGAGGCCTATTAATGGATGGGGAAGATCTTAAATCTCATTAACCTTACACATACAAGACAATAAGGGACTAAGGTCAGGGTCAGTCGCAATGGGCTTGACATGCCTGGTGTCTGACTCCTTTAAGACCCATTCCCCCTCTTACTTTGAAATTAGTTAGAGTTTTGTATTTTTTCCTCACCCCACTACTCAGAAACATTGTCACACTCATCAGTCAAGTTATGGGAAAGTATGGTGAGTATTGCACTTGGAATCAGGAATGCCTGAGTCAGTATTTGGCCTCAGGCACTTAGTAGCTAGGTGCCCCTGAACACCTGATCTCTCTCCTACTGAGTTCCAGAATCTATAAAATGGGGATAATGACAACACCTAATTCCCAGTGCTTTTGTTATTGTTCTTGGCATGGGGGCATGAGGCGATGTTCGTAGAAAGCTTTATAAATCATAAAATTTCCTTATTGTAAGATTTTGTGCAGGGAAATGATGTGATCATAACAATTCATGAGGAAAATTTTCCTATGACCCATACTCCCTTCTTATGCTTTTGTAAAGCCAGTGCCAGAGATGCTAACGTCTGTTAATCCTACCAGAGCCTATCAATTGAATGGTGAGGCAAAACGTTTGAGAGATATAGTTTCTAGGCAATTTATTCACTGTATTAAAAAGACCAGGATTTTATTAATAAAATGATGATCATTTGTCCATTTTTCTTAAACAAAAGATTCCTCATGATATTGGACTCAGTTTATATGCCCTTGGAAAAGAAGGTATACTCAGGGTGGCAATCAACTCTGATGGATTAGCAATTAATGAGAATGTGAATATTACAATGAGAAGCTGGTCAATATTAAAATGAGGGTCTTCAGGTACCTGACTTGAACCATCCAAGTCTCGAACAAAAAGACTTATCAATTTCTATGTCACCTTCCTGACATAGGGGAGAATTGACATTTTCCCAGGCATCTCTGAGTAAACACAATGAACATGAAACCTCTCATTAGACCAAACTTAGAATTTCATTTACTACTTCATTAGATCTTGGCCTGGGTAAATCTTTGAGGAAGATTTCCACACTGATTGATTTCAGGGTGAAGAAGTAGATGAGGGGAAAATCCTTGATCCCAATAAAATAATTAGTTATTAAATACAAGGGAGAAATAATCATCTCTATTGATATAAACTGACCTTTCTGCTAAGATAACTTGTCATGCACTGTATAGATATAATGTATTTACCTTAAGGTGCAAGGTTAATTTATAATCTCTAAAATATTCTATAAAAATTGACAGTTCCTAGAAGTAGTTGCTGAATAAGGATGTAATTCTCATATTATAAATAATAACAGTGAAGCTCATACAAGGAAAATGACATGTAACACGACAAACATATAAGTTATAAAGCTGAACCTCACATTTAAGCTTGCTAAATTACATTCTGAACAGATGCCTGGATTTAGGACCAAATGACCTACGGTGGAAATCCAGATGTGCTACTTAGCTCCTCCCTTAGAGGGATCAAATGAGGTAATATTTGCAAAGCACAGTGCTATAGTAAATGCTATATAAATGCTATATATTATTATACTAGTTAGAATTATTTCTTAATAACTCTATCATTAGGCATGAGAATTGTCCTTTCTGTTCCTTCAGTTCCCCATCTACAAAATGAGGGATGGCATTAGGTACATTCTGAGGTCTCTTCTTACTGCAAATCACATGACACCAAGTCCTTTGTTTCATCTCTCTCCCTTATTTCATCAGCTGCCAAATGAACAAGGACTGTTTTACTGATGACAGAAATGAATCTAGAAGAAATTTTATAGTTTAATTGAAATAGTTTCCTGTGAGTTCAAACCATTAGAAAAAGCTTATTCCAGAAAACCAAAAACAAAAGGCCAAAAATAAAATAAAATGCTTACCACTAGTCATTAATAGATGATAAGTAAGAAGCCAATAATACATAATAATTCAGACAGCTTCCACAAGGCCAGAGGATATTTAACACATTAATAGAAGACCGAGACAGTACTGCGAAGCAGATAAATGTAGTCTAATGATGGTTTTGATGAGTCTTTGTCTTTGGGCTCTTTGTGCATTGAAAAATATGAGAACTATAAAAAAGAGAAAAATAGTCACAGATAGAGTGGTGTGTGTCACTAATGAGTGATGAGACCGTGAAAGACAAAAGACAACTGCAGCATGTAGTGTTTGATCAGTCTTTATCTGATATGTCTGTGTATATTGCAAAATATGAGATCTGACAAAGTGTAGGCGTTTAAAAAAAAGCTAGAAATAAGTTTGAAATGTGAAAAGTCGTGTCTTCAACCCTCCCCACATCCACTTTCTGTGTTGGATCTTTATTGGCCCTTACATATGTGAACAACAAATTTATCATAGGGACCAAATGTCCTGGTAGAAATGTCAAATCAGTGAACAGACTAAAACAAGTACAACTTTATTGGAATGGTTCCAAATTGTTTTACTAAGGTAATAATTCAAGCTTGGATTCTATCGGCAGGCTATTTTGGTGAAATAAGAAGTGAACTTGGAATGAGGATGGAAGTGGATTTGAGTCTCAACCCTGACACAGAAGCTGAATTGATGACTTTGAGTACAGCAGTGTACCTTTCTCATGGAGAACAGTCTTAACATCCTATCTATCTGGCAGGCATATTATGGGAATAAAAACAACTTTTTTAAAAAAATTGTATAGAGATATAGAAAGGTGGGACAGCTAGGTGGTACAATGGATGGAGTGCTAGGTCTAGAGTTAGGAAGACTCCAAGCCTCAGACATTTACCAGTTGTGTGACCTTGAGCAACTCACTTAATCTGTTTACCTTAATTTCCTCATCGGTAAGATAGACTGGAGAAGGAAATGGCAAACCACTTCAGAATTTTTGCCAAGAAAACCCTAAACAGGATCATGAAGAGTCAGGTATGGCTGAAAGGACTGAACAACACATAGAAAGGTGAGCTCTTGTGAGCTGAAGGCTTTATGGACATGAAGTCAGGTGGTGGTTCTTGTTAGATATAGGCCACAATCCTGTGAAATATAAAGTAACAGAAAAAGGTCCTTCCCTATTTTATAGACTAGACCAGACAAGACCAAAGATATTAAGCAGCTTTTTCAAAATCTTTCAGCTAAAGAAATCAAGTTGGAATTTAAATCTGTTTCTCCTGACAAATACTCTAATACAAAGAACTTTTCAAATGGTAAACTGCTATAATTTTGAACTATTTCACTTCTTCCTCGTCCTCTTAATAATAACACATATAACAATCCATCCCTAGGCAAATTCTATAAAAGTAAACAATAAATATGACAATATTAAAAACTTATTCTTGTATTAAATTGTATGGGAAGATTCTGTATTCCATGGTTTTAAGCATGAGTATCATCTCACCATATGCTAAACCAACTGGTACTGAAACCAAGACCTGGAAGATCTAACCCTTTCATATTTAGAATTCCCATTCTCGAACTTTGAGTTGATTTGTGGTTGCCTCATTCAACTCACTGTATTTAGGCCTAGCTCAAGTCATATCTCACTAAATTCATTACCATTTCTCCTATCCTAGTTCTCCTACTTTTTAGACTACTCCTTTCCACTATCCTTCACAAAATCTTCATCTTGGGCATTGCCTCTAAGCTTGCGTGTCAGCCATAACATTTTTTTTTTCTGGGCCCTCTTCACTTATTCAATAGATAGTGGTATTTCTAAAGTTACCAATGATTTCTTAAAGGAACTCAAGATGCAACCTAAAATTAAAATTTCCCATAAGCCAAACATAATCACTGAGAATGTAATAACAAGCATTCTGCAAAAGATAGATATTTCACACATTCCTATTACACACACTAAAACGGATAGTAACAAAACATTGGCTTTGTTTAAAATATGCAAGAAAAACAGAAATGATAAATTAATAATATTATAATAAAATGATTAAGCCATGGAAACAATACTCATGTTTCTAAGTTATTGTAAAATTAAGAAAATTTTCCTCTCTGCCCTCATTACCCCCTACTTCTAGTTCTACTTTAAGACCAAGTAGAATAATCTTAATCCTTTTTCCATATGGTTATACGACAAAAATTTGATAACTTCTATAAAGAACCCTGCACGAACACATTTTTTTCTCTTCTTTTGTCTAAATATCTCCATTTCCTTATACATGTCTTTATATGGCATGGCCTTCAGTATGATCAACGGCAATTTTGTCCATATTATTGCCCATTATATTTCTACAAAGGTACTCCCATTTGTAGCTTCACTAGAATGTTTTGCCAGCATTGAAAAAAATGTTTCAGAGTACTCTGCGCAGGACTGAGTCAGAGGTCTCTCGCACCAGAAACTTTATTTTGAATTCTACATTTGACTTCATTGGTGTACAGAGGTACTGGTGAGCAGCTTCCTCTTACAAGGAAACTTGGCATTTTCTCTGACACTTCAACTCATGGAGGATTACCTAAAGCTTGGAGACATTGTAACTCTCCTGTGAACCTACAAATACTATATATCAGAAAAAGTATTTAAATTCAGGTCTTCCTAATTGATTGAAGACAATTTTCTATTCATTATGCATTAGTGTCTTTAATTTAGTGCTCTTTATTTTCTCTAATACAGCCTCAGATTTTTGTATACTACTTTATCATATTGTCGTCTCATATTATATTTGCTGTTGCAAATCTTTTTCAAAGAAATTTACTCTATCCATGCCTCATGCGAACTATTATCATGAAGTAATTTTTGAATACAACCAAAGAACTTTACACATCTGGGTTGTATTATCTTTTTATTATAGAACAGCATAGGTATTTTGAGATATTTTTTGGATCCTGGTTTTGGAATTAAATATGGCAACTAAAGCTCTCAGATCTGTGTCAGCAAATTTGAAAAGTTGACTTTCTATGACTTCCTCAAAATTATTATTAAAAAAATATTTTGACAATTCTAAGTAAAAGGCAAATAAGTGAAGGAATTGATTAGAGCCCTCCCTTGAGATAGATATTCTCCACTTGGTGATATGATGATATGAGTGATTAGTCTTTGGTTTTAGTCATTCATCCAGTTCTCATTGCATTTAATTTAATTATAATCTTCCCTGTATCTCTCTATCTTTCCCCCAAGTCATGGTTGACAGTCCAAAACTTTTCATAAATCTAAATATATTCTACCTAATTTTAAAAAAATACTTATAATCAATTAATGCAATATGCTTTTTGAAATAGGAAATTAAGTTAGTCTGGCATGAACTGATTTCAGTAAAACTATTCTGGATCCTTCTGGATCAAGACTTACCTTTCTAAATGTCCACAAAGTTCAATAATTCTCTCAAGAATCAAAGTCAATGTTCTGTACGTAGTTCTCAAACGTCACTCTCTTCTTGTTTTTGTGGGGTGAGAGGAGATATAGGAACATACATGATTTTCCCTTTCAAAGATACTTCCTCTTTTCCTCAAAGAATACTCAGGAAAGAACCCTCTATTTGACAAAAATTGTTGGAATGAATGGGAAGCAAAATGAAAGAAATTAGTTGCAAAGAAACCATTAATATCATATAAAATACTAAACTGAGAAGAGGCATATAAAACCAATATCAAAAGTCATGTAAACATTCAAAGATAAATGAATAATTCTATGGATATGGATAAAGAATAAGTTTTTAAACAGATAAAATTTAGGAAATTATAAATAATGAAATCATTTTGATTATGAAAGGTAGGAAAAAAGCTTTTCCATTAACCCAGTTAATGAAATTAGAATAAAAGAGAAATGATTCTCACTAGGAAAAACAGATATAACAATAACACAAAAAGTCTTATATGTAATATATATTGACTGTGTGTGTATATACACACATACATTATATATATATACACAAATACATACATATATGTGAATATGTATGCACCCAAACATGTGTATCTGCATACTATACATATTATATATATGCATATATATGGATATATCTGTATCTATCTATATGTATTTATCTGTCTATATACATGTATACAGGATGAAATGTTATTCCTCAATCATTAGTTAAGCAGTTAGTTCCAATAATAGTGAATGCTAACTCAACATCAATGTGAAAGAATGATCCAAGTCACTAAAGAAATAAAAATCAAAACTACTCTGACTTTTATTTTTTCATATAAATTTATTTATTTTCAATATTAACTTCCACAAAATATTGAATTTCAAATTTTCTCCCCATCTGCCTCCTACCCCCACTCCAGTACAGCATGTATTCTTCTTGGCCTCTCCTCCAGTTTGTCCTCCCTTCTATCATACCCTCCTCTGCTTGTCTCTTTCCCTTCTACCCCATTGCTTATATATCATACTCCCTAGCTGAATATAAAAACAACCCCTAACATTCATTTTAAAACTTTGAGTTCCACATTCTCTCTTTTTCCTCCTCCCTAACCACCGTCATTGAGAAGGCAAGCAATTCAATAAAAATTATACATGCGTGGTCATGCAAAACACCTCTACAACAGTGATGTTGTGAAAGACTTAACTAGATTTTCCCTCTATTCTGTCCCACCCTCCATTTATTCAGTTCTCTCCTTTGACCTGTCCCTGTACCAAAATGTATGCTTCTAATTACCCCTTCCCCCATCTGCCATCCCTTCTATTATCCCCACTCTCTTATCCCCTCTCCCCTGCTTTCCTGTAGGGTAAGATGAACTTCCATACCCTATTGAGTGTGTATGTTATTCCCTCCTGAAGCCAAATCCAGTCAAAGTAAGGCTCATTTATTCCCTCGTACCTTCCACTTCTTCCCCTCCATTGCAAAAGCTTTTTATTCCCTCTTTTATGTGAGATGATTTACTATATTCTATCTCTCCCTTTTTCTTTCTCATAGAACATTCCTCTCAACCCTTAATTTTCTTTTTTAGATATCATTCCTTTAGATTCAGCTCATCCTGTGCCCTCTGTCTCTCTCTCAGTCTATCTCTCTCTGTGTCTCTCTCTTTCTCTCTCTCTTATTATATAAGTATGTATATACATACATACATACATATACATGCACATACACATATACTCTAGATAGATAGATAGATAGACAGACAGACAGATAGATAGGTTCTCTCCAACTATTCTAATACTGAGAAAGGTCTCAGGAGTTACAAATATCATTTTTCCATGTAGGAATGTAAACAGCTCATACTTTAATAAGTCCCTTATGGTTTCTCTTTCCTGTTTACTTCTTCATGGTTCTCTGGATTCTTGTATTTGAAAGTCAAATTTTCTATTCAGCTCTGGTCTCTCTAACAAGAATTTTTAGAAGTCCTTTATTTCATTGAAGTTCATTTTTTCCCCTGAAGTATAATACCCAGTTTTGCTGTGAAGGTGATTCTTAGTATTAGTCCTAAATTCTTTGACCTCTGGAATATCATATCTAAGTCCTCCAATCTATTAGTGTAAAAGCTCCTAAGTGCTTTATTATCCTATTTGTATTTCCACAGTACTTGAATTGTTTCTTTCTGGTTGCTTGTAGTATTTTCTCCTAGACATAGGAACGCTGGAATTTGGCTACAATATTCCTAGGAGTTTTCCTTTGGGGATCTCTTTCGGGAGGTGATCGCCTGATTCTTCCTATTTCTATTTTCCCCTCTGGTTGTAGAATATCAGGGCAGTTTTCCTTGATAATTTCTTGAAAGATGATGGGTAGGGTCTTTTTTTTTTATTGCAGCTTTCAGGTGTCCAATAATTTAAAAATTCTCTCTAGTGGATCCATTTTTCAGGTCAGTTGTTTTCCCAATGAAATATTTCACATTGTCTTCTGGTTTTTTTTTGTTTCATTTTTTTGGTTTAGTTTTCTAATTTCTTGATTTCTCATAGTCATTAACTTCTATTTGTTCCATTCTAATTTTTAAAGAATTATTTTCTTTAGTGAGCTTTTGGACCTCTTTTTCTTTTTGGCTCATCCTGCCTTCTAAAGGATTCTTCTTCTCTTTGGCTTTTTTGATCTCTTTTGACATTTGCGGTGGTCTACTTTTAAAGTTGTTTTTTTCTTCAGCATTTTGGAGATTTCTTTTAGCAAGTAATTGAGTTATTTTTCATGATTTTCTTGCATCACTCTCATTTCTCTTCCCATTTTTTCCTCTGCTTCTCTTACTTGATTGTCAAAATCCTTTTAAAGTTTTTCCAAGACCTGAGATCAATTCATATCTTACTTAGAGGCTTTGACTTTATTGTCTCCTTCTGGCTATGTGTTGTGATCTTTCTCATGATGTAAGAAAATACCTCTTCTCCAAGAAAGTAAGAATCTATAGTCTGCTTCTTTTCCCCCAGTTTGCTCACTTTCCCAGGCATTTACCTGACTTTTCAGCTTTGTTAAGTGTAGGGCTCCAGAAGTAGCCTCTACTTCAGCAGTGGCTGCAGCTGCTTTGGGGCTGGGGTAAAGGCCAGACCAGGTCCTTCCTACTGACTTTTGAAGCTGTCCTTAGCTTTTGTTTGTTGAGAAGTTTGGAATCCAGAGCAGGTGCCAGTGATTCAGTCCCCTAAGGATTGCTCCAGCTTGGTCCACATCTGCTTGGCCCCACACTGAACTGCCCTGTGCTACAAGTCTGGTGCAATAAATCCTTCCTCTTGAACTTCTAGATGGTCTTGGACTGGAAATCTGCTTCATTTTATCATTTTATGTCTTCTACCACTCTAGAGTTTATTTAGAATAATTTTTTACATGTTTTTGAGAGGTTTGAGGGGAGAGTTGTAACAGGTCCCTGCTTGTACTCTACAATCTTGGCTCCACCCCCATTCTGATTTTTAATGTCATACTCAGAAAATTTTCCAAGATAACCAAATAATGAGTGCAGCTGTCCTGAAAAGTGTGGTTCATTTTTTTTTCTCAAGACTCACTATTCTAGGAACCTATTGTGTTCTACTTAGGAACCTTCAGTGTTCTACTTAGGCTCCCACTAGATAACTCACTGCCCAAACTTGAAGCTATGTCTTGATTATTTTAACCCTTTCATTCCAGAAACTTATTCCTTTTGGACATGTTGTCTTAATTGCTGTTTGCTCTAATGAGTTATTCTTTCAGGAAACCCCAAGCCATGCTTCATTTTAATCCCTCTTTCAGAAAAATCTTCTCATGTGCTTCCTTGTCACAATTTGCCATTAAAGTTTCCCTCCCCTTTCCCATTTTGGAACCACAATTAAATCAGCTCTGTCAGTTATGGTACAAGTAATGCAGCAGCTTACTTCTTATCCTAGCTCTCTATTCCCATTTTCCCATCCCTCTAATTGTATGAAACAAAGAGAGCCTTCATGATCATCATTCACTCATCAGTATTTATTTCTTGTATTTGTTTAGTTATTTAAGGTTAGTGATTTCCTTGCTTTAGAATTTGTAACCTCTTGAACTTACTGTAGTATTTGGCACAGAGTAAGCATTTATGTTTTTCACCTATTCATTCATTCTGAGCAGAAAATAACTAAAATTTCTCTACTCTTTCATTCAGAGATTCTCTTGCCTGACATATGCCCCAAAGGGGATTCCCTCTATTAATGGGAAAAAAGACAAATATTTGTATTGTTACTTGCAGTAGAAACAAAAAAATATGGGGATAGGAAGCAATTGACCATCAGTTGGGAAACAGATAAATTGTGGTCCATCAACGTAATGAAATATTATCACTCCACTTTAAGAAATAGTGAATCTGATGAACAAAGATAAACAGAAGAATAATTTAAAACCAATACAAAATTAAATAAATAGAACTAAGAATAAAATATGCAATAGGTGTACAACAAAGTAGTTGAAAAGAACAATAATAAATAAGAAGAAAAAATAGATGAAATTAGAGTGGCCACACCTGATCTCAAAAAAAGTGCTTTGAGAAGACATATCTAGCTACTTGTTAGCTATTCAGGCAATGTAATCAAACAATGAAAAAGCATTAGAGGTAACCAGAGAGAAAGAGACTAAAGCCAAAACTCATTTGAGTGATTTCTAGAAGTCATATGACCAATTTAGGCAAAAACATCATCCCTACCCATCCTGTCAAAAGAGTTTCAAGTAGTTGTGGCATCATCACAGATGGGAAAAGAAGAATTCAACTGATGATGGTTCTTTCCTTTTAAAATATCTCCAAATCAACTCTTCTTCTTGCTTCTTGACCAATAAAGGGATTGCTTCATTACAACCAAAGTACATGAATCCTTCAGTCTTCATGATGCTTATACATATGTCTGCCTGTCTGTTCATATATCTGTTTTTTGTCTACCAACCATTAATTTATCTATTATTTTTCTATCATCTATCACTCTATAATTGATCATATTAATAACTATGTATTCTTACTACATCATTTTTCTTTAAAGTGTTTAGATAATAGTAGAGTGCTTGGTGTATGACATGAGAAATATACAAAAGTAACTGTAAAACAAGTTATGGTAACAATTACAAAAATGACTGTCATAGTATTAATAACATCTTTCTTTAATAATAACCAATGTTTACATAGCACTTTAAGGATCATAAAGTGATTTTCAAACTTTTTATGCATTAGATAAGGATTAGTTTTTTAAAAAATAAATTCAGTAACATCAGCAAGTCAAAGAGGGAGGGATGACATTTAGTTGAGGAGATCTCAGAAGACTTTAATAGAGGAGCTGGCCACTAACCTGGGCCATGAAGGAAGTGAGGGAAAATAAGGAGGAATAATTATATGTTCCAACTTTAAACCTTAATTGGGAGGAATAACAGTCCTTGAATACCATATTAAGGAATTTTTTCTTTATTTAGAAGGGAAAGAATCACTGAAAATAAAGTAGACAATCATTCTCAGAGTTAGAAAAACTTGAGTTCAGGTTTCACTTCTCAAACATTGGCTGTACTGGGTAGATCATTTAGTGTCCAATGCACTTGGACCTCTCTAGACTTATGAATTGCAGCATTTATTCATTTGTGTTGAAATAACTAGTTCCCCACCATTACTAACCACTAGAAACTCCCTACATTGATGAAATCAAGGTCTGAACCAAAACCAAACAAATTCTACTATTATCTAAACACTTTAAAGAAAAATGATGTAGACCTGGTAGGAAACAATGAATGAAGATCACAGGCATCAGCAAGAAAAAGCAAAGAGTTATATGTAGGAAGCCAGGAGAGTTTTAGGTGAGAAGATATTTAAAGATACTTTAGAAATTGAACAAGCATGTTAAATTGAATAGAATGTTGGATTCCATTTTGAATAAAATGTAAAAGGACCTGAGTTGTAATTGATTGCATATATGACCTTGGACAAGTTCTTCAACTTTTCAGGGCCTCATTTATAAAATGAGAAATTTAGAGTTAGTGGTCTCTGAAATACCATCTAACTCTATGATATTGTGATCTTATGTTAGGCAACGATTAATCAGTAGCATGCTTAATGCCAGGCTGAGTGTGCAGGGCAAAGCTAGTCAGGAATTCTATCAAGATGAATGCTGGAAAAATGGTTTTAGCATCTCAGGAAGAGAACAGCTTATATCTGATCAGATGAGATTAGTTACCAACTAACAGTAATCAAGATGGAGTAACACAACTACTGATTGATATTCCATGCTCATGGACCTAGAGGTCTTATACCTAGTTATTAAAAGAAGACAGTTTACAAGACACATGCAGAAGAGAGAGACTGTGTATTTCAAGGTGAAAAATGGTAGAATCAGGATTAGTTTTCAGAGACTTGCATAATATTCTGGTGTAGCTAATTAAATGTCCCTCTACTTTACCCTCATTTTCCTGGCTAACAAACTCAGAGGCCAATGTTTTACATCTACAACCCTTGAAATAACTTTCTCTAAACCCTAAGTTAAGAATCACTGGATGTGTGGTTAGAAAATTTCTTACTTCATGCCATTATTTAAATATGTTAGTTCAAGACAGAATGTTTTCAAAGCAAGATGTAATTATTCAAGCAGCCTTTGGGGCCAGTGAAGCTGAAAGGCTAACATTGAACCACCATATGCTGTATGCATGGGAAGGAGTTGGCTGCAACTGAACATTTAAATCAATTTCTTTCTTTGAACAATGAGATGAAACCATCTAATTCTTCCAGAAGCTTTGAAAAGGATCACCTGTTGGATCCAGACATGGGGTAAATTGCTTTCATTTGAATACAATTTGGACTTTGCTCAACTAATCTCAATTTGTTAATTGCATTTTGGAGGAAGAAGAAATTGAATGAAACAACTGGTTCTTGTTATAACTGTGCCAGCCGTGGCTTACTGTGTGTAGTTCCAGAACCATGCCTTGTTAGTCAATAAAAGATGGACTTTTCAAACTATAATAATTAAATCTTCCTCAAGAAAACAAACTACAGGATCATGGTTATATGCTATATTATAATAAAGCATCTTCTACTAAAAATATAATGGTCTGTTTTTAAACTGATAAAGAACCTAAGCCCTTTTTCACTATCTGTGAAGGCAATCTACCTTGGGCTGTGGATGGAATATTATCTGCTAGGGAGGCAGAACACGGATTCACTGAAGATTCACTGAAGAACTTATTGACAATCATCTATATAATTCATCTATATTATTTAGGTCAACAGAATGAAGTCCAAATGTCTTATCTTAGTATTCTAGGCTATGTCCACAATGATCCAGTCTACTTTTCAAGGCTTATCTCTTAATGATCCCTTTTAAACATGTGTTGCAGACATCATAAATTTCTTCCATATATTTCTCTTGTCTGTGTACCTCCCACCACACTGTTCTCCATAGCTAGAATATACTGCTTTCAAGATATAACTGCTGAAATTCTGCCTGCTATCCATGGTGGTCCTTAAATAACTTTGCTTACAGTGAGACTTCCTCTAGCTTCAAGGGAATAGTAAAACCCTCTGTTAAAAGGACAGGAATTAGAGAGGATAGAAAGGTAGTGATCTAGGCAGTGAACTCCTTGAGAAAGGAGGATGAATGTTCTGGAGCAGATTATACCAGTAGTAAAAAAAAATGAGTTGGGTGGAACATTTGGATTAAATGAACTTTTAAAGAGAAAAATAGCTTATTGAAGGAGGTACAGTCTGTAAGTAATAGTATTCTGACTCTTCTAGGATTAGCTTGTGTATTTAGGGGAGAGGCATGAACAAAGATAGTGTTTTAGATACTAGCAGAAGTTGTAGCACCATCAAAAGGGAGCCAGTCTCAGTGAAATATGAATAAAAAGAATGCGGGACAAAAACATCCAAAGTGAGGATAGTCTTTTTCTTTCTCACATGGACAATTCTCTAGGGCATGGTAGAAGACATGGGCAGGACTGCTTTGGAACATAACTGGGGTAAGGGTGAGGAGGATGAGCTTGGAGAAAAAGGAGGAAAAGACAGGAGATAGTTTTCTCCTAAACGTTTGTGATTGATCAGTACAGGATGAGAAACAGGAAAAGTGATAGGAGTAACCTATGACCTATGGCTTTTCCTTCTATAATTGGGAGTCTAAGGTGGTAGTAGTTGGAGTGGGAAGGTTATAGATGGTGATCCCCTGCCATAGTGGTTGGGTCTAGCTTTTGTCCCAGTGCGTTGGGTGTCGTTCTTTTTTTCAGTATTTCTGGTAGAGGAGGAAGTGACTGTTTATTACCTTTAGGACTGAAATGTTCAAGACTTTTGGTACCATAGAGGCTTTCTTAGAAGAGTGTTTTAACAGTAATACAATAGAATGTATAAGATAATTAAAAAAATCATTTCTCCTGAAATGGTTAACTTTTTTTTAAATTCACAAATTTCTGGCTAAGAAAACCTGTTCAAGAATAAAATAGCAATTTCTCTGTTTAGCCCTTAATGACCTATACCACTTTTCTTTTCCAGATTCTGAAATAAAGCTAAACTGTCCCAATCTTCTTTGATCCTCATGTAGCATTGCATATCCCATCCCCAAACCTTTCTCAAATTGTTGTTCACACACGTTGTTTCACAGAAAACACAGAGGAGGCACTGGAGTTCTGGATTCCAGTCTCTGATAGATATACTCTTGATCTGGACAGACAGGAAGGAAGACAGCTTTGAAGACGTTATTCTAGTCTGAAATACTCAAAAGGTAGTTGCTGATAATGGGAGCAACAGTTCATATAGTATTCCCTAATCACCTTTCTTATAAGGACAGAAAAAAGGGGGGCAATTACCCCTACATCTCAATGGGAACAAACAAGACAGGCACGCCTTGTACACTCCTCTACCCCTAAAACCTCCATGAAGGCCAATTGAATCTGTTATTCACTACTCATATCATAAATGGGTTCCCCTACAGGTTCCCCTATTAGGTTCCCCTATAGATTCCCCACTCTGACCGGTCCCCACTTGCTTTACAGAGGAACAGACAAAGAATATACCTTGCCAACATTAAGCTTACAGGTAATCTTTTGACAATATCATCATTCTGTGCAGGCCTAGTAAATATCATGTTATATTACCCCTCTATCTTATGGCGTAGTCTTAGTAGGACTATCTCTATGACTCTAGGAACTACTATCTGGGATCATTTGGCCTATTCTGGAAGTTATTATCTAACACCTGGAAACTAGACATTGCCATGGCCATGGATCTGAGAAACTAATCTCTAAAAGGATAACAAAATCCTCCTTATTTACCCATGTGTAGAATGCAATCCCCTTTCATGTCCTCTTGAGTTTGTCCTTCTCTTTCTTTAAGATACTGTTGAAACATCATCATTTGAATGAAGGCATTCCCATCCCAAATCCTATTGCTCTCATATCCATAAAATTGTGAGCTTAACTACTTGTATATATCTGTATGTATTCACTTTAAATTTATTTAAATGTATTTAATTGTTGTCCTCTCCCACAATAATATAAGCTTTTAGAGAGTAGAAATTGTTTCATTTTTGTACTTATAAGTCCAAAGCCTAACACACTGCCTGACACATAGCAGATGCTTGATAAATTCATGATTTCTTGATTATTTTTCAGAAGCATTCCCATCCTGTTGGTGAATCTGAGTTGGGGAATGCTGATACTCTGAATCCATATTTCATTTTTCTATTGATTGATATTACTTCAAGATAGCTTGTCCTTGAGTATTACAGTGTAATACACCCCACCTACTTATTTCCTTCAAAGCTTGCCTCTATCTGACACTTTGACAAAGTTTGTATCAACTTTGTTTCTGCCTAGTCAAGTTTCAGTGACACCTGACTCCCGACTCCACTACAGACTGTACTACCACTTTCACCATTCCTGCATCAAACTTGCCAGTCATTTCTGAAAAGGGATTTCTTATTGTATATCATCTTGGAAGTCAAAGACATATTATGCATGAAGGGGATGGGATCTTGTAAGGGAACTGAAAAGAGTTATATCTACTATTGGAAATGTGATAATAACTAAAAAAATTAATCCATAAACCAATCAGTTTAAATCACCAAATATTACTATGTGCCACATGCACAAAATACTCGAGACAGAAAAAAAGGTAAATACAATACCAATTGTCAAGTACCTTAAAGTCTAATAGAGGAGACAGCATTTAAATAAATATACACACATACTGTATCTGTGATAGTTGAATTTAACATTAGAAAGTAAGTCAGTAAGGGAGGAAAAAATAAAATCTATATTGCATAACATAAAAATTTCAAGAATTCTACAGATCCATGATGCAATGTACAAACATTGTGTAATATGATAAAGGGGTTTTGCATTGTGGTGGGTAGAACTTTGGACTTGGGGGTCAATGAGAACAAAACTAGACTTAGTTGGTACTTCTGATGCTCACTACTTGTGGGACCTTGGATAATTCTGTTGGAAGCCCCTGCTGTAGACCTGGGCAGCTCTGCTGGAGTGTGCTCTGTGGTGGAGGAGAGGTGCTGAGTAAACATTTTGAGGAAAGATTTGCCTTCTCTACTGTTACTACTATAAGTTTTTACCTACTCATGCTTCTTGTTCTGACCCATGGAGAAAATAGAAATTGCTCTATTTCTTGTGAATAATTCCAGATTTACAGATATTTGAGAAGACATGAGGATTATAGAAAATATGCAGTCCTCCAATATTTTGGATATTTTAGCTGAATAGCCCCCAAATTAATTTCATATTATGCATAATAGGGCATCATCTCTATTGTAGAGGGCACTGTTCTTTATCAGTTATCTGGAATCATGGCTGATAATTTACCTGATTAACATTCTTAAGTCTTTTAATATTATTCATTCTTATGTTAGTGTTGTAACATCATATATTATTATTCTACTTCTGTTCATGTCACTCTGTATCAGTTCCTATGAGTCTTTTCATACTCCTTTAAAATCATCTTGTTTTTCCTCCATTATATTTAAATACCATAATTTGATTAATCATTCCTCAATTGATGGACACCTCATTTTGTTCTAGGTCCTACCTTCATTCATTTAGACTTTGCATGGCATTTAAAATCATTTATAACCTGGTTTGTGTCTCCCCTTCCAATTTCTTTATGTTCCTCCATGTACTCTGATCAAAGGATAGTGGTTTTCCTGCCATTGCTTACATACAAAACTCTTACCATTTCTACTAACTGCCCTCTATAACTGGAATTTTCTCCTTTCTCATCTCTCTCTCTTTTTCAAGGCTTTTTCAAGTCCCAGCCAAAGTTCCACATTCTACAAATCCTCCCTAAAATTAGTGCCTTCCATCTTTATGTCCATTTTAGTTGTTTATATCCTTGTATATAGTTGATTGTATATTGGTGAGACTCCATCAGACTTTGAGTATTTAAGAGCAGGGACTGTTTTTTCTTTCTTTCTGTCTTTCTTTGCATTGCTAGTGCTTGGCACATAGTAGGACTGTATCAATTACTAAGTGACTTGGCTGATAGATCAATATGGTGAGATGTATTTCCTTTTTTTTTCTTTTTGGAGGGATTAAACTTGATTTCTATGATGTAGGGAAAGTTAGTGGTTTTGTAAAATCCTTCCTCTAGTAAAGATCATGAACTCTATTTCTAGTCTTAGAAAATTACCTGGGATTTGAAAGGTTAAATAAGTATCCTGAGGTGACTTAGTGGACAGGTATAAATAGATCATGAAGAGGAAATAATCATAATATGCAAGATGGAATGATGGTACCTGAATATACTCAATTTATCCCCTAGCCTTTATATGTGTATTCACCTAAACTATTCTCAAAGAATATTTGTCTACTATTTTTTAACACATTTTCAGAAAAAAAAGAGTTAATATAAACAATAGAAAATAACCACTCTATGATCTCCTGGCCATCACAGCTGAAAAATCATAGTGTACTGGTGTCTTATACTTTGGTTAGTATGAGGTATTCAACTAATAGTGTGATGCTGTGACTGGAGCATCAGAAGTCAATGACTTCTGGTATGTTATCTGTTTCACCATTTACTGCTCTCTTTCAGAAGGATAAACTTGAAGCGCCATTGGAAATGAAGAATTGAATGATATGGGTTGAAATCCCATTGCTCCTCACTAACTAGTTGTTTGAATCTGAGCAAGTTATTTTCTTCCTTTGAGCATCATGTTGCATCTGTAAAATGGAACAGATAAACTATAAGATCCCTTAAGTACATTCAAACTCTAATGGGTTGTACTTTCTATTGTGTCTTTTTTCTATCCCCTTTACCTGGCTTCTCTCTATCAGCGGGTGGTTGTCAGGATGTTTTGTTAACTCAATAAATCACATATATGAACTATAGGTGGACAGGGCCAGATCACACTGTGATTACAAGGACAATTCAAAAAACACATATGCTGGACCCATATAGGGATTTCTAATAAGAATATAGGATGTTTTCTTGGGGTGAACCTTCAATCAGGTGACTGAGATTAGGATTCATGCATAAATAGCATTAGATTTAGTCATGTCCTCCCCTCCCCCCCCACTTTTGTCTTCTTTTCCCTTTACTCTCTTTACTCTTTTTCTTTATGTCGTTGCAATCACCTTGAAAAATAAAATATGTCTCTCCCCATTTCTTCCTCAGTACCTATCACATATGAATGTCCCATCTTTTTTCACTTCTTTCCAAAAATAAATTTGGAGAAATTTTCCATGAATTCTTTTTTAGGCTTTAAAAATGAACAGAAATCTTACAATAGCTCTCGGTTATCCTTTAAAGTTTAAATAGCTTTTTTACTTCACTTATAAGGGACACAATAAACCTGAGAGCCAAGAATAAATATCTAAAGAGGGGCAAAAGAAGTTGAGTGGTCTTAATGGGTACATTGAATTGTGAAGAATATGTGAGAAAATTCAATGAATAATAAAAGACCGTCATGAAAGGAACAGAAAGGCGAAAACCTTGGACTGTGCCAAATTATTCCAACCGTTATCAATTTTGATTATTCTTTTTGTTTTCTATCTCCCTAGTGGACAAAAAAGTGTAGATATCTTTATTCTTGTTTACATATGAGGAAAAGAAAGGTCAAATGAAGAACGGTCATTGAGAGTTTGAAGAAACTAAAGAAATCGTGTAGTTTACTATATAATCTCCCAAAAGAGTATTCTATATACCTAGAAAAATATAATCATAAACATATGTAAGCACAAAAGTTCAAGTGTTTCAAGATAAATAATGGAAGGAACCCAGTTTTTCCAGATATGAAGCTATACTACCAAATGAAGAATAATTGATGAATTGTTTGTGTCCTCAGCTGATATCCCCCCAGTGTGAATAGATATCAAGCAATACGAGATATATTAATTAGGCCCTCTGTGGTAAAATCTAGTTGATGATTTGGCAATCATCTATTCCATTCCATTCATTTTGTAGATACAATGAAAATGAATTTTCATAGGTTAGTTCTGCAATTAATAATTAATATTGAGTTGGAGGAAATAGATTGACTTCCATAATGGAAAACTTCATAGACTTGTCCTGAAAAGCATTTACTTAATTCATCCTAATGCTTTTTTTCCCTTTTTTATTAATTAATTTATTTTTAATTTTCAACATTCACTTTCACAAGATTCTGAGTTCCAGGTTTTCTCCCCATCTCTCCCTCTCCTATTTTCCTGTAGGGTAAGATAGATTTCTAGATCACATTGCCTATTTATCTTATTTCCCAGTTGCATGTAAAAACAATTTTTAACTTTCATTTTTAAAACTTTGCATTCCAAATTCTCTCCCTTCCTCCCTTCCCACCCACCCTCATTGAGAAGGCAAGCAATTTTATGTAGGTTATCAATGTGTAATCATGCAAAACACTTCCATGATAGTCATGCTCTTAAAGACTAACTATATTTCCCTCCATCCTATCCCTCCCTCTATTTATTCTGTTCTCTCCTTTGACCCTGTCCCTCCTCAAAAGTGTTTGCTTCTGATTACTCCCTCCTCCAATCTGCCCTACTTTTGATCATCCCTCCCTCTTATTCCCTTGAACCCTCTTTTCCTGTAGGGTAAGATTGATTTCCACACCCAATTGAGTGTGTATGTTATTCCTTTTTTAAGCCATATCTGATGAGAGTAAGTTTCACTTGTTCCTCCTCACCTCCCCTCTCTTTGCCTCCTCTGGAAAAGCTTTTTCTTGCCTCTTTTATGTGTGATAATTAACCCCATTCTACCCCTGCCTTTCTGCTTCTCCCTCTACATTTTTCCCACACCCCTTAATTTTAGTTTTTATATATTATCCCTTCACATTCAACTTACTCTATGCCTTTGTCTATATCTCTCTATCTACCCACCTATCTGTCTATCAGTCTGTAGATGTAGATGTCAGTCAGATATAGATATAGACAGAAATAGACACCTATATCTATATGAATTTCTCTTCAAAGATAGATAGATATGGATATATCTATATTTAGATAGATAGATAAATAGTTAGATAGATAGATAGATAGATGTGTGTATATACACATTCTTTCTAACTATCATAATACTGAGAAAGATCTTATGGGTTAAAAATATCATTTTTCTATATAGGGAGGTAAAAGGTTCAACTTTAATGAATACCTTATATTTTCTCTTTGCTGTTTACCTTTTCATGATTCTCTTGAGTCTTGTATTTGAAAGTCAAATTTTCTATTCAGTTCTGGTCTTTTCATTAAGAATTCTTGAAAATTCTCTTTTCACCGAGTGTCCAATTTTTCCCCTGAATAATTATACTCAGTTTTGCTTGCTAGGCAATTCTTGGTTTTAATCCTAGCTCCTTTGCCCTCTAGAATATTATACTTAAAGTCCTCTTATCCTTTAAAGTAGAAGCTGCTAAATCTTGTGTTACCTTGACTGTATTTCCACAATAGTTCATTTGTTTCTTTCTGGCTGCTTGTAATATTTTCTCCATCATCTTGGAATTTTGGAATTTGGCTATGCTATTTCTGGCAGTTTTCATTTTGGGATCTCTTTTAGGAGTTAATTAGTCAATTCTTTCAATATTTAGTTTACCCTCTGACTTTAAAATATCATTAATAATTTCTCGAAAAAAAATGATGTCCAGGCTCTTTTTTCTATCATAGTTTTCAGATAGTTCAATAATTTTATCAATATCTCTCTTGGATGTATTGTCCAAGTCAGTTGTTTTTCCAATGCAATATTTCACAATCTTGTATTTTTTCATTGTTTTGGTTTTGTTTTATAATTTCTTGATTTCTCATAGAGTCATTAGCTTTCATTTCCTCCATTCTAATCTTTAAGGAATTATTTTCATCAGTGAGCTTTTGGGCCTCCTTTTCCATTTGGCCAATTCTGCTTTTAAGCATTCTTCTCATTGTTTTTTTGGACCTCTTGCCATTTAGATTAGTCAATTTTTAAGGTGTTATTTTCTTCAGCATTTTTAGGGAGGTCTCACTTAGCTAACTCTTAACTTATTTTTCATAATTTTATTTCATCACTCTCATTTCTCTTCCCAGTTTTTACCTCTACTTCTTTTACTTAATTTTCAAAATCTTTTTT
>CM053771.1:96759084-96774197 GCA_028658325.1 Potorous gilbertii
ATAGAAAGTTATCTGGCCCTACAGGACAAAAGAGAAGATGGGGTCAAGAGAAGGGAGGGCTGATAGAAGAGAGGGCAGATTGGTGATAGGGGAAATAAGAATGCTCAGTGTACTGGGGTGGGGGGAGGGGACAAATGAGGAGAAACTTTTGGAAACCCAAACTTTGTGAAAATGAATGTAAAAAGTTAAATAAATAAATTTATATTAAAACAAACAGATTAAAGAAATAGCCTTAGGAAAACCTGGTTAGAACTACATGAAGTGATGCAAAGCCAAGTGAGCAGAACCAGGAGAACAATATATGCAGTGATTACAATACTATAAAGACAATCAATTCTGAAAGAGATAGTAACTCTGATCAATACAATGACCAGCCAAAATTCCAAAGGAGTGATGGAGAAACTTGTTATCTACATCCACAAAAAGGAGTGATGGACTTAGTGTGCAAATTGAAGTATATTTTGTTCTATTTGATTATTTTATATTTTATAAAAAATTTCCTTTGAATATCTTCATATATTTATAATTAATTTTTCTTGTCTTTTCAATGTATAGGGGAGGAAGAAAATTTGGGAATTAAAATACAAAAACAATTAAAAATGATGAACCAAATCTGGTTAGATTCTTTTAATCAGGAAATAAAATTTTGTTACATACCTTCTATGTTCCATGCAGTGTGCCAAGTATCAACACTCAGGAAAGGCAAAAGACAGTCCCTGTCCTCAAAGAGTTCAAAATCAAATGGAGGAGACAACATATATCTGTATCTATATCTATCTATCTATCTATTCATCTATCTATCTATCTATTCATCTATCTATCTATCTGTATATATATAAAACTGAAAAACATGTATTTGGTGGAAAGCATACCTGCTTCAGGTATACCATGAATTTCATGAGGGCAGCTGGGTTGGAAATGATGAACTGGCAGCTCTATGCACCCTAGTTAAGTGAAGGATTTGTGAGGATTTCTCTCTACTGTCTTTCTTTCACCTTTACCAACCAGAGGAAAGGAAGACATCTTTCAAAATGATGACATTCTAGAAAGGCATGATGAAGTTCAGGAGCAGGAGTAGAAAATAATTCAATTAAGAATGAATATGTATAAAAATATATGGTGGATTAAAGATCAGCTACTTACTTTTTTGAGACCGATGTCAATAGTCATTTAATGTAACATGATGCAATCATTTAAAGAATTTCAATATGAGTCACATATTTGAATAGGTGACAATAGTCACAATATTGGATTCAATATTTAGCTACAATTTTAGATAAAAAATTTAGAGAGTAAGGCAGTGTCATTGTGCTGTTATCCATGGTCAGGACATACAGGGTATTCTATTTTAGTTATGTATACACATCTTGGGGAAAACAAACAAATATCAGTTGTTGTTCAGTCATTTCAGTTGTGCCCAATTCTTCATGATACATTTAGAGTTTTCTTGGCAAAGACACTAGAATAGTTTGTCATTTTCCTCTCCAGCTCATTTTTTAAACGAGAAAACTGAGACAAACAAAATTTTGTGTCTTATCCAGGGTCATACAGTTAATAAGGATCTGAGGACAGATTTGAAACCAGGCCTGGTGCTTTATCTACTGCACCACCTAGTTGCCCTAAGAATACCAATTAAATAATGTAATTTATTCTTTGTGATATAGAGCATTAGAGATTTGCATGCAACCCTCAAGAAATTAAGTGACTTACTCAAGGTCACACACAGTCAACATATATCACAGGTGGGACTTCAATCCAAGACATCCTGGCTCTATATTATCTCATAGTACAACCATCTTAATGTTAATTAAGTTATATGACAGCAATTTTATTTTTGCTAGTCACTGTTGATTGGGGAAATATATATGGTAAATCTATCAGTTTTTCAATGCTTTTTAATTAATGTTGTTTCTTTTTACCAGCAAAGCACCCAACTGCCCTTGAGAAAAAATCATATGTGTTTGACATTTTACTTTTTCAGTCCACAAATATTTTTTTCTTATTTAACTTACTGAGTAAAACTTCATGGTTTGTCAATTAAATATAGATCAAATTGTGCAATGTTTTTTGCTTATCTGTGCTCATGGATGCTTTAAAATAGCACTAAATCTCCTTGGGGGAGGTCAAGTTTATAAACCACTGAGCCAGAACTATCTAAAGGAATGTGATGTGGATAATGAGAGGATACACATCTATACTTACAAGCAACAGTTGAATTAATGAGTGTTTATTCTGCTGAAGGAAAAATTTAAGAAGTATATGATATTGCTTTTTAAATATCTTAATGAGTTGTCATGAGGCTATAGATTATATGGCCCAAAAAGGCAAAACTTGCAGTTGTGGGTATAGAAACCGTAGAGAAATAGATTGCAGCATGATTGAAGGAAAGGCTTCCTAACAATTAGAACTGACTAATTAAGGAACAAGTTTGTGTCTTGGCTGAGTAGCATCTCACATATTTATATAACTCCTTCAACTTTGCAAAAACATTCTTATAATTCCCTCATGAAGAAAGAGTAATAGGCTTCATTAGTCTAATTTTTTACATGAAGAAAGAGAGGTTCAAGGAATTCTATGGAGTAAGTTACACTCCATGGCAGGACTGAATACCCACTGAAGGATATAGTTCCTTTAAGGATATTGTATGGGGTACTCATGCTGCAGGCACAGGTTGAACTAGATCAGGTTTTTTTAACCTATGATCCACAGGAGCCTGTGGGTAGATTTCAGGGGGCCATAAACTTGGATGAGGAAATTAATACATCTTTAATTGAATTAACCTTTAAATGAAATTTAGGTTTTCTTTTCAATATGATACTTTTAATGTGAGTTTCTGAGGACTCGATAGGCATTACTAGATAGTTAAATGGGTTCATAACAGAATCACCTAGACTAGATTCTGTCTGGGGCAGTTAGGTGGCTCAGTGGGTAGATTGTCAAACCTAGATTCAATAGATATGAATTCAATCTGGTCTCAGACACCTACTAATTGCCTCAGTTTCCTCATCTATAAAATGAGTTGGAGAAGCAAATGGCAAACTACTCCAGTATTTTTGCCCAGAAAACCCCAGATGGGGTAATAAAGAGTCAGACATGACTGAAAAATGACTGAGCAATATGACCAGATTCTAACTAAGTTTAAGTCCAACTCTTCAATATTTCTTTGTGATGACATCTATAAAACAGCTAAAAAAACAAGATGAAGAAATGTAGAAACATATTCAGATTATGAAAATAAAATACCATGTAGTGCCTTAGGGGGAAATCATGAAAGAGGTGATTTTTAAGATGGAAAAGAAAGCATTTATAGTATCTTAATATTCAGTTAAAACTGGAATCCAACCAGAGATAGTTGCTATAATAAAGTTAGTAATGTCTAATTAAATTTTCTGTAGCAAAGTTCTGAATAATCACAATGTTCGAGAGAATACATGACCTAATTTTTGGTAATGAAAATTAATGAAAAATCATATATATTTCCAAGCAAGTCAACAGGATGTCCTAGTAGAGTGTTGAATGGATTTGAAGGCATAGACCTGAGATTAAGTTTTGCTATTCTGATCTTATAAAGTTGATTAACTTGGGTCAATTTGCTTCATCTCTCTGAACTTCATATTTAATATTTCTAAAATTGAGAAAATAACAATAACTCAAATTTTAAAATTTCAAATATTTAAAATTTCTGAGGTTTGCAAAATTCTTTACGGAGTTTTGTGAGGAAATTATTCTAAGTGTTCTCCTCGTGTTCACTTTGTGGATGAAGGAAACTTAGTCTTGGGAGATTAAATTACTGGCCTATGATCACCAGGTTGTTGATGATGATATTGATATTGATGAAGATGATGATGATGATGATCATGCTTTAAAGCTCAAATATCTGAGTTCATATATATGCATGGTCTTCATAAGTTTTTTAAAGCACTATATAAATGTTAGGTACTACTATCATTTTGAATACACTTCCTAGCTCTGTGACCAAGGAGAAATTATATAACTTTTCTCAGTGTCAGTT
Organism: Potorous gilbertii; assembly: GCA_028658325.1. Lineage (NCBI taxonomy): Eukaryota > Metazoa > Chordata > Mammalia > Diprotodontia > Potoroidae > Potorous > Potorous gilbertii. The sequence continues at coordinate 96,763,097 of CM053771.1, forward strand.
TCACCATCTATAAAGAGCTAATAATAATATATGTAATCACAGTCAGTTCAGTGAAATGACTAGAGATCCAAATGACTCGGATGCATACTAAGTCCTTGAACTCAGAAAATTTGTTTAACTTTTTGGTATTCTAGACTAGGGGTGAGGAATCTGTGGCCTTGAGGTCACATATGACCTTCTTGATCCTTGGCCTTCTGAGTGAGTCCAAGTTTTACAGAACAAATCCTTTCATTAAGGGGATTGGTTCCATAAAGCTTGGATTCAGTCAAAGGTTCTACATGTGACTTTGAGGCTGTGGGTTCTCCACCCCTAGTCTAGACAATTCTTTGGACACTAAATTGCAAAGTGTTGACTTGTATCAATAAAGGGAGTTTCATCACCAATGAAATCACAAGTTTAGTCGTTACTTCTTACATTCTATGAGGTGCTTCATATTCTCTGATTTATATCTCACCACATTCAAGCAAAACAAACACCATAGGTATCTGTCTAGATTTGAGATTTCATCACTTAAGGGAACTTTCCAGATTTGAAAAGCCTCTTCCCCAATAGAGAGTTTTTAAAAAAATGAATAGATAATAGTCTGCAAGATGTTTGAATAAAATAAAGTGACATAATCATCATCACAAAGCTATTATGTATCATAGGATAGGGTAAAATTCACATCTTTTTATTGTGTGGCCAGTCACTTTTGTCATGCAGTCTTTCATTATGCCACTGTCCCCATTAATTAGTTTAACTGAGACACAGAGAAGTTAAAAATTTGTCCATATCAAATAATTTGAAAGTCTTTTAGTCAAAAAAGAACCCATGCGTTATTCCTATAGGTCCAGTGTGCTACTACAGTTTCCTAATGATGTTTTTGACTATTGATTGGTTTCTAAGAAATGTACTTAAGAATGATGCAAATAAGGTTACTTATTATCTTGCAAAGTACATACGTAGTGATCAAACTTATAACTAGTATGGTTATTGTTTGTTTGGCTCTTCCTCTAATTCATTATTTCATGTTAAATATAGTCACCATAAATACTAAAAAAATATTTTGAGTCATGATCCTTTGTTGCCTTTAAAAAATCCTTCAGAAGAGAACTATCTAAATTAAAGAATGCCAGTTAATGCAGTTAGGAGAATGTCACAGTGTAAATAAAACATTGATATTGTGGAAAAGCAGTGTTTTTAATACAAATACCATTTAGAATACCACTTGAAATTGCTCATCTTTCCTATAGTTGAGTTTCTAATAGCTAAGCATGCACACAGTGATGTCTGGGAAGAGAATGTTCATTATAAAAATGATAAAGAAAAATCAATGCTTTGAATATAAATGATCTATTTGTAGCCAAGCTTCAGGAGTTTTGGAATAAAAGCCAACAAACAAAATGAAATTCTTAATAATATTGCCATTTGAACACTGATTTATAAGAGTTTCCAGTCTTTGCATGATTCCCTGTTTATGCTGGCCACTTAACAAACAAGAAATAAGGCAAACCTTGGCAAGCTCTGTTGTCTCAGAAGAAGGCTCATTTCTTATTTCTTCCATATTTGGTAGATGATAGCAACATAAATATTAGTTTAAAATGGAAAAGAATGTTAAAACTTGATAATTTTTTAAAATGTCCTACGTGCTAGTTATAAATTAAGAAATCTAGATCAATTTGAAGTCTATTGGTTTCTAGAATTCCAAGGTCACTGAAAACTGAAGAGTCCCTTTCAAACTATAAAAAGAAGTAAAAAAATCAATGCCAGAATGAATTTGCTATGGCTACTGCTTTAGAATGATCTTGAGAAGAGATAGGAGGAAAGGTCCAGTGGTACCTTTGCCCTGTGAATATTGGCAGTCTTAAGATTGTATGAACTTCCTCCTTTCTAAAAGTATGACCTTGGCAAGTCACTCAACTTTTTTAATGAACCAGTATGTCTATTTCAATGAAAATTTTGTTTATTATATTTTGATATTGAGTTTACCAAATTCTTACATACAGTCATTAAATTACTCTCATAAGATCACACTTTTTATCACACTGGATATTAAGTATAACTGATATTTTTTTTCATCTAGTCAATGAGATTTAAATCAGGTAACTTGCAAGTTACTGAATTTTTTTTTCCCCTTCATATCTTTAATAAATTTCCAAATGTTTCATTATATATGACTTGGTGCAAGTTTGCATTATAATTTTCTATCACCTTTTAGGAATTTTTATAATTCATGAAAAATTCTACCTTTAAGTCTATTAGTACACACATGTGTATATATAATACACATATTTTATACATATTGATAATATTGCATACATATATACATGCATATGCATCCATATTTAGGATATATGTGTATGAGCTGATGTATCTATAAATGTACATGAATATATATTCATATACATGTGTATATAAGTATATGTGTAAATATGCATATGTGTATATGTATGTATGAATTTCAAGGTCATCATTATCTCTATGGTAATGAGGTTTCCATGACCAGTATAAACTTAAATAAATACCTTTGTGGCAGACATTTTAAAGTCTGAACAAAAAATCCTCTTATAGTAATTAAAATTTGATCATAAAGAGGCACACATTTTGCATGGTTACTTTGAGTTATAATCATTTAAAAAAACACAAAATTTGAAACACAACAAGAGCAAGCAATGGAACACTTAGGAAAGACTCAAATCTAATACTCAACTCTAAAAGAACTAATAAAAAAAGTTAGTAAAGCAACTCAATCTGATTCCGTTTAGTTATGGCAAGTTGGTATAATTAGTCCAGTATTAGTAAAAGCAAACAGACTTGATCTTTACTGTCAGAAAATAAAATTAATCTATTTCTTGACCCAAGTTAATAGCACAACATTGTAAGTTGAGCAAAGGAGGGACATAGGTCTTCATGCTGCTACTTCAATCTTCTGAACAATTTTTCCTTCTTTATATTCTCATCATGATTTTTTAAGCAGGTCTCATTCTTTCTTAAAACTTAATTTTGCTATTTTGTCTCCTTCCTTTCTTATTTCTAAATTGACCAAAAACTCTTGCAAAAATATGCTTTGTAAAGAAAGTAATACTATGGATGGTTAAATCCAGAAGAACATTTCTCATTACACATGGGCTTGTTTGTACACATTTATTTGCCTGTGGTGTCTTCCATTAGATTGTGAGCTCCACAATCTCTGGTATGTAAATACTTAATAAAGGCGTATTATCCGATAGACTGAAAAGATCTGAGTAGTAGGCTTCATCCTTGTTCCTCTGGAATTATGATGGATCATTGCACTTGCCCTATTTTTCTTCATGATGCTCTGATTATCTTAAACATTCCCCACCCCACACCCCCTTGTTCTAATCAGGTCATAAAGGTCTCATTTTTTTCTCTCTGAAACTATCAATTTTGTAATTTCTTGTGGTGCAATAATATTACTTTTATTCATTTATCACAAATTTTTTAGATATTCTGTAATAATTGATGAATACACACAGTTTCTAGTTGCTATTGTTATCCATTTCTCCCTAAAACAAAAGAGAGGTGCTATAACCATTTTGCATACTTGGACCATGAACCCATTTTCTTTGTTTGCACTGGTATTGCTGAGTGAAAAGAGCATGCACAGTTTAATGACTTAGAGTAAACATTTCCAAATGATCAGATCTTTTCTAAAGGGTATAGGTCTGCAAGCTTAACCCCCAACAGCATTTTAACTGATTTTCATTTATTCTTCTTCAAATCTCCTCATCGATATCACTATAAATAATAATACTGTTGCTTTGGATGGTGAAATTGATCATTTTTTCTTGGCTTTTCCTCTTCCTGAGATTCACTGAGAACACTTTCTTGTTCCTTTGTATTCAAATGAACCTATATTGAAAACTCACCAATGTACCTTTTCACTTCCATTTTTGCTTCCAAAACATTCTTTCTTATCTCCAACGGCTCCCAATATCTTTTCTACCATGTATCACTACCAAATTTAACTGAACAGGATAAAAAAATAACCTCTACATAATCCCTTTCAAAACCTTTATTCTTTTTTACTTTCCCTATCATTGTCAATGGTTGTATTATCTCCCCCATTTTCAGCACTCATGATTTCTAATGTCATTCTTGACTTCTATATTTCATTGTTCCTGACAGAAAATTGTAGAATCAAAGAATGTAAGATCTGGACAGGACCACAGATGTAATTTCCTTCCTCCAGTTTTACTCAGTGAGTTAATGAAAGTTCAAAGAGGCTTAAATGTCCAGTCACTGTGCAAATAATTTCTTCTTCAGGTTTTGGAAAGCATTTTAACCTACATCTTTCCTGGACACTCTCATTCTCATGCTTCTGTTTACATGCCATACTCAGCACTCTCATTATATACATGGTCTACTTAATAATTACTTATTTGGATTGAATATACAGAGGCAGAATTCCAACCTAATGTCTTGATTTCTTTAAACAATGTTCAGGATTATAACTAAAAGAAATTTACTTCAGATGATTTTTTTTACAATACTATATCATCATCATTAATGACACCAGTGTTATTGGCATAATTAGCATTATGATCCTAGTCAGAGACAGCATGGGATAGTGAAAAGAGCATTGGACTTGGAATCAGGAAGCAATGTTTCCAAATCCAGCCTTTAACTGACTGAGTAACACTCAGGAAGTTGCTCCACTTTTTTGGGTCTTAGTTTTCTCATCTCCAGAACATGAGTTATAATAGAACTTTTTATTACATAGATATCTGTGAAGACCAAATACACATAAAAGTATTTTCATATCTTAAACTATATTTACATAAAGGATCGTTTTATCATCAGCATCATCATCAATTCCTCATCCATTAAAAAAGGTGCCAGACCCTGAGTTAAAAAATTCTGGCTCTCAACCCCTTCCTATATGCGTAGCTTTGGACAAATTGCTTCTATCTTACAGCTCTACAACTCTGATCTAATAGGCACTTATTTTCTGGATACTGCTAACCGCTTATGCTAAAACATAGTTCAACAGAAACCTTACTCACTCAGACAACATAACTTTAGAACCTCCCAATCATTGTGAAAATAAGGACAGACAAGGAACTAACTAAAAGATTCCACTAAGTATTAAGAGTTTTAATAAAGGGTATGGACATCAAAACGATGTCCCAATGACAGATACTTTCTCTCTGCCTCATCACCAGTTATTCAGGTCCCTTTTCTGTGTTATCTTTTTCTCTTAGAGTATAAGCTCTTTGGTGGGAGAGATTGTTTTCCTTATTGGTTGTATATGTGTCCTGAGATATTATCATAGCACCTGACACATAGTAAGCACTAAACAAATGCTTGTTAACTTGTCTTGGCATATGGGAGGCAAAGTCATGGGACTCACTCTACAAACTTTAGGTAATAGGAAACTTTGAAAAAAGTCAGGAGTTTCCAATGATAGTAAGAAGTTCTTCAAGTTTTTACTGTAGACTGGGGCCATTCAGACTTACATAGTTTGTTGACTATTGAGGGCATCAGAGTTTTAGAACAAAATTCAGTATCTGATATTAATAGCAACTCAGAGCCATCAACACACACACACACATGTACACACACATGCATACTAGTAGTATTCTAGGTAATGAAGAATCATTTCATGGAGATATTTTAAAACAACTTCAAAGAGGCTAAGATTCAGCTCTTTGAAAAAAAATATGGGCATAGAAAATGAAGGATTCCTTCTCTACTGTTTCCAGATGAAGGTCCAATTTCTATACCTTCTTTCAATATGAGTATAATCCCGTCATGGTGGTCTTAAAACAAAACAAAACAAAACATTCATATCTCATACACACATTTAATTTTTTTCTGGAAAAGAAAAAAAGATGGATATATGTTGCCTGACATAGCTTTAAGATTACTATTTCACCTAAAAAGTATATTGTCATTTATCGCTAACATAATTTTTTTGGTATTTTTTCAGTGGAAGACATGTTTTATCTCTGCAAAGTTCCTCTTAAATTTTGAAGGAATTACAGGAAAACCTACCATTTAAGAGTACCTTCTTTGCTTTATAAGAAACAGGTGTAGACTTCATTAACAAGAATTTCCATTTCTGAATGTAGCATTTTCAGATTTTAATGGTTTCATCATATGACAACATATAACCAGCAAGGGAGAATAAAATAATATCATTTCCCCAAATGGGAACAATCATCTTGTCATGGTCTTTTGAGACTCTTCATGTTATCTTAGAGATTGAAGTTTCCTGTAAGGTCATGATTAGTTAAATGAGAAAAAAGAGCCCAAGCAACATTAAGTCTCTCAGAGAAGTAGTGGCATAAAGAAGATTAGAAAGCAGTCCTTCCAACTCTTAAGTTATGGTTCTCTGTATCATACCATGCTTCTTGGAAACAATAATAATTTCTCTGTATATGTCATATGACTTGCCTTTGGAGATAGTGAATTTTGCACAGTCTAAACTCAGAAACTGGTAGAGACTCACTGAAGAAGTTTTATGTTCTATGCTTATGGAGTAACCTATATCAGGGGTGGCCCTGTAGATCCTCAAAGTTGTCCATTTGACTGAACTCAAACTTCACAGAACAAATTGCCTTTAAAAAAGGATTTGTTCTCTAAAATTTGAATTCAGACAAAAGTCTACACCCAGATCCAGAAGGCTACATGTTCCCCACTCCTGACCTACAAGGTATCAGAGATGCTTTCTACCTCTCAGATTTTGTGAGTAAAGTCCTCAATATATTTTTAAAGTCAATCTTTTCTTTTAAAGATAATTATTATTTCTTTTAACTTTGTCAGAGTGACTTTCATATATTTTAAGCAACTTCCTCCCTTAACTCCTTAAAATAATTCATCCTAATTAATGATCTTCAAGTCCTTGTGTGTGTATATTTCTCTGTGTGTGGACACTCCCATGTTTATTAATAGAAGCATATACACTATTAATGATAACTGTTATAAAGTGCTTTAAGGATTACAAGTCTTTTTTTTCAAATATGATTGCAGTTGATGCTCTCAATGATCCTGGAAGGTAACAACTGTCATCTCTTTCTTACAGATGAGGAAACTGAAGCTAAAAGAGATTAAGTAACTTGTTTAGTATCACAGTTAATTAAGTGTCAGAGGCAGGATTCCTATCCAGGTCATCTTGACTCAAAGTCCCACATTCTCTTTCCTCAATATGACTCTATATATTTTAATATTTTTGACCTATTTGCATTGGCTTATTAGCCAAACAAGCAAGCAAAATCACATGCTCTCCTTTGGCTTACGTGGTTGTGATGGAGGTGGATAGGGTTAGGTGCTGTCCAATGTGCTGACGCTTATTCAATAATATACTAATCTCTTCAATACTATTTAGGTGTTTAAGTTAGGAACTTTGCAATTCCTTTAGGCATAGTCACATAGGATTCAGAGTTAAAAGCAACTCAGAAATCCTATTGTTGGATAATATGATCATACACTAAGAGCTTGAAGGGGCCCTGGAGGTCATCTCTTCCAACTTCTCTCATTTTAAAGATGAATACCCTAAGACTTAAGGAGGTTAAATGATTTTCCCAAGGTCAAAATATAATGTAAGACTCATTTGAACCCAGGTCTTCAGTCTTCAGAAAAAAGTATTTCTTTTTCTCCCAACATAGCACATTCCATGGGAATTGAATGCCTTAATTTTATACCTTAGGATATTGCTTTTCAGGGAAGGAATATAACAGAACTGTACTTCAGACCTCAGTTTTTTAAATTTTGTTTTGTTTTGTTTTATTCCAAAACTTTGTTTTATTCCAGTCATGCTTGTAAAGTCTCATACTATTTCTCATTATATGTCTGGGGGTGCCAAATTTATTATTTTTCCTAGTAATTCATGCTAGCCAGATGTGAGGAAGAATTAAGTACAAAGCTGTACACCTCCCTCTAAAGAAAGGGCTTAAATTTGAGGAGCAGTTTGGTTATATTAACTCCCTTTTAATTACGTCAATCCTTCTTTCCTCCTCCAGGTTGATTAATTTTGTTTCTCAGACATTCCTTGAACTTGTCAATGCCTTCCATGTTCTCAAAGGTGATATAGTGTGAAATCATTTTTTTCTACTTTCAAAATATGTAGCAAAGACTTTAACATTTCAAGTTTTCTATTACAAGCTACATAGGGTCATAACACTTAGGAAAAGGAGAAATACGTGAAGATTCCCATCCATTGTCTATAAACCTTCAAGATGCTTAACACGTGTACTCACATTATACAGATGGAGGGCTGGCTGTTTGTGAAATATCAAGGGAGATCTCTTGATATCAAGTGCTGCAAGAGTACTTTTTTATTGCCATTGATGAAAACACCACACCATTTGGCAAAACTACCAGTATCCTCTGAGAGTCCTATAAAGTAATGCTTGATTGCACAAGATATCCTTTGTTACTAGAATTCACTGCCAATTAAAATAATAAATAAGGAGCACAAGCAGTAGAGATTAGAGAGAGGGATAATTGTCTTTCTCTGCCATATAAACAAATGGCTAAAGAGAAAGAGCAGGTAGGAGTTTATTTTTCACTCCCAAGGTACTTTTTTTCCCCACTCAGTTAAAATGGCTGGAAGGAAACTTGAGTCACCATGTGGTAACAACAGCCTGAAGAAGGATTCTAGCTCTCTCAGGTCATAGGTGGACAATTTCATTTCAGTACTTCATTGAAAGATTCTTTATGTGAGTTTCTCTCTATGATGCTCTCAGAAATTCTTTTTTAAAAATGACTTTACCGGTGGGAATAGTATAATACTTTTACCCCTGCAACCAAAAAATAAATGCTATGTTATTTAAAGACAACAACACTTCCCATTTCTTTCACTTTCAGGTTGGAAAAAACAACACACTGTCCTTATAACCATGCTGTGAAGTAGTTTGGGCAAGTTTCATTGTTGACATTTTGCATAAGAAGAAAATTAGAATCATTGACATTAAATGACCTGATCAGGGTAATCCAGTTGTAAAGATCAAAATCTTTGAGTTGAACTCATTTTCTGACTCAAAGACTAGTAGTTAATGATGACATTCCACAATCTTTCTGTTGCTAGTAAGGTGAAAGGAAGTTTATCACAGTGGTTGGAACATATTAGTCACTTAATAAAATTTATTATTGAGTAGAATAGATTAACTTTGAAGTGACTCCTGATTTTTAAACGTATGAATTCTGATCCTTTATTATATTTCAGAGGAGGAAACTTTGACTTTTCTTTGGACTTAGTTCCCTATCACTGGAAACTGGAGGCCCATGCATCAAGGAAGCTATAGAGAAAAGACATATAGGTAGGGTTTGAAGTAACAACCTTTCCCTTTTAATTCATGTTTATGATCATTCCTTTTACATACGACAGGTACATATATATTTGTTCTCTTTTATGTATTTTCATATTAAATATATGTTAGTCAGTATATTTTCTTTAAGCATATTGTTTAATACAATAGTACTACATAGAAAAGTTCTATAGGGGAGGGTAATCAAATTAGGAGGGGTACTTGAGGGTTCCTAATCCAAAACACTCATAATAAAGATGAAAAAAAGAAGAAAAGATATATCAAGGGATCTACCTAAGGTTGTACCCAGACTCCATGAACCCAGATCTAGTGTCCTCTGTAGTACACCACATTGCTTTTCCAGTGGCATGTTAGGGGAAAAAAACATATATTCATTCACACATATGTGCATGCATATGAATACATATATTAATATTTGTATATATATAAATGAAAACAAATATTTTCCTATTTAAGAATATACAAATACACATGGACATATGTGTACACATAAATACATGTGCATATATGTATGACATAAATGTACACGTGTGTATTATATGGACATAAAGATATGTATTTGTATCTATGAATACTTAAATATAAGATACTTGTTTTCACACACATATAAACTTATATGTTTGTAATGCACATTTACATACATAAATGCATATGTATGCATTTACATACATAAATGCATAAATGCACATATTTGCATTGTGTTGTTCATTCATACCCAACTCTTTGTGACACTGTGGACCACAGTATACCACCGTGGTCCACAGTGTACCAGGCTCTTCCGATATGAGGGGCTCATCTTCTGATATCATCTCTTTTAGCATTTTAATATTGCCCATGGAGTTTTCTTTGCAAAGATACTGGAGCAGTTTATCATTTCCTTCTCCAGTGGATTACCTTTTGTCAGATCTCTCCACTATGACCTGTTCATGTTGGGTAACACTGCATAGCATAGCTTATAGTTTCATTAAGCTCCTTCCCTGCTATGATAAGAAACTGATCCAGGAGGGAATGTATATGTGCACATATACTTAAATATGAAAACATTTATTTTCTGCTTATGACAGCACTGGGGAGGAGGTAAGAGAGCCTAGATTCAACCTTCAGTTTTATTACTTAATACCCTTGTAGATTTGCTCAAGTTCATTAACAGGAACTTCATCTTTGTTATGAACAGTGGCAACTAGATGGTCTCTAATTTCATGACTATTATTTCTGATGCAGGATGTTTCTAGGTGGTTCTGAACCAATGTCCTTAAAGAAACCATATTGACTAAACACCCTTATAAATAGTGTCATTTAAGAAATAAAAAGTCTTTAGAGCTAGATGTTGGTTGCTTTACTCCCCAACTACGTATCACTCTTGTTAGTTATTCCAGTCATTCAACCTAAGAACCTAGAAATATCTTTGATTTTCCATCTCTCTCACATCTTAACATTTGCTCAGTCATCAAGTACTGATGATCCTCAAATCATTTCCTTCTTTATTGTTCCCCCAGTTACAACCCAAGTTTCCATTGTCCTGCTTTATTTTTTGCATATACTATTATATTATCTTGTTCACTGGTTTTTTCTATGGCGAGACTTAGGAAAAAGAGAAAATATATTACCTAAGCATAATGTCAAAAGACTTTGGCTCAATTTACAGTCTTTTTAATTGTTACTGTATCAAATTATGCAAGTCATTTCATGACTCTGGGCCTCAGTTTCTCCTTACAGAAAATTAAATTGTTCTTAATGATCTGAGGTCCTCTTCAAATCTGCCATGCTATGATTCCACCTTTCATGTCATTAGATTGTATTTCATATTCCTGACAGGTAACAAACAATTC
>CM053771.1:96774697-96803769 GCA_028658325.1 Potorous gilbertii
TCGCCCTGAAAGAAGGAATCTTTTCTTCCTTGTTTCCTTATAACATTTGGGTGTCTCATTGTGCTTTACCATTCTGTCTGATTTATATACATATCCTAGCTCCTTGATTGTATAATGAGCTCCTTGAGGACATGTCTTCTTCTTTGTAACCCCCTAGAGTCCAGTGAATAGTAGTATTCTAATAACTAGTAAGTTATTACCTGTTGAGGCAATGAATCCCATTTTTGGATAACTAACTTTTAGGAAACTTTCACTCCCTCCTCCCTCCCTCCTTCTTGAATGTTCCATCTATTGATTTTAAGCTTTTTCCTCAGTGAAGGCTTTATAGAGGCATATAATCATGTAAAGAACCCTGGAAAATGAACTGAAGGATGAGTTGTGTTTCTTTTCATGTGTGACACCAGAAACAACTCAGTTAATCAGTTTGGCTGATATTTCCTCATCTTTAAAATGTGAAGATTTGACTAAATGATTTCTTCCAGTTCTAAATCCTGTGATCACATGAGATCTGATTCTTGAACAGGGCTTTGATAGAAGGGGAAAATTTCAACAAATTGAGGGAGAAGTGGATTTTTTCCTAGGTATATTTATTATTATTGTATTAATTATATAATAATATATAATTATATTCACTTATATATTATGCAATACATAATTATAATTTATATTAATTATATTTTATAAATGATGGTAAGAAAGAAAGAAGGAAGGAAGGAACTAAGGAAGGAAAAAAGGAAGAAAAAAGAATAATGTGAAAAGGCATGGAGAAAGTTGGTCATGTAAAACAATATTAGCAAAATGTCAACAGTCAGGTTACCACAATAGTAAAGCCATCTACCATGTTTAGAGATCAGATTAGCTATGCTGTAATAGATGTCTTTCAATGTTACGCCAGAGGAGAATGAAGAGATAGAAAAGAGTAACTGCACTACCTATTTTCAGTAGAAAACAAATGACATTAATGACCAGGGCCAGACATCTGTTGATATATTTATTTTTCACCAGGAAAAAGACCAAAAAAACGTGAATGGTGGGGAGGGATTCTTGATTGTGTTAGTTCTCATTTCCAGATTATTTAAAAATAAGGAGCAAGGGAGTTATTCAGTTAGGCAACCTGGGCACTAAATAGCATTTACGCATTTTTTTCCTGGGTGCCATCTTTAAAATTAAATTTTTAATAACCTTTAAGTCTTGCAGCCTTGGGGGAATAATTTCCTTCACAGTGGTTCAAAGGTTTAATTTCACAGTAAAGCTTTTGAAATACAGTATTATCCCTTTTGTTCTAGAAAATTACTGTTAGAAAAAAATCGTATTTCAAAGTAATGACGGTAATGAGAAAAAGATATGGCTGAAACTTCAAAAGGGAAAAATGATAACCTCAGCTGCGTGGTCCTCTGGTGAGAATCTCCCCTGTGTATTCTCATTTGTAACAGTTCAAAAACCTGGGGAATCGTACAATCTTGCCACTGTGATGCTACTCAGGCTGTGGTCTCTGAGCAATTCCCTCTCATTTTGGGATGATATAGACATAAAGGAAGACATTAAATTTCTCATATAAATAAAATGCAATCAGCCTCCATTCCCACCATGTGGGTTTTCTGGAACCAGGTCCCCAAACCACATTATCTCTGGAATTTTGAAACCATTTTCATGGACATTAAAATACCCCATGTGATGCTGCACATGAAAAAAGGAAAAAAAAAACAGCAACACTCTAAGCTCAGCTTCCTTGCCCATTATTTTTGACAGGAGATGGCTTCCATGACCAGCTTTGAGTAAAGGGATTTGTTTTCTAAGCTGAAGTGTTTATTTGTTAGCTTCTCCCTCTGGCCATAACCTAGCATGTGCTCACTGCCTTATGGTGGAATGTAACCAGTACCAATACTCGCTGCAGCATTTCAATGGGAAATATATCAAAGGTCACAGATGATCAATACATACACTGATAGGGAAAGATTTGCATGCCTTTGTAGAAGTGTTGTCTGCAGGACACATAGAAAATTTTGAAGTATATAAATTCACGTTAACTGATTTATTAGAAATTCCACTTTTGTAAAGGAAGTTGGCACTCTGAGGTTGCAGTCATAAGAATTGGATCTGGTGATGGAAAAGGTATGGAATATTAGAATAAAAGCAACAAGGCAGAGGGAAGGATGAAAAGGAGACTTGTGTGTGCTTGTGGATGGTGGTAATGAGTAGCTCCATAAGGCAGTATAGCTTAGTGCAGAAACAAGTTTGGAAATCAAGGAAAGCTCAGTTCAGGTCCTGTCTCTTATAATTAATAAGTGAATTACTAAAGATGCTACTTAACCTCTTTGAACATCAGACAAGTCTATTACATAATATATTGCAGATAAGTTACAATTTGTAGTGGGGAAACTCTCTTCTGAAAGTCCCCACAATAAATAAAATCCCAAGTTGGAGGGAACAAAACTGATTTGGGTGGAGTCTACATAGACCCCATCTTTTGGCTAGCCAACTCATCAAATAGATATAGAAAGCTATAGGAAGTGTTCAAATTGCTCCTTATCTAAAGGGAGTAAAACAATTGCGGGAATGAGAACTAAAAAAAATACATAATTTAAAAATAGGCAATGAAAAGTGGCTATCAGGAGGCAAGTCATTTCTGACAAAGAAGGAAGACCTATGCAAAGAGAAGATAGTAGATGAAGAAAAGATAAAACTACCAATATAGATGGGGATATATAGAAATAATAACAGATATATCTATGTATCCATAGAGACCTATTTCTGATATACGTATATAGTTATATAATCTTGCTCTCATTATATATATATATATATATATATATATATATATTTATAATTGTAATTAACTTTTCTTTCATTTAAATTTTATTAACTTATACATTTATATACATATGTATATAAATATGAACATACACACATATATAAAGAGAGAGAATAGCAATTATGTCAATTTGGCAAAACATAGAGCATAAACAGGTATAATAATTAATAATACTAAAAAGGTAAACTGGAACAAGATTGTGAAAGGTTTTAAATGCCAAAAAGAGGTTCTATGAAAATTCTTTAAGGGTATACAATATTACTAAAGTCTCATTTTATGTATATTTTGGGGGGAACAACTATGAAGATGAGAAATTGAAGAAAGGAAAGGCTGGAAGCAGGGTCAATTAGGGGGACCTTAAAAAAGTCCAGGTGAAAAGGATTCAGCTTTTTGTGGTAGGTGTGTGAGTGGAGAAGAGAAGATGGATTCAAGACATTTGGGGGATATAAAATGAAATAGACTTGAGAAGAGTTTATTGATGATTATGATGAAGATGGGGGAGCTTAGCATAACTCCTAGCTGGCTAACTTGAATGACTCAAAGGAGGGTAGTACATTAAAAAAGACATGATACAGAATTTTGAAGGTGAGTATTTTCGAGGCAAGATGGTGAGTGCTATTTAGAGATGTTGCATTTGTGATGCCTACTGGATGGCGATTTGAAACTGTTTAGCTCTTTATATAGGTTTTTGGTTCTTAAAAGAAGACAACAGAAGAATATCAGAATCTAGGAGTCAACTGCATAAAGAAAAAAAGTGAAGCCAAACATAATTAATATGTCATCTATGAGAACTGACACACATGCACACAGTAGGGGACAGGGCATAGTTAATGATCCAGCAAGGGCAACTGAGCAGGAGTAGTCAGACAATGAGATGAAAGTAATATAGCAATGACTTAAAAACCCAAAGAGGAAAGGCTTTCCAGGAGATGATATTATACAATGTCAAATGCTTTAGACATTTCAAGAAATAGAAATATTGTGAAAAGTCATTAGGTTTAGCAATTGAGATATCATTTGTAACCTTGGGAAAAGTAGTTTCAATTCAGTGGTAGATTCAGAGGATAAACTGCAAGGAGATGAGAAATGAGGGTACCTTTTTCAACAGCATGTTGTGTCTCATAAATCATGATGTACATTAGAAACCAATAGTTAATGGCTATGTATGGAGAAAAAAGGCAAATTGTTATATTGGAAAGAGCACTACCCTGAGTATCAGGAGAAAGCTAGACCTCATCTTTCAAGTCAAGTCCATTCAAGAAACCTTTAGTAAGTGCCTACTATGTGCCAGGCACTATGCCAAGTGCTAAAGATACAAAGAAAGGCAAAGTAAAATCCCTGTTCTCAAGAAGTTCATAATCTAATAAGGAAGATAATATGTAAATCTGTGATAATAGTTGTTTAACTACAGGAAAGGGACTTAAACACTCTAGACCTCAGTAACTTCCTGTCTGTAATATGCAAACTACCTCTGTCTCACAGGGTTCTTGTGATGATCAATTAAGATGATATACATAAAATACTTCATAACATCAAAGTATTATAGGAATGTCAGCTATTATTGTTTCAGATACTATACTTGGCAAGAGGAAAAGGAAATTATTTGTCTTGAGTACAGTAAGAGTGTGAAATAAATCCTATGTTGTATAAGTACGTACGATAAAGCTGTATTCTGGAGAATTCTCTCTCTCTCTCTCTCTCTCTCTCTCTCTCTCTCTCTCTCTCTCTCTGTCTCTTCACTGACCTCAACATCTAACACAGATTCACAAATTTCCTCTTTCTCTGGGTTACATAGTGTTAGATGTGGAGGAGAGGGAGATAAGACAAAGTAAATATAATGATACAGAATTGAGGAGAGAGGGAGGAAGAGGGAAAGGAAGGAAAGAAAAGAGGGAATGACAGAGTAAGAGGAAGTCTTAGATAAATTTGGCAGGAAAGTCTAGGACCAGATGATGGGAGCCATAAGTGCTAGGCTAAAGGATTTTGGACATTATTTGCCCTTGTCAGTGGATACAATCAACGGATCACAAAACATTTATTAGCACCTACTTTGTGTCAGATATTGTGGTAAGCACTATGGATACAAAAAGAAACAAAATACAAGTCCTTTCAATAAAGAGCTTACATTCTAATGGGGAAGATAACATGCTAACAAATAAATCAAAAGTAAACTAACTACATTATGAATAGCATATAATTAACAAAGGAAAGGCATTGGAATTTAGAGGGTTTGGGGAAGCCTTCCCATAGAAGGCAGGATTTAATTGGGACTTAAAGGAAGCCAGGGAAGCCAGTAGCCAGAGCAGAGGAGAAAGAGCATTCTAAGTATGGGGGACAGACAGAGAAAATGACTGAACTCAAAGTCACTGGAACAAAGAATATATTTCAAGAAGGAACGTGTAAGAAGAATGGAAAGGTAAGAGGGGACTAAGTGAAGGAATTCCAAACAGAGCATGTTGTGTGTTTTCCTGGATGCACTAGAATTTATTGGATGTGTGTGGGGGGAAGGGGTGTGGGTGGGTGTGGGTATGTGTGACATAATCGGACATACTCTAGGAAAATCCCTACTGCCTAAAACATTGATGAACTGGATTGGGGAGATACTTGAAGCAGACCACCCACCAGAAGGGTGGTTCAATAGATCATAGTCCAAGGTGTGAAGTGATGAGGACCTGCCTAGGATGGTGGCAAAGTCAGAGGTTCTGATGGCAAGCAAAGTAGGATCTTTTGCTGCTTTTGTTTTCTATAATCAAGTGCCTCTGATTGAATCTTGCCTTTATCAATCAAAAGTCTTTACTGGGGGCAAAGTACAGAAAGAAGAGTTTCTTTAACTAGAAACAGTATATGTATTTGTGTTGTTAATTATTTTGATCCGATTAATGATCTTCCCCACCCATTAATGGGCCTGGGAAGATTTGTAGGAAGACCTACACCTTTTGTTAATGATGCATTGGTTCTCAGGGGTTGTGATGCCCTCTGTCTCTACAAAATGTATAAATTCTCTTGAGGATGAGGTTTTACTTTGGGGCTTACTGATAGGAAGTGTTTGTTTGGTCAGGTGATATTCTGGGAAGGGGCTAAGGAAATCCTTGGCTTTGAAAACCCAGATGTTGGTGCTTTGCTCTCTGGTAATATGTGTGTATGCAATGGTTAGAGAGTTTGGAAGACTATCTGTTCATTTTTATTTCTCTCCTTGTAATTATTCTCTATTGGTGAATGATATATGTGCTTGATTAAAGTGATTATTTAACCCTCAAAAATTGCCTTTCCTTTTAGAAAATCAGAGCAAAGAAGCTGTGATTGCAGGCCCCCTTGTGTATGTCAGGGTGCTTACTGTTACAGTGGAGAGAAGGGAGATTAAACAAGAGATGTTGCAAAGGTGTTATTGATTAAACTTTGACAAATGATAAGATATAGGAGGAGTGAGAGACAGTGAGAAATCCTAGATGACTCCCAGGTTGTGGTCTTGAGAAACAGTAAAGATGGTGCTGCCTGTACATTAATTGGGAAGGTAGCGTGTGTGTGTGTGTGTGTGTGTGTGTGTGTGTGTGTGTGTGTGTATGTCTGAAGTTAGGGGTGGGAAATGATTTTTGTTTTAGATATGTTGAGTTTAAGATCCAATTTGACATGTCTGAGATACAGCTGCAGATGCAAGATGGAAGGTCACCAGAGAGGGGTAGGAAAGATAGATTTGATAACCATCACTGTAGAGATGGTAATTAAATCCATGGGAGTTGTTGAGATCACCAAGTGAAGCAGTCTAGAAGAAGAAAAGAGGGCCCAGGACAGAACCCTGAGGGACACCACCTATGGTTAGAGGGTATAATCTGGAGGAGGATCAAGGAAATGAAACAGAGAAGGAGCAGTCAGGTAAGAGGAGAACCAGGAAAAGGTGATGTCCTCAATATCTAGACAGAAGAGAGTATCAAAGGTGAGAGAGTAAGCAGGAATATTAAAGACTGTAGAGAGGTCAAGGGGAATAAGCATTATGAAAAGACCATCAAATATGGCAACAAAGAGGTCATCAGTATCTTTGTAAAGAGTAGTTTTGATAGAATGATCATGCCAGAAGCTGTACTACAAAGGGTTGAGAAGAGAAAAAAGAGAGGAAGTGGAGGCACCTATTTTAGATGACTTTTTTGAAGAGGTTACCTACAAAGGGTGAAAGAGATACAGGATATTTAGCAGGGATGGAAGGATCAAGTGAAGGTTTTTTCAGGATAGGAGGACATGGGCATGTCAGTAAGAAATGAGACAGAAGACAGAGATTGAAAGTAAGTGAAAGAGTGGAGATGATAGAGTAGGCAATTTGTTGGAGGAGACAAGATGAAATGAGACTGCTTGAATTGGTAGAGGTCTTAATCTTGCCAAAGAATAAAGGCCCTTCATCATGTGAGACAGGGGAGAAGGAGAAGAAAATGGCAGAAGTTACCTGAGAGATAGATGAGAAAGAGGGGAGAAAAGGGAGTTCATGGTGAATGACTTCATTTTTTCTTATAAAATATGAAACCAGTTTCTTAACAAAGAGGGTGAAGGTAGGTGATGCCAAAGGAGCTTTGAGAAGAGAAGAGAAGATTTGGAAGAACTGTTGTGGAGAATGGGATAGTGATGTTACAAGGGAGATATTGTGTAAGATTGCCTAGCAGCAGTGAGAACCTAATTGAAGTAATGTAACTTTTATTTGTAGTGGACTAGGTCAGAATGATTGCTTGATTTTCTCCATATTTCTTCTGGTGTGTGTGTGTGTGTGTGTGTGTGTGTGTGTGTGTGTATGTTTGTGTGTGTGTGTGTGTGCGCTCACGCACGCATGTGTAGAGGAGTGAAGGTGATAAATGATGGGATGAGGTGGGGGATCTTTAGACAGTTTTGATGTCATTATTAGCGGTGATAGTAGGGACGACTGTTTGTGTTGTGTTATACTGTTTTGTTTTCTAGTTGTTGTTATATTTGTTTTGTTTTTATTTTTATTTAAACATAAAAACTGAACTAGTATCATCCAAGAACAAGTTGCCCCTCCCAGGGTGAGCTCATCACCTCTAATCACACCACCATGCTTCTAACTCAAGCCTTGACTAATCACTTCTCTCATCCTCTTCTCCCATCTGATTGGAGAGATAGAAGGTAGAGTATCAAACTATTTCCATTGACTCCCTTCCTAGAGGGCAGAAACTAGACTTTTGGGGTCACTCAACTCTAAACTTGCTGCTCAGCCTGCTTTTAGTTCCATGGAACAAGATGCCCATGTGCTAGGTGTGCCCTGATCTCTCCCATCCTGCCTCCCTTTGTGTATTGCCTCCTACCATTAGATTTTAAACTCCTTGAGGGTAGGAGCAATATTTATTTTTATTAAATTTATCTCTAGTACTTAGCACAGTGCCCAACACATAGTAGGCATTTAATAAATGTTTATTATATTAGCTTGGTTTGATTTGATGAGGAAGAATCATCTACCAGTAGGTAGGTACTAAGTGAATAGTATGGATGACAGAATGGAGATGGGAAGACCTGAATTCAAATATGTCCTCAGATACTTTTTAGCTGTTTAGACCCTGGGAAAGTCTCCTACACTCTGTTTGCCTCAGTTTTCTTATCTGTAAAATGGGGATCACAATACCTACCTGCCAGGGTTGTTGTGAGGATCAAATTGAGATTATGTTTGTAAAGTGCTTAGCACAATATCTGTCATATTATAGGTTGTATTTGAAGCCATTAATTATTAATAATGTTATTTTTCCAGTGTCAGTGTTAAGAAAACTGGAATAGATGAGGAAGAGACTAGAGTCAGGAGACATATTAAGAAAGAAGTAGTGTGAAATTGAACTAAAAAGCAATATGCATGAACAAAAGATAGAAGGAATAGACTTGGATATTAGCCTTGATTCTTTCACCAACTAGATTTGTGACCTAAGGCAAATTATTTAATCTCTTGGCTCTTTGCAAACCTTCATTTTCAAGGTGTGCTTGTGTTTGCTGGTATGTGTGTTTATGTGTGCATGGACATTCTTTGGGGGTATGATAGGGGTAAGGATTTGGTCTATAGACCTCATGAATCTTGAGATATCAGAGGGCTGGCAAGAGATAAAGAAATCAAAGAATTAATTTTAAAACACTTTTATCAGATGGGATATAAATGATAATTATTCATGTCAACTGACAGTGATTCCTTGAACTTATTTCATGTGAAAATTGGTTAGAGGAATTGGAAACTTTGAGTCAAAGAAAACAATACTTTGGGAAGTTATGGTCTGGGCCATCAAGCATTTCAAAGGTTTTTCTGCAGAAAATTCTGGCTTTCAACTTGTTCGAGTTGGCCCCATGGGACAAGACTATAACCAATATGTATAAAATCACAGAAATATATTGCCAGTGCCTTTTGGAGTCAAAAGATGGGGTTCAGATTCTATTTCTGACTCTTACTACCTAGGTGATCTTAGGGAAATCACTTTGCCTCACCAAGTTTCAGTTTCCTCATCTGTAAAATGAGATGTTTGGCCAAAATGGCATCTGAGGACACTTCACTTCCAACTCTCAATCAGTTATTCTAAAAACCTCTGAAGAATCTTCAAATTTTCTGATTCTTGGAATGGATGTGGGGATAGGGTGTTGTCAAGGGATTCCAGTCTGGATAACTGGGGGAATGGTGTTTCCAAGAAGAGAAATAGAGAAGGAGGCAGTCAAGCCTTTTCTTTTCTTTCATTCTTTAATGAAATCTTACACCATTAATGAGACAGCCAGATGGTACTTCACACAGAGGGCAGTGCAGCTCACCTTGTGGTGTTTTTCAATCTTCTCTGTATGGTGTTTCTTTCACACTCCAATAATTCATTTTCTAACACTAAGGCTACAGAAACAGGTTTTCACTGATGTGGTTAAAATGCATGGAACAGACTGTAATAACAAACATCACCACTTATCTCATCTTCATCCCCCCAGCAAATTGTGTCAGGAAACATATGTAAATGGGAGTGAACAAATGAAGCATTTAGAGTTCAGTTTGGATTGCTGCACTATGTGAGGTCTATCTCCAGTGAAGTCTGGGGGAAGGGTAGACAACTCTCCTAAGTAAAATTTAAAACTTTTTACTAAGAGGTTTCCAGTACTTATTCAGAGAATCTTAGTACAGACAGTTCTCACTTTATGTAAGTTTAATTCAAATTTAGGTAAAGAATTCTGAAAGAAATATGTATTGTGATGAAATACTTATGCTAATTTACTATATAGTACTGCCCCTTTGCTAGGTGATCAAGTCTCACAGCCCCTCACCAGAAGGAAAAACAAAGAACTAAACAAAAAAAAAAGTTTAAAAAATGGGAAAAAAAGTGAAAACAGAAGGACCAGTGGGGCACTGGGAGAATTCCTGCTCTGATAAAGAAGACCACTGTCCCACATTTTCTATCTGGCCCTCACATGCTTGCCTTCCACTGGTCAGTGCTGGGTTATCTGTCCTGAATACACCCACATGACTGCCCTCCTCTTGTTCTTCTTTGCTCTAGAAAGGCCTGCATGTGGCTAGCATCAACCCCTGGTGCTCCTCCTTCTGCTCTTGTTTCTCTGCCTCAGCTCCCAAATGCCCTTGAACTATGTGCTGGCACCCTCTGATTCCCCCACAAATATGGATTAAGTAAACATTACTTTACTTAGAGGTCTGTGTCACAGTTAATTTATGTAAAACAAGAACTCTCTCTGAGTGAGAAGGTGGTGGAGTTCAGCCCTCAGTCTTTAAAAGACAAATCTTCTCCAAAGCATCCAGAATGAGTCATTGTTCAATCTCTACTTGTCTTTTACAGACCTGGGCAGGTCACAGAGTTATCCATATAGAGATATACATAGACATGTACATATAGGTACATGTGTATACATACATACATGTCTACATATATATTTGAGATTGTTTTGAACTAGGTGTGAGTGGGTAGGTGTGTGCCATGGCCCTTTGGCAGGTTAATGAAGCCTATGCCCCCCCTACACTTCAGATTGGTGCTCAGAATGCAAATGCAATGCCAATTACCACAAACCATGTAGTAACTGCTCCTCAGAATAAAGTTTTTAGATGTATAAAATAAGAACAAAGGATTCTAAAAGAAAGCACATTATTTTGAAATAAGGATGGATTTCATTTTTGTCATCTAGGGTCACAGATTACTTGAAATTTGTCAAAGAACCCATGGACCTCAGCTTAAGAATCATGAATATATATGGCAATAAAATGATACAAGAAATAACCATCATACTAAACATTTACATTTTGCTTTAATGTTTGCAAAGTACATTCTCTCACTTCATGCTGACATTAACCCTGTGAAATAAGGGCTATTATTGTTCCCATTTCTCAATTGAGGCCATCAAGGCAGGCAGCAGCTAAATGACATCTAGGAAGCATCGAAAGCTGGATTAAACTCAAATCTTTCTGACTTTCAGGTACAGTTTATCCACTGACCTGGCTGGCTGCCAATTACATCGAGAAGTTATAGGCACTTCCTGAATGGACTTAACAAAAATTTAGGCCTGTCGGTCCAGGTTGGGACACTTGTTCCTTTGGGAAGCTATCTCCTTTGACTAACTTTCTTAGTGACCTTAGGGAAAAAAAAAAACAAATGCTTTCCCTTTTTTAGATCTCAGTTTCTTCATCTACAAAATGAGAATGAAAATAACTGGTCCAAAGAAGTGTGGAATATTGTCATTTAACTCTTAAAAGATCATATAAATGTCAATGGTTATTAGAGAACTAAAATTATATTTCAGATATGTCTTAATTGCCAATTAATTTATAATTTATTTAGTTAATTCTGCCATTGAAGTCTTCCTGTAGTACTTCACTGTAGAATGGAAATGACATTGGTTTCTCAAAGGCTCTGCCAGCAGAGTAGAAACGTGGTTCCCATTAATGTGGAGAAGTTTCATATTTGTTTTTTGGTAATGAGTATTGTATTTCCAATCTGAGCACCAGCTTTGGTAAGTGTAGAGGGGCATTTCACCAGGATATTGTGGAACACATGAATAACTGTTACTATTTGTTTGTTGTTGAATGAAACAACCTTACCAGAATATTTATTTGATGGTAAAGGGATTGCAATCTCATCCAGCGGAGAGTCTCCACATTAGAAAAAAAATCGCAGGGTAAAGACGGGGACTGGGCCTGTCTTTTTCTGGATACAGGCAGCTTCAAATTCAAGAAATTCCCTCTATCAATATATAAAGGCTCATTTTCTGCAACTTATTATGTTAGACAGTTGGAAAAGACATCAAAATAAAGGATTCATAAAATATTCTGATATCATGATAATAGATTGAATTACTGAAAATAAAATAACCAAATCCATATCATAGAATGATTTTTAGAATAAATTTATTGATCTTTTTTTCCATTTAAATAATTTCCCCTTATATTCCTCCAACTCTTTTTCCTAGAAAAGTATCTCTTAAGATAAATGTTTGTAAAAGAAAAAAAAATAAGAAAAGATAGCAAAACTCTTCAATATTTTGGGAAAAAAGAAAATATAGGCACACCCATGGCCCATCTTCCACATCTCCCAATAACTGATTTTCTCAAAACACAATTGGTCATCTTTTAGAGAGAATGGCAATATTAGATTTCTTATTTTCAAATTAACCTTACATAAATCACTTGTGCATCTCATAAGGTCCTGCTTTGTTGGCATGGAGGTGAGTCTAGATATCCCAGTGACTAGGTAATCAGAAAGATAATGCAGGTCAGGTTGGAACTCAGAGTCCCAATTTTCTTCTAAGTAAAGAGGAAAGTAATCACTTTACTATTTATCTCATAGCATTATTAAGAGGACTATTTTGGAAGATTTCAGGTGACATAGAATTGTTAATTTATTCATAAACTGAGATTCTTGAATATGAGATCAAAACTGCATCTTTATAGATGTTCCCTCCAAAAATGTAGATAATAGGAATCAGTTTAATATCAGAATGAATACTGGATTAGGAACCAGAGGACCTGAGTAGAAATTCTGGCTCGACTTCTTGCTATGTGTGTGCTATTGGATAAGTTGTTAAACATCTATAGCCCTTAGTTTTCTAATGTCTAAATGAGAGATTGGGATAAGATGATTTCTAAGGTCCTTTTAGCTAACTCTAAATTCACAAAAATGCTCATCCATGTTTTCAGGAAGTATGTGAAAGAGAGGTAGTCAAATGTTCTAGGAGGCTTCTATCCTTTTTCTTGACATTAGGAGAATGCCATTTGAGCGCACTGTCTATATGATGAATATTACTTCTTTTCACCATTTGAAAAATTCATTTCTTCGTATCCCTAAACATTTTACATTGTCATGATATGCTCACACTAACTCTAGATCTACCCAGTGTTCTGTAGATTATTCTCAATTTTAATTCTCTAGATAATGTAGCATTTCAAGAGTGACAAGCATAGAACAGTGAAAAGCTGTTATGATTCAAGTTAAGTAAAAAACATTTATTAAATACTTACTACGCAACAGAAACTTAGTATCATTTTCTGAAGGTCATATTACTCAAGGTCATGGGAGAAGTTCATCAACATGTTGACAAATGACTTGTTAGCCACAACTTTTGAAGACTATGCAGTGTATAATAAATAACAGCTTGTATTATTTGAAGGGATTTCTGCAATAATGAGAGTAAAAAAAATCCTTGATACGTTAATAAACTAAGTTATTCAGTCAGTGCAATTGGTAGCCCCAAAGAAATAGTAACACTTCACTTTGGATGGAAGCCAGTGCAACTGTAAACAACCCACATGTATCAGTTTTAAAAACTATCGTTATGATCATGGTTAATATTATTTTTTTGTTATTATTTGCTGATGCTAATAAGTATAAAATATTGGATTTTTCTCTGAAGTTCATCAACCATTATACCAATATTCAACCTGTCATTTTCTTCTCTTGGACTCTTAATAAGATATAGACTTAAAGATACATGTATCTGTTATTCTAGCTTGAGTGGTAAGCCTTGGACCTGAATATTAGTTATCATTCATATTAAAAATATATTTTTTGAAGAGAAAATCAACATTATTCTTATGTATTAAAGCCATATACTCCAGGATTTAGTATAAAATATTTCACATTACTGGAAAGGGCCCTGGGTAAATATTTCAAGTGAAACCAACACTCTAGAATTAAAAGTTTGACAACATTTATTTCAGTCTTCTTTCAAAACATAGTTTAAACTAATCTTGGTCAACAGATTAAATAATAGGAAGTATTTTATTCTTGAATGTTGAGTGGATAATGGTTGATCATTTAACTGATTCTGTCACAATACTCTCAATAGTGAAAATTATCCCAGAGAAGTGTTTAAACTACCAAACCAAATTCTGTCTAATTCCGAGAGATGAGGTAAAAGTGTCACAAGGAAATCACAATTTGCCTAAATTAGAGTTCATTATTTAGAGCCACTAAAGAAGTTTGAACTGGACACATAGAGTCAAATTTTCCCTAGTTACACAATGGGAAATACAGTTTTTTCTCTCAGTTCAACAAATTTGTCTCTCTAGTTCTTTCTCTAATGCAGACATAATTTAATTTTCTCATCTACCATAGTAGAAGTAATCTTTCCCTCCGCAGATCTGCATTCATAATAGCTTACCTTATACAGTGTTTGATGCTTATGATTACAATGGGGGAGAAAAAATGAAGTGCATAATGTTCAGAGTAAGTCCTAGTCTAAGTACAAGTATGAGGATGAGTCTGAGTCTGAGTATGTATCCCTTAGAATACAAAATTCCTGCTGTTAGCCCTTCTTTTAATTTCCTTACAGAGATACTTGGGAGGTAATATAGCTATAGGGAGTTTTAGAACCCTTGTCCAGAGTTTGTAATCTTAAGACCAGCATAGTACCAAAAGAGGGTCATATTTGAGATGTCTTCTAAAGGTGAAATAAACATGCCCTGGCTACAGATTGGATATGGGGAGGTAAGAATGAAGAGTTGAGGTGTAGTTAGGGTGTGAGTCTGGATTACATGAGATATAATATATAAAATGTTTTATAAACAGTGCTTATAAACATCAACCATTATCAATGTTTAGTGCATTACATGCTAAGATTGACTTGAGAACATTTTTTTCCTTTTTTTAAAAATATATATACTTATCTCACCCTGTACTACTACAAAAAGGATATGAATCCTCAACATAAGCAGTAAAATTTATGCTTGAGAAGTCGGGGATATGTCTGTGACATAGAGTTATTTATGTCAAATACATAAATGATTTATTTAAGGAAAGAGAGATGAAGGGAGGCAGAAAAGGATTTGCTTCATGGATTGGGACCTTGTTTTCTGCTGACCCAAGAAACACAAGCAGAAATATTGACTTTGTAAGGTTAAAGTTAGTATATTTCAGATAGAAAAACCAAATCAGGAGTATTATTCTCTATGCATGCCACAAAAGAAGAAAGTAAAGAGAGTCACCACAGCCTTTAGTTGAGAATTTTCTTTATCAAGATCATGGATCTTGGACAGAAATTGATCACAAAGGTGATCTAAACCAACTTTCCTCATTTTACAGATGCATAACTTGAGGTAGGTTATGTGACTTGCCTAATGAGATGGAGGTAAATGTAGTGGTGAAAACAGTGGAACTATTTCTTGCTTCAAGCAAATGCTTGTGGTTGTTGGATGTCACAGAGTGATGTCTCACAGACATCTCAAAGTTAACAAGTCCAAAATCGCAGCACACCCTAAAACCTCCCGTCTTCCTAATTTCCCTATCACTTTTGGAGACACTAGCATTCTTCCAGTCACCCAGTCCTACAACCTCAGCGACATTTTTGACTCCTTGCTCTTTCTTACTCCAATATTCGGTCCATTGTCAAATTTTGTCATTCCTTTCTCCACAACATCTCATGTCAATATCCCCTTCTCTTCACTTACACAGCCACCACATTATTTCAAGCCCTTATCACCTCTCTCCTGAACTACTGGAAGCACCTTCCAATTAGTCTCTTTCTATTAGTCCAAATAGTCTCTTCCTATTCCAATTCATCCTCCATGTAGCTGCCAAAGTGATTTTCCTAAATTGGACATAGACCCATGTTACTCTCCTACTCAATAAACTCCAATGACTCCCTATTATTTCTCATGTCAACTGTAAAGTCCTCTAATTGGCATGTAAAGCTCTTCATAACAAGTCCTTTCCTGCCTTTCTAGTCTTGGATTCTATTTCCATCCATGCCCTTGACAGTTTAGCTACCCTCACTATGTTATTCCTTTTGCAAGACACTCTTGTCTCCCATCTGTGCCTTCATACTGGTTATCCCCAGACCCAGTATGCTTTCCTTCTGGTCCTCTTCTTCATAGCTTCCCTTGTCTCTTTCAAGACAGCTCAAATCTTTCTTTCTGCAAGAGGTCTTTCCTGGTTCTGCCCTCTGCTAGACCATCTATTCTTTAGACATCTGGCCTCTACAGGTTACCTTCCCTTTCTGGAATGTGAACTCCTTAAGGACAGGGATTGTTTTTTCTTTTGTTTCTATCCTCATTGATTAGCACAGTGCCTGGCAAATAGGAAGTGTTTAATAAATGACTGTTTACTGATTGATTTTCTCAGGAAATATCAGCGGTGCACAGTGGCAGAACCAGGTCTCTCTTCAGCTCCAGACCAAAATCTTCAAACACTCACAAATGGGATATTTCCATTTGGGTGTTTTATTGTGTCCTTGAACTCAGCTTATTCACTTCTTCCTTTACTTTATCTCTTGGTGACCTTGCCAGTTTCCATGGATTCAAGGTGACTCCCAATTATCCAGCTCATACACTACCTCTTTTTGGAACTCCAGGCCTATATTACCAGTAAATATGTGTTAGCATCATTCCTCTGGAACTGATGGTATCTACTATCTGGTACCTCAGATTCAGTGTATCTAAAATAAAACTCATTTCACCCAAACTCCTCCTAGCTTCCATGTTTCTTTTGATTGCCCCACCAGCATTTCAGTCCTCAAGTTCAAAACCTAGGAGTCTTGAACTGTTTTATTTCTCCCTAACTCCCACATCTAATTCTTTGCCAAGATTAGTACTACATCCACAACATTTTTTACATATATTCCCTTCATTCCACTTACAGGTGTGAATCCTCTTTCCTGAACTACTGTGGGTCTCTTACCTCTCAAATTCATCCTTCACACAACTTAAGTTTTGCAAAAGATTTTACATTTACAAGATTTTATTCATTTGATCAGATGCCAAATTAGTATTCTTAATATATATATATATATATATATATATATATATATATATATATACCTATATCTATATCTATATCTATCTATATCTATATCTATCTGTATCTATCTATCTATCTATATCTATATCTATCTATATCTATATCTATCTGTATCTATCTATCTATCTATCTATCTATCTATATATATATATATATGACTGTGTAAAAAAATCCTTAATGGCTCTCTATCACCTCTGTGACAGAATATAAAATCTTCAGCTTGCCTTTTAAAACCTTCCACCCAAAGGCTTTTACCTACCTTTCCAACCTTAAGTATCATATAGTACTTCTTGGACCTCCCCAGACTCATTCTCTCTCTTTGTTTCTCTCTCTCTCCCTCAATCAAACTGGACTGTTGCCTGTTTCTTCTACCTGACCTTCCATCTTTCTGTCTGGTTCCTTTGCACAAGGACCTCCCTTCTTCCCCCTCATATTTGCCATATAGACCTAGCTTATATATCTGCCTCATGGGGCAGCTAGTTGGATAGAGCACCAGTGCAGGAGTCAGGAGGATCTGAGTTCAAATCTCATCTCAGACACTTGACACTCACCAGCTGTGTGAACTTGGGCAAGTCACTTAACCCCAACTGCCTCACCCTGGGTCATCTCCAGTCATCCTGATGAATATCTGCTCATTGGATTCAGATGACTCTGGAGAGGTGAAGCTGGTGACCTGCACAGCCCTCCCTCACTCAGAACAAAATCAAGTACAAGTCATGTCATTATTTCTCTGATGGCATGATCTTTGGCAATGAAGGACAAACACACACACAGATCTGCTGTTGTTGATGTCGACAATATGTGATCTATCTGAAATATTTTAATATTTGCAAAGTATTTTATAAACATGAATATATATATATAAATATATATATATATACACATGCATAGCATTCATTGATAATATATGCATTTGGTTATGGAAGGGGAATCTATACAGGACTTTTCCCAGGATTCTTCTTTTTTTCTTAATTTTCCTCTGAAAAATTATATTCCTTATTACCCATATCAATACTGGTTATGTTTCTTCATGCTTCCCAACTTAAATGGTGGAGCAGAAGATCTCATTTACTAGGTGCTCCCCACTGCTATTTTCTGATTTATGTTCAGCCATATATTAGAAAGGGGTATGAAATTATAGTGCTGATGAGTGACTGTGAAATCAGGCAATAACTTTTATTACCTTTCATGCGATAGCTGAAAATCTAGCTCTCTATCCAATATAGTATATTGCTGCTCATTTTATAAAAATTTGTTTCTAGTATGTATGGGTGTTTATATATACATATTCTAATATTAAACCATCCATACAAATATACCACTGGCAAAAATCCATACTGCCATAGGAAATGATTTTGAATGCATTACCCAATTTTTTTCCCAAGATTTTGATAAATTTTGAAAAGAAAATCTATATTTAATAATGGTTTTATTCTATAGTTTTCTTCATTTATCATTCCAAGATTTAGATTATATACACACACATACACACACACATGCACACACACATCTATGGATACAAACAAATGTATTTGTTTTTACAGATATAGCTATGAAGATATGAGCATATGTGCACATATATGTACATATTTATATGAATACATACATGTACATATCTCTTTTAAAAATATTGGTAGAAAACTTTCTCAATTTTTGAGAATAATTCTTTTAGTATTAATTACATGTCTTGTTATTAAATGCTCATTGAAAGAATTAATTAAATTATCATAGAATTTTATTCTGGACAAGTAGCTCAGGTTTCTAATTTGACAGTTTTATTTTTGTGTTTTTTAACAGCAATAATTTAGTTTCTTTCAGTGAATTGGAATATTTATGATATTAAAAGAAATATTATAGAAGGTAACCCCTTCATTTTACTTATGAGGAAACAGACTTTTAGAGGTTTCTGTGACTTATTCAAGCCCATGCAGTTATCACGTATTTGAGAAAGGATTCAAACTTACTGAATTCCTTCTAATTTGAAGTCAATTTCTATATCTTTTATATCATTGCATCTATCTTACATTTAAAACTCTATGGGCCCCAGTTTCCCCATTTGTAAATTAGAATTAGTGACACTTGCAATATGTTAACCCTCAGGGTTGTTGTTAGAAAATCATTTTGTAAACCTTAAAATGCTCTGTGTGAAAATAACATGGGTTAGTGGGTAAAGCAATGAAATTGACATGATAGAACCTGCATTAGAAACTTAGGTTGCTCTCTGTGTGATCTCGGGAAAGTCACCTTATCTATTATGATCACTTTGTCTCAGTTTTCTCAAACTTAAAAGACAGGGGTTGGATAAGATGATCTAAGTCGTCGCTTTGAGCTCTAATACTTTAATATAATGTAATCTATTACTATTACCACCTTCAGTGGAAAGTATCTATGTTTTCTTTGAGAAGGTGCTAATTAAATGCTTAAAATGAATCTGAAATTAACAGAAGATATAATGTAGCACCTTTTATTGGATCAGCAAATTACAAAAATAAAAATGCTCAGGTCACACAGGTCCCTGTTTCAGGTGTGGTTCATTTAAGTGATTTTGTCATTTCTGCTACTAAGCTCTCTATAAGTCTATAATTACACTGGGTAGAATGAATTTATCAAAACATATTCACATTTTCCTGTAAGAGGAAGAATTTAGGAAAAAGAATTAGGATTCTGACTTTTTCAATAGAGCAAACAATGTAAGAATGAAGAATGCATTTCATGTCCTTCTCAGATATCAGTTCAGTGCACTTCTACCTATGTAAAACTGTCTCCAAATAGCAGGGAAAGACCAGTTATGTTTGAGATATTGTAACTTCATGACTCCATCCACTATAATAATGGAACAGTAGTCACTATATTCCCATTTCTACTCAAAATAATAAAATAAGAACACAAATAGGGAGAGGATTGAATGAGTTGACTTCATTCTCAAAAGGAGAGTCTGCTAATAAGGACCAGGTTGAGATTTCTTCTCCTTCTTATAATGCACATCTAGGTAGTACTTTCTCCTCCTCCCCCCCAAAATAAATAAACAAAAAAAATAAAAGCACTTGCCAAAACCACTGGAGATACAAAAGGACAGATCAGTAATCCTTTCCCTTAGGAGATTATTCTCTAGTTGGGAATGTGTAGCATTTGAACATGCTGATACTTTACACTAAAATGGAATGTCTACCTCCCCTAAAATGCTGTTGAAAATGCCATAAAATTGCCAGTTATTGTTTTTATTAGAGGAAAGGAGAAGAGAGGAAGGGAAGGAAAGGAATGAGAAAAAGAAAAAATGGAAGAAGAGAGTTGAAGAGAAGAGAGGAGAGGAGAAGGATGTAAATCAGATCTCTCAACCAGGGGAATTGGCATAAACAAGCATGGACCACTATCAACTAGTGGTTGTGCTCTTGCATAGCCCTAGGGGAGAAGGAGACTTCCAAGAGCAAGACCACCCTTCCCTCACACTTCACACAGCAAGTTCCAGGGTAACTCCAGGGAAACTCAGAAAGACTTCACTTGGCCTTGGCCTTGGCACACACCAAGTAACTCCAGCTCAGCACTAGGTAAGCTGCAGCATTTATACCTTTGAGCCAATAGAACCAGAGGCAACAGCACACAAAACGAATAATCACGCCCATAGTCACAATTGCAAGAAGCATGGGACAGAGCCTCAGTGCCCCAGAAGCAGAGATTCACTTTAAAAGCCAGGTAAAAAGAAAATTACCATGAACAAGAAGCAAACCAGAAAAGCAAAGTACATAGAAAAATCAGCCAATTCTTTTAAAAATAAAATGGGCAAAGTGGAAAAAACAAATCTCTAAAAAGTAAATTTGGTCAAATGGATAAAGAAATATAAAACCCAACTGGATAAAACAACTCCTTGAAAAGTAAATTTGTTCCAATGGATGAAATGGATGAAAAAATACAAATACAAAAGCTAATAGAAAAGAAAACAAATTCGCTAAAAATTAGAATTGGACAAGTAGAAGACAATGACTCTATGAGGCATCAAGAATAAGTCAAAAAAAATCTAAAGAATGAAAAAATAGAAGAAAACATGAAATATCTCATTGGAAAAACAACTGACTTGCAAAATAGATCCAGGATGGACAATCTAAGAGTTATTGATCTACTGGAAAACCATGATAAAAAAAGAGTCTGGCAGGTATCTGCCAAGAAATCAAGGAAAATTGCCCTGAAGTCCTAGAACCAGAGAGGAAAATAATTATCTAAAGAATCCACAAATCACTTACTGAAAGAGATCCCAAATTGAAAACTTGAAAGTATATTGTAGTCAAATTTCAGAATTATCAGGTCAAGAAGAAAAATACCATTAGCAGCCAGAAATGAACAATTCAGATGTGATGGAACTATAGTCAGGATCACACAGGACTTTGTGGCTTCTGAATTAAGTGATCAGAGGGATTGGGACAGGATATTCTGTAAGGCAAAGGAGCTTTGGATTCTACAACTAAGGATCAACTACCCAGTAAAACTATTCAGGCAAGGAGATAGATATTTAATGAATTAAGGGACTTCCAAACCTTCCTGAGGAAAAGTCCAGAGTTCAATGGAAAATTTGATCTTCAAATAAAAGACTCAGGAGTAGCATAAAAAGGTAAGCAGAAAATAAAACTTGTTATTCAATAAGGGCAAACTGTTTACTCCCTATAAGGGAGGATGGGAGTTGTTAATCTTGAGAATGGTATATTTATTACAACATTTAAAAGGGATATATATATATATATATATATATGTATATACATATATATATGTAGTTTGGAAAGACATAGATAATAATCGTAACTGTGAATGTAAATGGGCTAAAACTCTCCCATAAAATGAAGGCACATAGGAGAATGCACTAAAAACAATAATCCTACAAATGTGTTTATTAACATGTTTGAAGCAGGAGTAACACATGGAGTAAAGGTAAAAGACTAGAGTAGAACATGCTATGCTTCAGCTGAAGTAAAAAAAAAAAGCAGGAGTAGCAATCTGAATCTCAGACAAAGAAAAAGCAAAAGTAGATGCAATCAAAAGTGTAAGTAAAGAAATAATATCTTGCTGACACCATAAACAATAAAATAATATCATTAGTAATCATATATGCACCAAGTTATGTAGCAACCAAATTCTTAGTAGAGAAATTAAGGGAATTACAGAAAGAAAAAAACAACAGAACTATACTAGTGGGGGACCTGAACACCCCGCTTATGAACTTGATAAATCTAACCTCAAAACAAATAAAAAAGAAGTTAAGAGAGTGAATTGAATTTTAGAAAAGGTAGATATGACAGAACTTTGGAGAAAATGGAATGGGAATAGAAAGAAATATACCTTTTTTTCAGTGGTACATGGCACATACACAAAAACTGACCATTTACTAGGGCATAAAAACCTCACAATCCAGTGCAGAAAGGCAGACATTGTCAATGCATTCTTTTTCAGGCCATGATGCAATAAAATAAATGTAAAGGGCCGTGGAAAGATAGGCTGAAAATTAATTTATTTAATTCTAAAGTATGAGTTGGTCAAACACCAAATCATAGGAACAATCAGTAACTTCATTCAAGAGCATGACGATAATAGAACAACATAACAACACTGATGAGACAACAGTGAAAGTTGGTTGTAGGGGAAGTTTTATATCTCTGAATGCTTACATGAATAAAATAGAGAAAGAGAAGATCAATAAATTGAACATGCCACTGAAAAAAGTAGAAAAGGAACAAATTGAAAATCCCCAATTAAATGCCAGATTAGAAATACTATAATTCAAAGGAGAGATTAATGAAATTGACATTAAGAAAATTATTGAACTAATATATAAAACTAAGAGTTACTTTTATGAGAAAAAATTGATAAACCTCTGCTTAATTTGATTAATAAAAAGAAAGAAGAAAACCAAATTACCAGTATCAAAAATGAAAAGGGTGAATTCACCACTAATGACGTGGAAATTAAAGCAAAAACTAGGAATTATTTTGCCCAATCATATGGCCATAAATTTGACAATCTTACTGAAATTGATAAACATTAACAAAAATGTAAATTGACAAGATTAACAGAAGAGGAAGTAAAATTCTTAAATGATCCCATCTCAGAAAAGAAGTTGAATAAGCCATCAATGAACTCCCAAGGAAGAATTCTCCTAAGTCATATGGATTTACAAATGAATTCTATCAAACATTTAAAGAACATTTAATTCTAATGCTATATAGACTATTTGGGAAGTAGAAAGAGTTCTGCCAAATTCTTTTTATGAGACAAATATAGTGCTGATACCTAAACATGGAAGAGACAAAACAGAGAAAGAAAATTACAGACCAATTTCCCTAATGAATATGGATACAAAAATTTTAAATAAGATATTAGCAAAAAGATTACAGCAACTTATCACAAAAATAACACACTTTGATCAGATAGTATTCATACCAGGAATGTAGGGCTGGTTCAATGTTAGGGCAACTATTAGCATTATTGATCACATCAACAACAAAACTAACAGAAATCATATGATTATCTCAATAGATTCAGAGAAAGCTTTTGACAAAATACAACACCCATTCCTATCCAAAACACTGGCGAGTTTAGGAATAAATGGAGTTTTCCTGAAGAGAATCAGTAGCATCTACATAAGATCACCAAAAAGCATTGTATGAAATGAAAGGATAGGCTTAATGCATTTCCAATAATATCAGGAGTGAAACAAGGATGTCCATTATCAGCACTTATTTAATATGGTCCTAGAAATGTTAGCTTTAGCAATATGAGGAGAAAAAGAAATTGAAAAAAATTAGAATAGGCAAAGAAGAAATTAAGTTATCACTCTTTGCAGATGATATGATGTTAATACTTAGAGAATCCCAGAGATTCAAGTAAAAAAACTACTTAAAATCATTAACAACTTTCAAGGTATAAAATAAACCCACGTGAATCATCTGTATTTCAATATATTCAATATATTACTAACAAAACTCAACAGCAAGAGATAGGAAGAGAAATTACATTTAAAGTTACTGTAGACATTATAAAATATTTTGAGTCTACCTGCTAAAACAAACAAAGGGACTCTATGAACACAATGACACAATAATTTTCGCACAAATAAAGTCAGATCTAAGTAATTGGAGAAACATCAGTTGTTCAAGGGTAGGCTGAGCTAATATAATATAAATGACAATTCTATATAACTTATTCTAATTTTTTAGTGCCATAACAATCAAACTACCCAAATTATTTTATAGCTCTAGAAAAAAATATAAAAATTCTTGTGCAAGAACAAGAGGTCCAGAATACCAAGGGAATTAATGAAAAAAAGAATTCTAGGGAAGATAGCTTAGTCATATCAAATCTCAAATTGTATTATAAAGCAGCTATCATCAAAACCACTTGGTACCAGCTAAGAAATAGAGGGACAGATGAGTGAAGTAGGTTGGGTACACATGACACAGTAGTCAATGACTATAGCAATCCACTGTTTGACAAACTCAGAGACTCCAACTTCTGTGATAAAAACTGTTTGCCAGAAACTGCTGGGAAAACTGGATGAAACTGGACATACACCAATGCCTGACACTGTATTCTAGCATAAAGTCTAAATAGGTAACTAGATATAAAGACTGATACCCTAAACATTTCTTAGGGGAGTAAGGAATAATTTATCTCTCATTTATGGAGATTGGAGGAATTTGCAACTAAGCAAGAGATAAAAAAACATGATAAAATGCAAAATAGATAAAATTAATTACATTAAATTGGTTTTTTTGCACAAACGAAGCCAATGCAACCAAAACTAGGAGGGAAGCAGAAAACTGAAAAAGAATTTTTACCATCTGATAAATATCTCATTTTAAAATGTGTAGAGAACTGAGCCAAATTTACAAGAACAAAAGACATTCTCCAATTGATAAATGGTCAAAAGATATGAAAAGGTAGTTTTCAGAGGAAGAAATTAAAGCTATCTTTAGTCATAGGAAAAAATGCTCTAAATAATTATTTATTAGAGAGTTTTGTAATAATTATTTATTATTATTGCAAATCAAAAACTCTGAGTTACCACATCACACCTATCAGATTGACTAAAATGACAAAATAGGAAAATAATAAATGTTGGAGAAGATGTGGGAAAATTGGAATCTCTAATTCACTGTTGTTGGAGCTGTGAACTGATCCAACTATTCTGGAGAGCAATTTGGAACTATGTACAAAGGAGTATAAAAATTTACCCACCCTTTGACCTAGCAATATCTCTTCTAGGGCTGTATCCCAAAAAAATCATAAAAATGGGAAAAGAATTCATGCATACAAAAGTATTTATAGCAGCTCTTTTTGTAGTGTCTAAGAACTGGAAATTGAGGGAATGCATATCAATTGAGTAATGGTTGAAGAAGTTTTTGGATAGGCATATAATTGAATATCATCATGCTATCAGAAATAATAAGCAGGTAGACTTCAGGAAAACCTGAAAAATTCTTATATGTCCTGACACTGAGTGAAGTGAGCAGAACCAGGAGAACATTATACATATTATACATAGTAACAGCCACAGTGTGTTAGGACTGATTTTGATAGACTTAACCCTGTTCATCAATGTAAGGAACTAAAAAATATACAAAGGACTCATGTTGCAAAATGTCATCCACATCCAGAGAAAAAAACTATGGAGTCAGAAAGCAGAATGAAGAAGACTATTTTTCTGATTTGTTATATTTCATTGTGTTTTTTTTTTCTTATGGTTTTTCCCATTCATTATAATTCTTCTATGCAACATGACTGATGTGTAAATGTATTTCACAGGAATGCATATGTAGATATCATTTAAGAGTGCATGCCTTCTTGAGGGATGGGAGAAAGGGAAAGAAAAATTAAAGCTTATGGTAGTGAATGTTGAAAACAAATTAAAAAATTTGAAATAAAAGAAGAATTAAACAGAACACATGATTACATGCCATCTCCCATATTTATCATCCTATACCTCTCCTTTTTGCATGCATTTTCTCATCTCCTATTCCTTCTTAAAAGGTGGCTTAAAACTCCATAACTGAACTGAAATTGCTCTCTCCACAAAACAATTATCCATTAACAGCTAAATAAGATGGACTTTTCTCAGTCCTTCTATTTCTTCACCTTATCATCACTTTTGACCTAAAAGCTACCTCCTCTTCTTAGATAGTTGCACATTCCTGAGATTTTGCCACACTCCTCTCTCAAGCTCTTTCTATCATGCCCGATCATTCTTTTGTCATTTTGGTTAGACAACCATGCCTTACCCACAGTGGGAAGGAAGTCCAGAGAATTTGTCTCCTGTGACCATTGTTTTTGAGATGGAAGGGAACGTGGAGGTCCTCAAGTCCAACCTTTCAAATTGCAGATTAGGAAAATAACAATGGAAACTTTAATTCACTCTCTACGATCATACAACTTTCAAGTGTCTTGAAGGAGGCTTCATGATATCTGATCTAGTGCCCTATCCACTACACCATACTGCCTCTTCATTCTCTCATAAGGTAGCCTTACCAGCTACAACAGCTTCAATGTTCATTTCTTTGACATGGAATTCCAAATCTGCACATAAGAATTCTATCTATCTTTCTGGAACATGAACTCCACATTTACAATGAACTGTTGAGTTATTTTAATACTATATCCTGTAGTTACTAAAAATTCAACTTGTCTGAAGCAAAACTCATCTTTGCCACTACTAGGAAAATCAGCTTGCACATGTTTCAAATTCTCTATTTTGTTGAAGACACAATATTCCAATAAAATAACCAGCTTTACTGTCTTTCTCAATTGTTCTCTCATTCCCTATATCTAACCTTTTGCCAAGTCACATCCTTTCTAGCTCCTCATATCTCATGTATCTCCTTTCTATTCTTTTGGACACAACCTTAGCTCTAAGAACTTCAGGAATGGAATATTTGAACACCCTTTTCATTGGTTTTCCAGCTTACAATATCTCCTCTTTTGAGTTCATCATTTGCACAGCTGTCAAAGTGACATTCCTAAAGTAAATATCTAAACATATTACTTCCTTGGTAAACAAAAATGAACAGTAAGAGCCACAATCAGTATCTCCTTCTTTCCTTTCCTTTTGGTTGAAACAGAAACTCCTCCATTTGGCTTTTAAAACCCTTTAAAATCTAGTTCCCCCCTATCTTTCCAGACTTGTTGCCCATTATTCTTCCTCATACATTCTGTGTGCCAGTCAAACTGGCGTAATGACTTTTCCCTTGACACAATATTTAGTTCCCAGTCTCTTCCTTTGCTAATGCTCCTTCATCCCTATGTAAATAGAGGACTACCATTCTTGGTGAGTCACACAGGGTATGTACAATATCCCCTGCTTGATTTTAATCTAATACATGGAACTTTG
This sequence comes from Potorous gilbertii, assembly GCA_028658325.1. Classification (NCBI taxonomy): domain Eukaryota; kingdom Metazoa; phylum Chordata; class Mammalia; order Diprotodontia; family Potoroidae; genus Potorous; species Potorous gilbertii. The sequence continues at coordinate 96,802,104 of CM053771.1, forward strand.
GGGAGCCATTTTCTGGTAATAAATCACTAAGGACCTAGCACTTTATGATGCTTGACTCTTTTGGTTTGCTGAGGATGAGGAAGAACTAATTAATCAGTAGAAGCAAAATAGGAACTTTATATTCACACAAAACTTATGACAAAATAATCTCTTGTTTTCATTTATCTGTTTGGGGATGTTTTCAATTGAGGATAAATTTCTGTTTGCTTCTGGATGGGGAAAGAGACAGTGACTCTGGATCCTTTATCTCTCCATCCAGCTGTCATGTGTGCTTGAGCATATGGTCCCTGTTTCTTTTGCGTTTCTTCTTTTCTAATATTAGGTAAATGAGTATTCAGGAGTATCCAGAATGGAACCTGTGAGTTTCAAAAGGCTGGAAGAGCCATCAGAGGTCTCTTAGAAACCAGAGATGGGAAGGGAAAATAGTCAGACTCTCAGTTAACATTTAATAAGAGTTTTCAATGTGCCGAGCTCTGTGCCAAGTTCCATGTATATAAAGAAAATCTAAAGAAAGTGCATTCTCTCAAAGAACCAATGAAGGGAAGGCATTAGTATTAGCACACAGCAAAAAGAAACAAATAAACCAAAAAAGAGAAGTTGAGTCTTCTAAGGAGCCATGTATAAAGAGCAGCCATCTCCTTGACCCAGAACATCAATTAACTGATGTTTCAGCTGAGACATCATGTCCAGGAAAGAAAGGATACAGGTAAGGAAGGAAGGAACTAAGTGTTAATCCTTGATTGATCCAAATCCAAAAATTAAATTGGTGTAGTTTCTTTGAATTTGGACCAGGAGTCTCAAGGTAGTCCTAGCTCGCATATCATCCTCCATATATTCTTGAGTATATTTGTACTTCAAGTTTGAGCCCATTCTTCCCAGAATCTTATGGGTATGTGCACAGGGTTAGTGTGCACTAGGTTAGTGGAAACTGAATCTAAAGTTTGAACTTAAGTTTGAACCTACTTTCTCCAAAGGAGAGTATATGTACTATTTTTCTTTTCTTTTTTTAGGGGGGGGAGTAAAGGGTTTTGCAACAATTTTTTTTGTTTTGTTTTAATATTTTCAGTGAATAGTCTTCTATAAAATCGAATGGATGCCAAATAATGGTTTGATATTGAAGAGAACACACCAGATGTACGCTAGTGGATGATGAAATTAGAATCTATAACATCCAAGAATTATCCCTATAATTCTGAGGGAAAAACTGTCCCTGACAACCCAACTTCTCAGTTCAACTGTGCATTGAGAGAGTAAGTCCAGAGAAGGCACTATCGTTGTAGCATACTCTTGCCTCCACTGCTTGGATCCTTAGTTTTCTTTAAGTATCATTTCATATGAAAAATCCTCCTGATTACTTCAGGATTTTTTTTAGTGTAATTGCCCTATGAAATTTGTATCTGTTTATCTGTATGCATGTCTTTTCCCTGCTAGTAAACGTTAACTTCTGGAGGACAGGGACTTTAAAAAATATTCTGCAGGTCCACAGTGGCTAGCAAATAGTAATACTTAATAAATGCTTGTCAATTCAGTTAAAGACAGAAGGAATTGTGATATCCTCAGTATAAGAAACTTGTGGAGGGAAACTTTTTCCATCAATTGAGATATAATCATTCATAACCTAGTAAATAAGACCTAAGAAGTTATATGAGACTAATAAAAGTTAACT
>CM053771.1:96804269-96823236 GCA_028658325.1 Potorous gilbertii
TCTCTCTCTCTCTCTCTCTCTCTCCCTCTCTCCCTCCCTCCCTCCCTCTTTTTGTTGACAATACTAAGTAGCTTTCTTTTCCATCTTCTTCCTCTATGTGACATTCTTCTACTTTCCAATTCTCTGATGTGTAGGATGACAAGACCCCTACTCAAATTGACTACTCAGAGGTGTCTCAAGGTACAAAGAGAAATTCCTTTATTCAGTTTTCACAAGAAGTGGGTGTCACCTTCACTAGACAGTTGAGAGAAGGAAGGCACAGTGCAGAAGCAGAAGCATGGTTATATAGTCAAAAACCACAAACCCACCACCTGTTACCCTTTTGGTCAAGAGCTTGAGCAAGCAGCTTATTTTCAGAAATTTGCCCCAGATAACAAGGAATAAGGAAATGGAATAAAGCAAATAAGGGGGGAGGGAAGGTAAGATGGTTTCACAATTTCGAGTTCCCCCGTGTCACTTGATTCCCAAGAAATTTAAACTTAGGCCTAGGGTCAGATCTACTTTGGACTTAGGTCCCTGAGAAGTCTTCACTATCACATTCACTGACACAAGTCAATATAGGTTCAGGATATATTTAGAATAGTAGTTAGATGAACTTGATGTGTAGATGAGGAAAGTGAAATTACTTCCTTAACTTCATACAGCTAGTTATTGGGGGAGTTGAGTCCCTTCACCCCAAACCATTAAAATGATTTAAAAAATATAAAGATCAAATATACTGAATTCAAGTTTCATTTCTTTGTTGCCCTTCTAATATTTTTAGGAAAAAGTAAATTTGTGGTATACTATTCATTGGAAATGAACTTGTCCTTCAGTAGAACCAATTGTCATTTTCAAATGTAGGCATGTTTTTAAAAAATAGAAATACATTTTAGAAGCTGTCATTATTTACTTCTTAATGACTCATTTTCCACTGAGTCATGCAGGCCTCCAAATTGTGAAATGTGTTCTGTAGATAAAAATTTCTTTTGTGTATTTCAATATCTTTTAATGAAAGCATTTGCAAAGAAATAGTGAGGCTTTGATCAGAGAATTACTGGAGACCTCACCTCCTTTAGAAATCTTATCTAGACTGATAATCGAGGGTATTCATTCCCATAGACAGTTTCATGCTTCTGTGACATATTAGAAACTATCTTTAACAATCATTTCCCATTACTGAGGGAGTTCAGGATAATGGAATGTGCAGTCGTCTTCAATTTGTGTGAGATTTTCTGAAGCATCTATACCACCAACATTTTCTCCGCCTGCCACTAAAACAAATGAAGTTGCAAATTGCATCGCTTTTTTTCTCTTCCCCTTAAAGTCTCTAGAAGAGTTTATTTTTAACAAAACTTTTTTTCTCTTGTTCCTCTCATAATATTTCTACCCTGTGAGGGACTGTATGGTATAGAAGAATCAATACTATTTTCTAAGTTCTGACTCTACTATTTACTGGCTCTATAACTGAAAGCAATTCACTTTCCACATCTGAGCCTCAATTTCCTCATCTAGGAAAAAAAAGTGATTAAATTACAAGATCTCCAAAATTCCTCACAGGAATGATAAAGTATGAACTATGAGATGCCTCAGTTTCTGCATCTAGAAAATGGGTATAACATTCTTACACCATATAATTACAGAGGTTATATGTGCTTCCAATGAGAGCATGTATTTTAAATATTCAATAACTCTGAATTACTATTTTTTTTGTTTTTCTTTTTGTTTATATGGGGCAGTATGTTGTAATTCCGCATGCAGTTGGTTTATTCTTAGAAACTTTGTTTTGATCCTTATTCTGTCTCCCATCCATTGTGTCTGTGTTACCTTGGGCAAGTCACTTCATTTCTCTGTATACTAATTTCTCCCTACCTGAAAGTTAAGGATAGTTATACTTGTACTGTCTGTCTATCTCCCAGTCTTGTCTTAAAAATGCAATAAAATAATGTATTAAAATAACTTTTCGTCTTAAAATGTCCCTTTGATAATGCTAAGGTTTATCTTCATTTTCTTCTTAATGACTCACTTTCCATTGAATCACACATGCCTCCAAATTGTGAAACCTGTTCTGTAGTAACAGTTTCTTTTGTGCACTTTTCGGAAGGTGTGGAAGCAATCAAGGTTAAGTGACTTACCCACAGTTACAAAGGTAGTAAGTGTCCTAGACTGGATTTGAACTCAGTGCTCTATCTACTGTGTCACCTAGTTGCTAATTTTTAATGTAACTTAATAAAGGTTGTTTTCAAGATAGTGATAGACAAGAGTGAGGCTTTGAAATTCTTTCCTGTTCTACATTTTTGAGTCACATTTCTATACCACTGTCTTACAACATTGTATGGATAATGTATTTTTTGTTTTAGTATAATCCAGTGCCTCTGATTGAATAATGTGATTAAAGGAGATATTATCCACCCATTAATGGGTCTGGCAAGATTTGTAGGAAGCCCACACCTTTTGTTAATGAGGCACTTTTTCTCAAGAGTTGTGATGCCCTCTGGTTCTAAAAAGTGTAAAAGACTCTGCGGTGAGGTTTTACTTTGGGACTTAGTTTTTGAAAGAAAGTTTGTGTGCCAGATGTGATTCTGGGTAGCCACTAAGCAGTCTCCCTCGCACTGGGTTTGAACACCCCAATGTTGGTGCTTCTCTCTTTAGTACCTATGTATTTATGGTCAGGGAGTTATCTGCCTGTGGATTTATGATGTATGCATTGCTATTGTCAGACCATTGGAAACCATGTCTGTTGATTTTGATTTCTCTGTGCTTTCCCTAAAACTCAAGGTGCTGACTTTTTCCCCCTGAACTAAGTGAAAGACACATTTGCTTGATTAAATTAATTGTTGACCCCTCAAAATTTGCCTTTCCTTTTAGAAATGCAGATCTAAGAACCCCTATTGGGGTCCTTGCTTTTACAAACATGAAAGGAAATATTGCAGAGTGGCTAACGAACTACTTTCAAAGTTCAAATACTGCCTCGAAAACATACTGTCTATAGGACTCTGGGAAAATCACTGAAACTCAGAGCTCTAAGATTCAGACCCATCATGGATATGATTGGATAACTCAACTGAAACTTTCATTGCTCTAGACCTTAGACTTGTATTAGCGGTATAACCCCTGGGTGAGTCACTTCATATCTGTCTGCTTTTGTTTCTCCAACTGTATTTTGGGGATGCTATTACCATGTACCTCTTAGTGATGATGTGAGGATAAAATTAAGTCACTTTTTTAATGCTTAGGAGAATTTCTGACACATAGTAGGTACTTAATAAATGATGGTTTCTTTCTTTCTTTAAGACTCTAAGTTGCACAGAGGACGCTAATCTTCGTTAACAGAGTATTCTTATCTGGAAGATCCCTTTACTAAAGACTCATATTTAGTTCTGATACTATATTTTAAATTTCATTTTCCTTAGAACTCATTTGTAGCTTGGGTAGTATGAGCATTATAATCTCAGTTTATAAAATTTAAAGCTGAATCTCAGAGAGATAAAATCACTTACCCATGATCACAAGGCCATGACATATCTGAGCTGTGATTAATTTTGTTTTTTATCATTTCATGCCAAGTTCAAGGGCTCTGCCATTCACTAAGATGGGTCTTTATAAATGTTGAAACAGTTTGCTTGGGTCCAGCAGTTTTTCATACAAGAAATCAGATGTGAAATATACATATATATGTGCATGCACACACGTATGTCACATATGTGTGTGAATTGTGTGAACATGTTTCAGATGTACTTGTATGTGTGTGTATTCTTTTATGTATTGTGTATATGTGTATATATTCAGACAGATGCTATTGCCTAGTCCTTTTTGATGAACAACCTGATAAGGCTGGGTAGAGATTTGGAGACATCAGGCAAAGCATGCCATTCCTGCTGCGTTCAATAGCCTGACTAGCTTCAAAGGTTACGGGTGATGTATGTTTTCATTATTATCTCCTATGTGTTTGATGCTTCAAAAGACCCCAAATGGTTTATTTCTGCTGCAGTGCTCTTGATTTGCACCATAGCCAGGTCCAGCCAATCAGCCCAATATGTTTGCCAGGGTCAGATTGCCTTTGAGGGATATTGTTCCATGAGCCTTGTAATATGCCTAGCCCTGTGGAGCAAGCAGCTGCAGCCAAGGGAGAAAGTGAACTCTTCAAGGCCACACTTTGATTTCCTGAGAATTGTCTCTTACTCTAAAACTTAAATTGGTAATTGATAGAAATTGGCCAAAGCCATGAAATTGAACTGCAATCGTTTGCCTTTATTAGGTTCCTGAAAGAGCCCAGAAATGTATCAGTCAATGTTTCACATCTCTTAAAGTCATGGAACGTTAGACATGGTACAAACCCTAGAACTTAGAATGTATGTGTGTGTGTGTGTGTGTGTGTGTGTGTGTGTGTGTTCATCCTTCATTGCCAATGATGACATGACTTGCACTTGACTTTGTTTTGAGTGAGGAAGGGCTGTGCAGGTCACCAGCCTCACTTCTCCTCCAGAGCCACCTGAATCCAGTGACCAGATATTCATCAGGATGACTGGAGATGAACCAGGATAAGGCAGTTGGGGTTAAGAGACCGGGTTAAGGTCACACAACTAGTGAATGTCAAGTATCTGAGATGCGAACTTGGAATATTCGAACCAAAAAGTACCTTAGAACATAGGCTGTTGGAACATAGAATATTAAATCTGGAAATGACTTTAGAACACAGAATATTAAAATTATTAAGGACCCTGAAATTTAAAATATCAGAGGTAGAGGGTCCTTTGAATATAGGTATTTTAGAAGCTTTCTAATCCAACTTTCAGCATGTGATAAGTGAGGAATATGGGCCCAGAAAAACTTATCAAATTAGCTAAGATCATACAACATAGTCAAGTCTCCTGAGTGCAAAGGTAATTCTCTTTTTGCTATACCTCATTGCTTTTTCTTCATTCTCACAGTATTAATAGTAACACCAAATATTTATATGAGAAGAAGCATGGTCTATGGTAACAGACAGAATATTAACCTTTGAGCCTGGAAGTCCTCAGTTCAAGATATCCCTCTGAAATATAATAGTTGTATTACCCTAGTAAGGTCATTGAACCTCTCAGTTTACCAGGAAACTCTCTGTGTCCTGTACTGCATCAAAAAAATGCCACTTGGTATTGGTAGACGGAGTTTCCTCAACTTGGAGTTCTCTCTTGCAAAGGAAATACAACCTAGTCCCTTCCCTTAACTTAACATTTCCATAATGCTTTAAGATTTCCATTATATGTTAATATCTCGTGGGTCCCACACTAAACCTCATCTTAATATCCTCATCTTGAAAATTAGGAAAGTGAGATTTAAAATGATTAAGTTGCCTTAAAACTGATAAGATTTTGAGGCAAGATTTGAACCCAAAGCTTTCAGATTTTTAGACTACCCTATTTGCCATGAGATGTAGTCTCCTTATAATATGGAAGCTCATGTGTATATAATAGTCTAGATTTCAGGGAAAAAAAACAAAAACAAAACAGCAGTCATATTGTATGTTTATTATCCAGAGATTTAGTTGCTGACAGAGTCATAAGATATCATTTTGCAATTAAGAGAAGTGAGGGAGAGAAAGAAGCATGGGAATGAGTCAAAGATCAGTCACCATTAGCAACTTTGGGATTTCAATCCAGATTTTCTGGTTCTGAAGTTCCGCCATCTTTCTGCTCTTTATCCTACACCATCCTGCCTCATTTAATTCTTACAATGATACTTGCAAGGAAACTGCTGATCAAGTATTATTTTATCCATTTTTCATGTAAGAAATGTAAATTTCATAGAGGTGAAGAAAACTCATCTAAGATTACATAGTTAAGAGGCAACAGGGATGGACACTGAACCTTTTTTTCTTGCCTGCAAGCTCAGTTCTTTTGTCAATGTGTGATGCTGCCTGCTTTGGGTTATTATGTACACATGATGATTTTGTTTTAAAAAATTAAGACAAAATATTGAAACAAAACAAAATGAGCATCTGAATGGATAAGGTGAGCAATACCTAGAAACTATTGATCATGCTACAGTGCCAATTGGTGAAAGTATTGGATAAGTAAGAACTATTAGATGGGCCATTGGGAGTTAACCTTGCTAGTCGGGAAAGATTTTCTAGAAATTATAGTACCTAAGTAGACCTTTTCTTTTTTCCTTGGGAACTTCAAAGCTTACTTTTTACTAGTACTCACGTGCAAAAACATATTGCACATCAATCAACCTAACACATATAGTTATGCAGAACAAACTTTGTATCAATAAGCACTCCAACGTTCACAGAAGAGCTATCACAGGTTCTATCATCTGCTTTTCTAAAAAGAATGACTTTTGAGGCGGTAACAATCTCCTTTAATTAAGCACGTATAACATTCACTTAGTTCAGGAAATCAACAGACAGCACTTCCAAACTGTCTGGCATAAACCATAAATACATCAGAAATCAAATGTCAGATCCAACTCTGACCATGGTTGCCAGAGAGGGAAGCACCAACATCTGAGTTTTCAAAGTCGGGGTACTCCCTAGTGGCTTCCCCGAATCTCATCTGGCACACAAAGGTTATTCCAAAAATTAAGCCCTAAAGTAAAACCTCATCCTTAGAGTATTTATACCTCTTTTGAGTCAAAGGGCATGCCAACCTTTGAGAATCAGTGCCTTATTAACAAAAGGTGTGAGCCTTCCTACAAATCTTCCCTAAACAAACTCCCTTTAATGGACAGGCCCTTTAATGAGTGGGGAAGATCTTTAATCACATTAAAAATACAAATATATATATAACTTTTTCTAGGTAAAGAAACTTTTTTTTGTTCTTTACTCCTAATAAAGACTGTTTTTGATAAAGGCAAGATTCAATCAGAGACATTATACTTCTTGATTACTCTAAAATTAAAAACAGCAAAATATCCTACTTTGCTTGCCTTACAACTTTGTAGAAATTGGTTTTTCCATTAGTTCAGGTGATGTCTGAATGGATATAACTAATTCAACTTAGTGTTTCAGGTAAAGCTTTGTTTGATTTTTTAAAATTATACAAATTAGTAAATAAACCAAACAAAACTTTGATGTGGAACAGTCACTGTCAACTCTGCAGTTTTAGAATTCAAGAGATGTATTCCAGTGATCTGCAGTTTTCCCTCTACATGCAGCACTTAAAACAACATGTATTAAAACAGATCAGTTTCCAGACTAAACTAATGAAGGAATTACAATTCGGTAGAAAATATTTTAGAATGCATTGAGTTCTAGTTTTCCTCAGGTGAAGTGGTTGAATATGATTAAAAAATATGATTAAAAATATAACAAAAGCAGCTAATGCTTTCATAGAGAATATTACATTAGGAATTCTCCCAAATGATCCCCCTTTCCCTGTCATATTTTGAAAACAAAATAACATTTCCTATAGCTGGAAATTATTTTTATGCTACATATATTATCTCAAGACACATCTGGTGATATATTTATAACACAGTAGGTGTCAAACAATGTTTTTACATGTAATTTCTTCCAGTTCCCTCCCCTATCTGTATTCCAAATGGAGGAACTGAAAGAATGGTGTCAAGACTGGAGATCCAAACCCCATCTTTGGCAAGTGTACAAGCACCATTGTAAAACGTAAGGTAAAAGAATTGTAAAGTGGCACCTTCAGTTGATGACAATGCTGTTGAACACAGTACCTTCCTTGGGAGAATCCTCTTCTTCTTTCAAGATTCTGGACTTCTCTCCTTCAGTGTGTATCCCAGTTTGAATGTTTCATTGCCAGATGCAGTCATAGGGCTGCTGCTGATCTCTTCTGAAGATCTGTGATCCTCAGACGTATCTTCTTATCATTTTTTTCTTGTTTTTAGTCAGTTTCCCTTGGCAAGTTTCTTTGTCTGCTGAGCAGAACTTTTCAAACCCTAGAATGATTATCACATGATAGTAAGACAGAAAATGAGCATATGAATGGAAGACTGGTTTATACCTACTTGAAAATATAATTTTCTTTAAAAGTTTTTTCTGTGTTTACATAGATTCCCTGTTTTCCCTGAATATAGGCTGTGATTCATTCAAGAAGCTAAAAACGATGGTTTTCTAAGACCTGGTACTCTCCAGAATTATTTAGAGGTTTCACTAAGAGTTTTATAGGAAATAATTATATTTCACGATGCCCACATCTATACGAGAAAGAAAGCATATTTCTAGCACTCTCTTGGTGCTTGGTATATTCTTTTCATATACAGATATCAATGAATAGCCTTCACTTTGTTCTCATAACCCATGTGACTCCTAAATAAATAGACTTCTTGTTTTTAATCCATCCTCCCTGATCTTTCAGCCCCATGCCCACTCAGGGTAATAATTCCTTCCAGGGAAAATGCTACAAATTTCATGTAAGGCAATACTATTTTAGAGGATGTAAGTTCCTTGAAGGTAGAGAATCAACTGGTTTTAAGTTTTTTTAATTTAAGTTCAATGCTTACCACCACTCTCTACATACAGTAGGACTTTATAAAATATTGTTAAATTGAAAACATACTGAAAAATATAATCTTCTTGAGACATATCAAAGGCTTAAGCACATTGTCTGGCGTATAGTAGACATTTAATAAATGCTTCTTGACAAAGATTGGCTTTAGAGTTGAGCGGGTGCCTAAGGAACATGGTGGCAGTCCATTTTCTAATCCGTATGTCCTTTTGTAATTAAAATTATTGGTTATTATACCATGCTACTTCTCATAGGTCAGTTTTGTGATATAATGCATATAAAATGTTTTTCAGATCTTAACATGATAAAGAAATGTCATGTCAAAATAAGTGCTATTGCTCTAATTACTTTCATTAATATTTTATTATAATAATATTTATATTCCCTACCCCATAAAATTCAAAACACAAATTCCACTAACATATTTTAGGTGCTTCCTTATATAGAGATTTATAGTAGAAACTGAGAAATAAACAAGAAGCCAGTTAGACATTATCCTTACTCTTCTGCAACTGACAATCAGGAAGGATAGAGTAGCATAAGTCATTATAAAATATAGCCGCATATAATTAGAACATGGGAGAGGTGTAAAACAAAGTGGCAAATGATTTGGAAGAGTGGAAAAGTCAAGATCAACCAGGGAAATCATGAAAGATATCCTCTCAGACAATAATCTCAAGATCAATAAGAGGAGCCTGGATTCAAATTCAAATCTCCTTTCATTTACATCTTTCTAATACATGATGCCTTTGAACATCCACCTCTCCTTAATACAGTCCAAGTGGCATATGCATGTGTGAGCAGATATTTCTGAATTTTTTACCGCTTATTAAAATTTCATATAGCACTGATCTTCAGACTACTCCTTGATTTCCAAAGCTGACTTCTCATAAAATCTAATTAAATATTATTTTCAGAGCACATAGTGGTAATAGGCAGATGTGAATGGAACTACTTATGCTATTTATAACACTATCTTTCATAGATCTTATTATTTACTTTTGTCTGTTAAATGTTTAATCAGTCCAGAAAGGATAGTTATAGGTCCCTGTGGACAGGATTAGAGATGGGAATTTTCTGTTCATGTTGAAAGAAAAGGAATTTTAAAAATCACAGTATGTTGATCCCTTCTAGAAAGGTGAGGAAAAATGAAATATATGTGTAAATTGTTTTGGTAATTTAGGTAATTTAAAAAATATTTATTAAATATAGCTTGATTTGTTCATAATTTCATTCACTAAACAACTATGAATACCTTCTTCTGTTCTAGTCACTTGGTGAGACACAGCTAAATGTTAGGAGGATGCCTTGAAATCCAGGAAGTAGCGTATTAAGCAGCAAAAAGCACACTGGCCTTGGAGTCAGAAGACTTGCTCAGATTCCAACTTTGCTTTCATACCAGGCTTAAATGGATGCTGTAATTAGTTCAGTGTAATACAATAAAGACATCCATTATTTCCTTTAAAATGAGCTTGGATATGATATAGAATGTGTACTCTAAGCTATTATTACCTTGGTCAAGTCCTTTCCCCTCTTTCTGTCTCAGTTGCTTCATCTGCCAGTAGAGAATAATTGCTTTCTGACTAGTAGTAGGAGGTGAGGACATGGTCCTGGGAGAAAACCCCAAAAGAACCAGTTATGATAGAGTCATAAATTCCCAGAAAAAAAGAGACTTCAAAAGTTGTTGAATTCAATCCTTACCTAAAGCATAAACACCCTCCATGATATCCCTGATGAATAATTATCTTTGTAACGTCTTCCTATTCCTGTCAGATCCCACTCTGATACTTAACTTCTCCAACTAACAGGGAAATTATCTTATCTCTGGCCCATCTCTCATGTACACAGTTGATTCCCAGTTTCTCCTGCATGGCCCTCTGTGGAGTTAGAGAACACTTGTTGATTCTGATTTGTCAAAGATTTTACATCTCACCACATTCAGACACAACAAGCATGGGAGAAAGTCATGATTGGATTTTGAACTACTCCTGTTTCTTTCTTGTTAAATACTTCTGAAGAAGATTCAGTCAATTGTATCAATTTCTCACTTAAGATGACACCCCTATAAATGATCCTTTCACCCAGTTCGTTATTTAAACTATTTCTAAAGAGGGAAATAGATTCAACTTTTCTGACTAAAATGACCAGCCAGTTCTATCAATTTGGCTTCAGTGATTTTGTGATGAATTTAACTGGTTATTTTAGCTGATGAGACACTTCAATTAAAAAATATGAAGTCACTCTCTGTATGTATTTGTGTCTCTGCTTTGACTGAGAGTGTACTTATATGTGTGACATAATTCCAGCCTAATTTATGGAGCTTCTGTTATGGTTCTCTCATTTTCACCTTTTTAAAAAAATCTATAAATAAGGTCTGATATTTCCCCCATGCCTTTGGCTTTTTCTTCTCCTTTATACACCGTTTATATCAGCCTCATACTGGTCTCATAATTTTATAACCCCCAGCACAGATTGCCTCTATATATACTTCATTCCATCAGTCAATATGCATACATTAAGTACCTACTATGTGCCATGCAACCAAGTGCATGGGGCTCCAGGTCTGGAGTCAGGAAGTCTCATATTCTTGATTTTTAAATCTGACATCAGACACTAGCTTTGCGACCTTAAGCAAATCACTTAACCCTGTTTGCCTTGGTTTTCTCATCTGTGAAATGATTTGGAAAAGAAAACAGCAAACCACTTCGGTATCTTCACCAGGTCATGAATAAGGTCATGAAAAGTAAGGTAGAACTGAAGAAAACAGAATGGTGTACTAAATGCTGCAGATACAAGTAGAAATAAAAAAAGAAAAGAAATTCTCTTCCTTTAAGGAGCTTCCAATCTAATTCTCTTCCTTTAAGGAGCTTCCAACACAATACACAAAAAGAAACTGAAAAGTGGGGTGGGGGGAGGTAAAGTGGATAAGTCCAAAGTCTAAATTCAATATAGCTGATGAGAAATAAAGAGAAGACTATACTGAGCCCACTTCTTGAATACAGACCCTTGAAACAGTGGCTATGCCATCTTGTCAATGGGTGCAATCAGAGGGGCAGAGGGTACTGATTGTGAGGGGCAAGCAGATTCAATTTTACAGAGTAATGAGGTTTCCCCAAGATGAGTTACTTAGGCAAGACAGGAATGATGAAAAGGTCCAACAAAAGTGTTGCTGGAAAGAAATTGATCCATCCTAAATTCTTTTCCCATTTTTATTCTATTTAGTGTTGTTTCTACTTAATCTTTAATACATTAAAAATTCTTATTATAATCCAATATTGGGAAGAAGGAAGGAAGGAAGGAAGGAGAAAAAGGAGGGAGAGAGGGAGGGAAGAAGGAAGATACTAATTAAGTAGGTACTATGTGCTATTTACTATGCTAAGTGCTAATGAAATAACTTTGAAATCTATAAATTCAGCAACATGGTCAAGAAAGAAAAGAAAGAAATGATCTCCTGCATTCTGGGATCAAATTCCATAGTTCTTTCTCTGCATGTGGAAGGCATTTTGCTTTAAGAGATCATTGGGAATTTTTTAAGTCCTTGCATTGCAATGTTCTAAGTCTACTAGAAAAAAATCCTCGCATACTATAGTTGTTGCGGTGCACAAAGTTCTCCTGGTTCTGCTCCTTTCTCTCACCATCAGATCATATAAGTCTTTCCAGGCCTCTCTGTAGTCTTCGTGTTCATCATTTCTTACAGCACAGTAGTATTCCATTACATTCATATACCATAATTTATTCAGTCATTCCCCAATTGATGGACATCCCCTTGATTACCAGTTTTTGGCCACCACAAAGAGAGCTGCTATAAATATTTTTGTATACATGGGACTCTACCATTTTTATGATCTCTTGGGGATACAGTCGTAGAAGTGAAATTGCTGGGTCAAAAGGGTATACACATTTCTGTAGCCTTTTGGGCATAGTTCTTTTGTATAATGTTTTGGTTTGTTTTCTGATTTCTCCTATTCATTTTAATTTTTCTATGCAACATGACAGGTGAAAATGTATTTAACAGGAATGTATGGTAGAACCTATAAAAAATGGTATGCTGTCTCAAGAAAGGAGTGGAGAGAGAAGGGAGAAAGTGGGGAGATAAATTTTTGAAGGGGAGGAAAAATCTAAGTTATATGGAAGTGATTGTAGAATACTGAAAACAAATAAAATAAAAATAAATAAACAAATAAATAAATAAGAAGGAAAAGAAGGTAGCCTAGCTTGGGCCCCTCCATGAAATGGAGTCTTCATAGGTACTCACCATTGAGAGAAGGGGACCTGGACTGCCAAAGGGCTAGCCCATAGTGAGCAGGCAACAGGAATGGGTAATATGATGCAGGGAAAAGAGGTTCCAGAGATGGAGGGAAATTTCAGAATAAAGCAGGATTGAGTATGAATGTCACACAATGGGCAATGGAAGGATACTTTCTGGGTGTTGAAAGGCTATAACACAAATCCAAGACATAACTCCAAGGAATAGAAGTAAAGGATGTCACCAGATGGTTGTATAAGAGAAAGAGGGTGGATTATTTACTTGAAGAGAGGGAGGTGGGAGAAATGGATGGAGTGTCTGACTGGTTGCTTTGAGATTTGAGGAGAAAATAAAGAAAATTTCTAGCACGTTGTATAAATTCCTAGTGATGAAAAATTGGAAGAATGAAGATGAGAGTTACATAGGATAGGAAGGAATGGATAACTTTAGATCAGCATTGTTAAAGGGAATCTTAAAACAGATGAGGCTCCAGATTTATCTGAACAGTTTAGAGATCTTTCAGACAGAGTTTGATAGCATGACATAATAAAATAATATTCTAAGCTTGAAGTCACAACAGAAATGGGACCATATACTATTTTTCATATTTGCTGTGTGACCATGGACTAGTTACTAAATTCTCTCTCTCTCTCTCTCTCTCTCTCTCTTCAATATGTATATTATTTATACATATAATAAACATGTATATATATGTATATATATATATGTATACACACAAACATATAAATGTATATATATATACCCACATTTATGTATTATATAACTGCTTAAAGTATGGTGTTTTTGTTGTTGAGTTGTTTTAGTCATGTCTGACTCTTCATGATCCAACTTGAAGTTTTCATGGCAGACATATTGGAGTGGTTTGCCAATTCCCTCTCCAGCTTATTTTACAGATAAGGAAACTGAGGCAACCATGGTTTAGTGACTGTAACAGGAAATACCCTGGCATAGACAGAAGGGCCTGCTATACAGGTACTTAGATTTCCTTTTCTAAAAGGAAAGTAACTTTTGAAGGGTCAACAATCACTTTAATCAAACACATATATAAACAGAGAAAAATCAGCCAGGATCAACAGACAGGGCTTCCAATTGTCTGACAACAGGCAATATATACATCATCATCAGAGAGAGAAGCACCACCTTAAGGGTTTTCAAAGCCAGAGGACTCCTTAGCGGCTGCCCAGAATCTCATCTGGCCAAACAAACATGTCCAATGATCAAACCCCAAAATAAAATCTCACCTCCGAATATTTATACACTTTTCAGAGCTGGAGGGCAGGGCCCTCTGGCCCAGAACCTCAGTAGAATTTAACAAAAAGTACTAAGGCCTATTAATGGGTGGGGGAGATCTTTAACTCTTCCCCCTACCCATCCATGCTTACATTAGAATTACAGTGACTTGCCCAGTTTCACACATCTAGTAACTGTCTGAGGCCAAATCTGAACTCAGGAAGATGAATTTTCCTGATAAGATCTCCAACTTAGTGTTCTATCCACTGAACCACCCAGCAGCACAAGAATGGTGTAGATACCATCTAACATTAAAGGTAGTTTCTATGTTAAAATTAACCCTTGAATCCCCCATCACTTAACACTAATTTTAGTCATTTAATAAATATGTCAAATACTTTATTTTTATTTGTATTTAGCCAACATTTTTTAATAGCCTCTACTCACCCATTCCTCATACTTCTGCTATCTGAGGTCAAACTAGAAGTCTAAAGACTCTTCCATGCCACGTGTCTTCTAATGCTAAGAAAAAAAAGCCACGTGTCTTCTAATGCTAAGAAAAAAAAGCTACCATTCCTGCTACTACCCTCTTAAGTTTTCCAAGTGACTTTTTTTTAAAGTCAATGAAAGGAAGCAACTTTTCACCTATTTTCCTATGAAAGTGTGAATTAGAATTCCAGAATATCAAAGCTGAAAGAAATCTTTGTAATCATTTAGTTTGACCTTTTGATTTTACTGATAAGGAAGCAGAATCTCTAAGATGGGAAATGACTTCCCAGAACTCACACCACTCAAAGATGGCAGAAATGGACTGTGAACCCACATTGGACATGCAATCCAAAATCCCTGCTGTTATGTTAATTTTCCAACATGTAAATAACCCCCAAGCACTTAAAAAATATTCATTTTGAACTTAAATATTAAATGAGCAAAGTAAACAGATAATTTCCATGTAGGCTGCAGAAACTGGATGATTCAATATAAAACAAATTTCCATTTCAAGCTGTTTGCTTTTTGAAAACCAAAATAGTAAATGCTACACGTTGTTTTCAAAGTTATCCAGATTTTCTGTGCTTCCTTCTAAGTTTTCTTTGGTTCTCCACTGTACATTTAATTTTTTTTTCCCACCCTTCCCACCCCACCCCACCCTTGACAGGGGCTACAATTAAACACGAATAGGCATATGCACACACATACACATACACTAGCATGCAGACATATGTATGTATATATACATACACATGTTTATCTACATACATATGTGTATTGCACATATATGTACACACACGTACCCCAAATCATTTTAAAATTGGAAATGTAGAATGTGTTAGGTGGTTGTTAAGCTTGGCAAACACTGGCAGTATGTCTAATTAGGATCAACTCTGGAGAGCCATAGATGCTCAAGAAAGCTGGATTTTTTTTTTGAACTAAGATTTCCTACAATTTTATTTCCAATTCATCCTAAAAAAGGTTTAGAAATGAAAGCAGCAGTAGAACCGATGAGAGTTTATGGGCACCCTTTAAATTCACTAAGTCTTTCATGATAGGTTTTAGCTCTTGCTGGTGTCATGCTATGAAGTGGATTTCTATTTTTTAAACGCTATGTTACAGTTGAGGAAGCTGACGCAGAGAAAACTGAAGTGACTTCTAAAAGGTAAAAGAAAGTTCATGGATAGAGTGAGCATAAAGACAAGCTATGTTTTCATGCGACTGAAACAACAGATTGGCAAGTGAAATATTTTAACCATCTGGACCTCCAACACCATATAATCACAAAAATATGCATGCAAACACACAGAAAATCAAAACACCCACAGAGGTAAGAGAATCTAGCAGTGTTCTTTACTGAGGACAACAGCGAGGGTGTGGGGACTGGGGGAGAAGGCAGGGGGAGACAATTTATGGTCTATGAACTCTGTCTCTGTAGATATATATATATATATTATATATAAAATACGTATATATTTCTTTTTTGATTGCTATATTCCAATATTTTTATTGGTTTCCTATCTATCTTCTATACATTTAAAACCATAATTCTTACAAAAAAAGATCTATAAGCTTCACCAGACTGCCATGGAGGTCTGTGAGAGGAAAAAAAAAATTAAGAATTCTTTATGCTCTTGCATAGAAAAGCTTCCCTAATAAATTATCATCTAGCTTTTCCTTGAAAATCTCACATGAAGGGGACCCCTGCTACTTAGGGAACCCCATGGAACTTTGGGGCAGTTCCAATAGTAAGGTAATATTTTCTTAATTTGCCTATGGCTCTCCAGAGTTGATCCTAATTAAGTTGATATTTTGCAACTTACTCAGTTACTAATATAAAAGAATGAAGAGATATAGCAGTCATCAAATTTAACCCTTCATCTTCTAGATTTGAAAAAATACTCCTGACCACAATCTAGTGCCCTACTCTCTATGTTGAAAAGTATACTTAGCTCAGGACCCAGTCAAATTTATATACAAAAGTCAGATTGTTGTGGTTTCTTGGTGCATTGTGGTGGAATCATCTCAAAAAATTCAGTCAGATCACCTCTAATGTAAGTATAGGCATTTATTGAGATTGATACCTCTCATGAAGCAGGATAACTTCTAAGAGGAACAAGGAACTTCAGAGAAAGCAAAATAGATTTTAATAGAGTAGAGATGCAATTACCTAACATAAGTTATGACTATTAAAAAGGCAGGAGGGGTTTGTTAAGGGATTAGGTAATAGGGGAAAGGTCCCAGCCACAGTGGAACTGATTATGGTTCTCTATGTCATAAGTTCATCTAAAGGACAGCTTTTGCTATGACTGTGTGAGTGTCTACTTAGCTAAAGCCCTTTTTGTTGTTTTGTGGTCCATATCCCACTTACACATATAGATGGTGCTGTTTTCTGATTGGCTGAGTGTTATGGTGCTGAGATTAGCTGGATGTGGTTGTCGTTGAGTGCATGGACACATCTGCTGTTTCTGTGGGAAATATGAGGAATGGGTCTGGGGGCAGTGCCTTACTATAGGTGGTGTCTGGGATCACATCACATGGACACACCTGCTGTTCTGTGAGAAATATGAGTTCATGGACACACCTGTTGTTCTAGTAAGCAGTGAGAAATATATAAAGAAGTTAGGATATTGAATGGGGGGGTGGAGTAAGAGGCTAGGTAGGGGCAGTGGGCTTACTGTTTAGTGGGGCCTGTCTTTATTAGTATTCCATCAACATGACTCTCACTGTTTTTTTTTCGTTTCAAAAAGAATTTTAAATCCTTTAGTAAAATTCAAAGGGGTAGGGGTTTTAGGATCATAGATTTTGTAGCAATAAGGATTCTTAAGGGCATTTATTCTGAACTCTTTCACATAAAAAAAAAGAATGTGAGATATGGGTAACTGAAGTGACTGGCTAAATATCACATGGTAAAAGTCAGAGGTAAGATTTGAAACCCAGGATTTCTGTTTCTAAATATAGTGCACTTTCACTGTAGTATGTTAAATAATCATTTCATTTTCATTCATTCATTTACTCATTTATTTATTTAGTGAGTTATATATCCATTCATATATTCATTTATTTTGTTTTAGAACATTAATTTGTTTTATAATTTTTTGTTTTTACATCACCTTTATTCCTGAATATATCCTTCCTCTTTCTTATTCTTCCTGAAAGTTATCTTTGCAACCAACGAAAAAGAGAGAAAGAAAAAAAAGAAAGCAGTTCAGGAAAACTAGTCAACATAGTAATCAAGTGTAACAATCTGTGCAATATTCCACAGGTATTTAACCACTCTCTGGGTCTCAGTTTCTTCACCTGTAAAAGAAGTGAGTTGGACCAGATGGCATCTAAGATCTCTTTTAATTCTAAATCTATGATCACATGCATGAAGAAAGGGAGGTGAATTTCCCTCTTCCTTCTCTAGGGACAAAAGTGTTCTCTATCTCTATTTTTCAAGAAACATTTGCTAAGTGCCAAAAAAATCCTATGTCTCACCTCTGACATGTAGGCTGTTTAACCCCTGAACAAGACTCTTAATCTCTCCAAACTCTCCAGACAAATCACTGAAATTTCAAGTTACCAAGAAGCTTACCGACTCACATTGGCATAGAAAATTATCTCATTCAGGAGTTCCCTACATCAAAGAAATGGCAGATCTAGTCTCTATGTTTTCTCCATTATGCCTGGTACCTATGAGTTACTGAAAATAAACACACACACAAACACACACACATACACACACACACACACACACACACACACACACACAAAGAAATACTGAAATACCTTATAGCTTCTAGGAACTTACATGTGCCCAGCAAAACAGTAACAGCATGGACACACATAAGTAATCACAAGATAGACAGAAAACAAACAGAAAACTTTTTTTGTTTAAATCTTACCCTCTACAGAAAGCCTTTTTCAGTCCTCTTCAATACCAGTGCCTTCCCTATTGTGATTATTTCCAATTTATCCTGTTTAATTCTTGTTTGTACATTTGTTGCTTTCATGTCTCTCCCATGAGACTTTGCACTCCTTGAGAGCAAGGACTGTCTCTTCCCTTTTTTTTCTATCTCCAAGGCAACTCATGCAAAATGGAGAAGGTCTAAGTCTTTAGTGTATATAGATCACTGTGCAAAGTTCTAGGAAAATATACCACTTATACCATGTGTAGTTCCTAACTTCATGAAATTTGCAATCTACTAACAGAAATAAGGCTTTTATAGGATAGAAATTATTGAAATACAAAAATGACTTCTAAAGCAGCCAGCATAGATTGAGAGTTGACCCAATGACATAATACCCAAGGATAGTATTATCAAAGCATAACATTGACTGTTAAAGGAGAGAATTGATGTCTCCGTTTGGATAGACACAAGTGTCTAGCTTACCCACTAATGTAGAAAAGGCATAGTCTAAATATATTCCTCATTAAACACTTCAAGCCTTATAGAGTATGTTAGTCATTTAAGTGAATAGCACTTGATTACTATTTTTACCTGATGATCTTAGCAGGGTTTTGTGCATAACACTTCTATGTTATTCTTCATGTTTTGAT
>CM053771.1:96830046-96853924 GCA_028658325.1 Potorous gilbertii
GTGTACATGTATATAAGTTATTTAAGTTCTTCCTAGTCTAGATTAAGCTGAAACTTTCAGTCACGTGTTTTGTCATCATCATCATCATCATCATCACCATTATTTTAATTTCTGTTATAACAAACGGTTATTGTTCAGTTATTTATGTCTGACTCTTCATGGCCTCGTTTAAAGTTTTCTTAGCAAAGGTGTTGGAGTGATTTGCCGTTTCCTTCTCCAGCTCATTTTAGAGAGGAGAAAACCGAAACAAATGGGGTTAAATGTCTTGCCCTGGCCCACACAGCGAGTGAATGTAAGAGGCCTCGTCTGAACTCAGAAAGAGGAGTTGTACTGACTCCAGGCCCAGCACTCTATCCACTGAGCCACCAAGTAATTGAACTAGGCACTTCCTAAATGTGACTGGAAAATGTATAGTTTAAAATTTAACTCAAAATAAAATAATGATAAGGCTGATGGTGACAACAAGGACAGTATGGTTCTCCGGCTATTAATATATGATAATGTTAATAGTAATCTAGATTTACATCAGATTTTACAATTTATAAATAATTTGAATGTATCACATTCTTCTCATAAAAGAATGCTATGAGATTGATAGAGCTCTATATGACTCATGGAAGGTTTTCAAGTTATATTGGTGAAGGGAATCTCCATAACTGAGTTACCTTACTCTGACAAGATCATACATCTTTGACCTGTTGGTATAAAGAATAGATGTCTTTCTTGCTCAAGTATACTCAGTTTCTAGAACTGAATTGCAATTAAATTCAATCCTAGGTAGATTCCATGTCATGCCAAAAGAAAAGAGAAAAAATTATCTATATTCGGGTGGTAAAAATTTTAATGACGACTTCTCTGAACATAGTGTAGCATTGGGGCTCAAGTGTTTCTTGTTTGGTTTGGATTTTCCTACTTAGTTGGATTTTTCCAGAGCCTATGCTTGGATGGTACAACCTTTAAAAGCCCAATGTCATTTAAACACCAGAATGATGTGAAAGATTGGCAGATATCTTTTTCTCATAATGGGCATCTCTTATCTGACTTCAGTGACAATAATGAGCAAGGCAAG
Source organism: Potorous gilbertii (assembly GCA_028658325.1). NCBI lineage: Eukaryota > Metazoa > Chordata > Mammalia > Diprotodontia > Potoroidae > Potorous > Potorous gilbertii. Next base: position 96,831,116 of record CM053771.1, read on the forward strand.
TGAATATATGGTCATGCATTAAGATATTGTTGTCATATTTAGAATTCATTTCACTTCTCTATAAAACCTTTCTTCTCCCTGAGTTGCTAATGCCAAAAAATTTACTTTGTCCACTTTGCTCTCTCTCCATTATACACATGAACATACATACACATATATGTATAAACTCTAACATATAAATTACTTTATAACATATATAAATAACTTTGTAATGTGTTACTTTTATATATGTATATGTGCATACATATTCACACATATATACATACTTTATAATATGTGCACAGTCTGTATGTGTGTGTTTAGAATAGAAGTTCACAACTAAGCCACCTAATCTGTGGAAACCATGGATGCTTCAGATGGATCACATATGGGGCTCTGTGTTTAAATATTTAGTACTTTTCAAATATGTAGCACTCCCTTGGTACTGTGATCTCAACAATGGGACCCTTTGTCAAATAGGGTTGTTGACTAAGCCAAGTGAAAAAAAAAATTCTTATCGAATTTTAAAAGCACAATTAACTTCTGCTGTTGCTCCCTCTCAAGCGGGGGGCTCCCATTTCTGGCAATAAGAAGCTATAGCAACTTCTCATACATGAACTTCCTAGGTGAGCCTAGGTTTAAGCCTTGAAGCTGTGACTTTCATTTCTTTTCTCTAGAATAAAAGACAAACAACTTTCCTGAGATGATCATCTCCCATAGAGGCAACCTCATGAATCTAAGAGATGTGGAACATTTTATGTTTTTAATAAATAATTTTTAGTTTTCAACATTAAATTCCACAAGATTTTGAGCTCCACATTTTCTCTCCATTACTCTTCCCCACCCCAAGATGACATGTATTCTGATTACTCCTTCCTGCTGTCTGCCCTCCCTTCTATCATCCCCCTGCATTCTCTTCCCTTTCTTCTTGTAGAACAAGATAGATTTCTATACCTCATTGCCTGTCTATCTTATTTACCAGTTGCAGATATAAACATTTTCTTTAACATTTGTTTTTAAAACTTCAAGTTCCGAATCATGTCCCTTCTTCCCTCCCCACCCACCCTCCTTGAGAAGTCAAGCAATTCAACATAGGTTAAACATGTGTAGTTATGCAAATCACTTCCATAATAATCATGCTGTGAAAGACTAACTATATTTCCCTCCATCCTATCCCACTCCCCACTTATTCTATTTTCTCCTTTGCCCCGTCCATTTTCAAAAGCATTTGCTTGTGACTATCACAATCGACCCTCCCTTCTCTCATTCTCCTCACTTTTATCCTCTTCCCCATTACTTTTCTGTAGCGTAAGATACCCAGTTGATTATGTTTGTTCTATCCCCTCTTTAGACAGAGTCCAATGAAAGTAAAGTTCACTCATTCCCTCTCACTTCCCCCCATTGCCCTCTATTAAGAAAACTTTTTCTTGCCTCTTTTATGTGAGATAATTTACTCCATTCTCTCAGTCCCTTTCTCCCTCTCCTAATATATTCCTTTGACTCATTTTGCTGTATAGGTGCTTCTTGGTTTTAATCCTAGCTCCTCTGACCTCTGGAATATCAGATTCCAAGCCCTTTGGTCCTTTAATTTAGAAGCTGCTAGATCTTGTATTATCCTGATTGTATGCCCACAATACTAAAATTTTTTTCTTCCTGACTGCTTGCAATATTTTCTCTTTGACCTGGGAACTCTGGAATTTGGCTACAATATTCCTAGGAATTTTCCTTTTGGGATCTCTTTCCAGAGATGATTGGTTGATTCTCTTCCTTTCTATTTTACCCTCTGATTCTAGAATATCAGGACAGTTCTCCTTAATAATTTCTTGAAAGATGATGTTTAGCCACTTTTATTGATCATGGCATTCAGGTAGTCCAGTAATTTTTAAATTATCTCTTCTGGATCTATTTTCCATGTCAGTGGTTTCTCCAATGAAATAGTTCATATTGTCTTCTATTTTTTTTCATTCTTTTGGTTCTGTTTTATAATTTTTTGATTTCTCATAAAGGCATTAGCCTCCATTTGCTCCATCCTAATCTTTAAGGAATTATTTTCTTCAGTGAGATGTTGGACCTCTTTTTCCACTTGGCCAATTCCTTTTTTGAAGGCATTCTTCTCCTTATTGGCTTTTTGGATTTCTTTTTCCATTTGGGTTAGTCTATGTTTTTAAGGTGTTATTTTCTTCAGTATTTTAGAGGGTCTCCTTTAGCAAGCTATTGACTTATTTTCCATGATTTTCTTGCATCACTCTCATTTCTCTTCCCTATTTTTCCTCTACTTCTCTTACTTGGCTTTCAAAATCCTTTTTGAGCTCTTCCATTTCCTGTGACTAATTCAGATTTTTCTTGGAGGCTTTTGATGTGGGAGCTTTTACTATGTTGTCTTCTCCTGGTTGTATGTTTAGATCTTCTTTGTCAACAAAGTATGATTCTATAGTATGAGTTTTGTATACTGTCTGCTCATCTTCCCAGTCAAATACTTGACTTTTTAATTCTTTGTCAAGGTAGAATTCTGCTTCCAGTGGGGAATGGGGGTGTGTGTACTTTCCCAGGCTTCAGGGATTTTGCATCAGCCACTCAATCTCCTACCTTCTATGGACTCAAAGCTCTGGAAGTAGCCATCACTGTGGCTGCTACCACATTCCATGCCCTGGGGCTGGGGCTAGGCCCTACCCCTCCCCCACCAAGGTCCAATGGAGTTTCCCCACTGACTTACTATGCTGTCTTTAGTGTTTGCAGGTTAAGTCTGGAAACTGCCAAGACTGCCAGTGATTCAGTCCCCTGAGGCCTATGCCAGTCCTGTCTGTTCTTGGGAAGCCCATATCATATTGTGCTCAACTCCCAGCCTGGGGTGTTGTCCTTCCAGGTTGTCTTGAACTGGAGATTTTAGTCTGTCACATTGTGGGTTCTAGAATTTGTTTAGGGTCATTTTTTACAGGTATTTGGAAGGGTTTGGGGGTAGAGCTCAAGTAAGTTCCTGCTTTTACTCCACTTGACTCTGTCCCAAGGTGTGGAGCTCTCAAGCCCTGCAATTGGTACTTACTGGCAGGAGAAGGAAGTTTCTTCATCTGCCCCTTCTCACAGAATAAAACCATGAAGGATTAATGAAAGTGAACCCTGGCCTGGTTGGCAGAAAATATGGGCCATGATGGAATTGTTTGGATAATGCAAAAGTAGGTGGCAGAGACAGTGAAATTAACATCAACACCCTTAGTGAGTATAAGAGCTATTACTGTTTATGGTATCAAATTTAAATCTTCATCAATGTAATACATTTGTATCTTGATACATTTATTTTGTGTGAGTGAATGTATAGCTATCTCATAAGTGATCTATCTCCTACATGGAGTACATTTTTGGTTTTGGAAAGATCTTCAGCTTATCACAGTAACTAGAACATACTAGGTGTGTTGGGGGATCCAGGAGATAAACATTGACATGTTTGTTTTCTGGATGAAGATCTATCCCATATCTCTAACCTTATGTCATCCCCCTTTTTAAGCTACATTTGCCTGTGTGTTTTCTTCTTTATGATTTGAATCTTCCCTGAAACAATCAATCTATGAAGATGAAAAATATTAAATGAATTCATGAGTGGGCTTGGCTTCAGCAGGCAGTCTTCCTACTCTTATAATGTGAAATATTCAGGTATCATTCACCCCAATCTAAATTCATTGACTAGCAGAGCTTTTAAACCAACACAAGACTTTATACTGAGAATCTTTGAACTCCTTAAAGTTAAGATGCTTTGTAAATTACTTTGTCTCCATTTTCTTCCTTAAAGCAAAAACATAACCTAGCTACTAAATTTTCTCTTTCCCAGTGTTTATAGTAGCTTTCTGGAAATCTAGTTACAGTTGGATCATCCTTTGCTTACTAAGTAGTTGCTTCTTTGAACCCTCCATTTATTTAGGCATATATTTCACACTTAAAACCCAAGCAAAGAAGCTACTCCACTTGTCTGGAAACAAGCACAATGAGTTGTCACCCTAATAACTGATTTCTAGGAACATTCCCTGGAATCAGTGAAAAGCTGTTGTCTTTTCAGCTATGAGCAAAATCCAAGGAAATATAGACCAAGGTGGCATGAAACTAACGCATATATATGACACAGGCATTTGCCCCGTGTTTTTTCATGTTGAAAAAATAAAAAAGGCTTTCATAGACTGGGGAAGATAAGGGGTTGTAATACAAAGTATAGAGGGTCCATAGGCAAGAAGCTTGAATTTTCTTCCATAATTTACAACGTCACTATGGACAAGTCAGTTAACTCCTACTGCCTCTAAAATTCTGTCTCTTATTCAAGTTCCTCATATGCTAAATGAGAAAGAAGGAATACTTCCTTTGTGCACTAAAATTCTATGTATTTGTTTTCACACTTTTGTTTAAGGTCCCTTCTGTCTTTGACATTTTTTGTTCAAAAATAACTTTCATCTCTGATATTTATTGTACATTACTCAGCCTTACATTCCATTGCCTTTTCTCTATTAATTATTTCCTACTTTTCTTTATATAACTGCCTTTGTATATATTTGGTTACCTGTTGTTTCCCCCATTAGACTGTAAGGTTTTTTTTGAGGGTAGGGATTGCCTTTTGTCATCCCCACCACTTAGCACAGTGCCTGGCATATAGTAGGGGCTTAATCGATGTTTGTTGATTCGTTAATTCTAATGACCATTCTCCTGAGAATTTTCTCTAATTAAATCTCCTTCCTCATTCTATATTCTGTATTCTGCCATCCTATTTTATAAAATGTCTCTAATCTCTGATGTTCTGTCAAAGTTATTTCCTGAAATTAGAAGTCTAATGATGTCATACCCACTACTCAGCAAACTCCAATGGCTCCCTATCACCACTGGGATCGAGTATATAAAACTTTCTGTTTGACTTTTAAATTCCTCCATAACCTGGCCTCTTCCTACTTTGCTATGCTTCTTGTACCTTTTATCTCATTACATATTTTATGAGTCAGTGACGGTGACCTCACTGTTGTTTCTTACAAAAGACACTCTAATTACAAGCAGATTCTCTATGACAATTTTTTTCCCTCCTCATCTCCTCCCCCTAGATTCCCTCGCTTCCTTCAAACCCCATCTAAATCCTATCTTGTATAGGAAGCCTTTCTAAATCTCATGAAAATCCAGTGCCTTCCCTATACTGATTATTTACAATTTATCTTGATTGTAGCTTGATTGTACATAGTTATTAACATTGTCTACCTGATTAGAGTGTGAAATTATTGAGAACTGAAATTATCATTTTCCTTTATATCCTCAGTGCTTAATACCATTCCTGACATATAGTAGGTGCTTAATAAATGTTTGTTAACTATTTACTATTATAAGATGACTTGTAAATCTAAATGCCTATTAAACAATCAATATGAATTTATTAAACTGATACTTTGTGCCCACTAGAAATAGTGCTCAGGATAGAAAGGCAAAAATAACAGTCTCTCCCCCAAAGAGAGCTTATATTGTGGCAGGAAAGAAAACATTTACATGGATAACATATACAGAATGAATACAACGTAGTTTGGGAAGAAAGGACAGTAGGGGGATCAAGAAAGAATTCATGTAGGTAGCCCTTGAAGTTTGTTTTAAAGGAAACCAGGGATTCCAATGACAGAGGTAAGAAGGAATTGTATTCTAGGCATAGGGGACCATGTGTCCAAAGACTGAGAGTCTGAAAATGGAGGAGTCAATTCTCATGCCATAAGAAATGACAAGGAGGAAGGTTGCAGAAATACTTGGGAAGACCTATATGACTTGATGCAGAGTGAAGTGAACAGAACCAGAAGATCATTGTAACTACACAGTAACTACAAGGTTGTAATGATGATCAACTGTGAAAGACTTGGTTACTCTGATCAATAAAATAACCCAAGACAATTCCAAAGGATTCATGTTTAAAAAAATGCTTTCTAAATTGTGAATACAGATTGACATATATTTTTTCATTACTATTTAATTTTGTTTGTTTTGTTTTTTAGCATGGCTAATGTGGGAATATGTTTTATATGACTTCACATGTATGACTGATATCACATTTCTTAACTTTTACTACTGTTGGTCAATCAATGAAAACCAAAGTGATTTGGGGTTAAGGCTACTCTTTAAAGAAAAAGAAAGGTTTCAGAGATTAAAATTTACATTCCCTTTGGGCAGAGTACCACAGGTAAGGGGATGATTGCAGTTTGTCCTTCCTTCCTGAAGAGAACCATGACATCAGGGAAGTGATGTCCTAACATGCAGGTGAATTGGATTTAAGTGAGGGAGAGCTGTGCAAATTCACCAAATTCACCAGCCTCCCCTAGAGCCATCTCCAAGCCTCATTTGATCATTTTTGGGGGGGAATGATTAGATCATAATCAATGTAAATAGTAATTGATTCTATTTGGGCCAGAAACTCTCAGGGTCTTCCCGTCTCAGATCAATTTTTTAAAAGTTATTTATTCTTAACTTTTGACTAGGTAAAGAGTCTATCCTCTGCCTCAATTCCTATTAAGCCTTACTTACTGTGTGGGTATTGTTAAAGACCTTAGCTTCAAAAGGCCAAGGTCTACCACTGCATCCTGGGCCATGTCCAGTCATGCTGATCTATATCTGGCTGCTGGACAAATATCACTCCAGAGGAGAAAGTGAGGCTGGTGACTTTGCACAGCCCTGCCTCAGGTAATGCATTCACTTGCATGTTATGGCATCACCTCCCTGATGTCATGGTCCTCTTAAGGACAAACAGCAACAAGAATCTTATCTTTTCAATGAGTGAGAGAGGAACAGGAGAGAGGGAAAGAATCTGGTACTTGCTTTTTTTTAATGAATGCTATAAAAATAAATATTAAAAGAAGAAAAGGGAACATTCAGGAATATTGGACAACTAGCAGGGCTGTATAGCTGAAATGTAGAGTTCATTAAGTGGAATAATATGTGAAATTGGAAAAGTAGGAAGGTTTCAGGGTTATAAAAAGTTTTATATGCCAAACAGAGGAGCTTATGTTCTATCCTAGATGTAATAAGGAACTATAACAGTTTATTGATATTGAGGGAGATATGATATTTGGCAGATCAGTGCTTTAGGAGAATCCTTTTGGCTCTATAGGGGGAATGGATTGGAGAGAGGAGATACTTGGAAGAGTAAGACAAAATAGAAACCTATTAAAATAGTCTGAGCAAGAGATTACAACATGGCCTGTAGTAGGCTGGATGCTGTGTAAGAATAGTGAAGGGCAAGTAGTTAGGTGATGTAATGAACAGCACCAGCCCTGGAGTCAGGAGGTCCTGAGTTCAAATTTGGCCTCTGACACTAACTGTGTGACCTTGGGCAAGTCATTTAACTCCAATTGACTTGTGTTCCTCTCTCTTTCTCTCTCTTTCTCTTTGACAGAGAGAGGGGGGAGAGAGGGAGGGAGGGAGGAAGAGAGACAGAGACAGAGACAGAGAGACAGAGACAGAGAGGCGGGGGGGAACTTACATAGCAAATAAAGCACTAGACCTGGAGTTATGAATACCTGAGTTCAAGACCTGAGCTTCAGACACTTTACACATGATGGACTTAGAGTACAAGAGGTTAAGCGACTTGACCACTACCATTCATCTAAGGAATGACAAAGACATTTTAAACAAAAACTTTCTTTAAGAGCAGTCAGACAGTTGCTATAGCTACGTGACATAGTGGATAGAATACTGGGTCTGGAGTCAAGAAGACCTGAGTTCAAATCCTGCCTCATACATTTACCAGCTGGATAAATTACTAAACCTCTGTATGACCAAGTTTTCTTAAGCATGAATAGGAATAATAGCAGCACATACTTCACAGGGCTATTGTTGCGAAGAACAAATGAAATAATAGTTGTAAAGTTCTTAGCAATGCCTGGCGTGGCACATAGTTAGTTGACTCTTAAATAGGTATTGCCTTCTCATGTGTATGTGCTTGTGATTGTGTATTTATGTATGTGTGTGTGTGTGTGTGTGTGAGAGAGAGAGAGAGACAGAGAGAGAGAGAGAGAGAGAGAGACAGAAAGAGAGAGAATTAAGGAAAGAAAGAGAAAAAGAACAAGAGATAAAAAAAGAGAATTAGAAAGGGAAAAAAAAAACAAACAAACATGAGTCAGACACTAGATATGTGTAATGAGAATGAAAAGTCAAATGTGACTCTAAGCTTTTATACCTGGGTGACTGGAAGGATGTAAACATTCTCAAAGGAAATAAGGAAGTTGAGAATATGTATTTTTTGGAGGGAAAGATTGTGAATACTACTTTGGACAGGTTGAATTTGAGATGTTAATGAGATCTCCAATTTGAAATCTCTAATAGGTTCTTTGTGATGTCAGCTTGCAGCTCAGGTAAAAATTGAAGGGTAAATTTTGAATTATGCATAAAGTGGATGAAATGTTTATACCTTTTGACTCAGAAGTTCTATTGATGAACATATAACCCAAGAAGGTGATTGACAGAAAGATTCCATATACAACAGGATTTTTAACATACCACTTTTTTGGTAGCAAAAAACCTTAAAATAAAGTAGATGCCTGTCAGTTGGAGAAAAGCTAAGCAAATTATGGTAGTTTGATTTAATGACATATTTCTGTAATTATGAATATCATGAATGCAGACAAACATGTAAATGTATGAACAGATACAAGGTGATACAAGCCAAGTTGGGGTTTGGGGAGAAATGAAGCACAATCACTACAAATATATAAATAGAAAAAAATAACCCAGAAAATAATTTAATTGGACATTGAAAAGTTATGAACAAACTTGAATTCAGAAAATATAATATGAAAATACACTTTCCCCTACTCTTTTCAAGAGGGAGCGGGAGGTCCAAGGGTTTGGGAAATGGAATATAGCATCGTTATTTCCAATGTATTGTTAAGTTCTAATGACATTTTTTCCATATTTATTATTTTTTTTTCCTTTTGTAAGTCCTTTGTTATAATGACAAGACATTTTAGGAATATCTATGTGGTTTAAACACAAAATGTAATCTTTTTTTTAATACTACAAGTGGATCAATCAATCTGAGAGTAAGTAATGTAAATATTTTAATTGAATCCATCAGAATATTAAGTTAGGGCATATAGAGAAAAAAAAAGAAGGGCCAGAATAGAGCCCAGGACAGTAAATATGACATGGATGATGATCACCATAAAGTCTTTGGATTCTGAGTTCCTTTCCCAAGGGGTAAACTCCCTTCCAGCTCTAACACCTGATCATCTGTATTTAAAGATCCTCTCTGATTCTAACTCTTGATGTTCAAAGGTTCCTTCCACTGGTAACATTCTCTGAATGCTCTAATTTCCAAGCTACACACACACACACACACACACACACACACACACACACACACACAAACAAAAACCCTAACAGATGGAAGGAATGTCAGTAGTCATGAAGTCTAAACTTGTTTCTAAACATGGTGCAGGATTTCGTGCAAATTTCTCCGGAAACGTCATGGGCAAAACACCTCTGATGAGTTCACCACTTTGTAACCCCTTTTGTGAATCCTATTACTAATTGACACTTGAGAATTGACAAATTCATAGCAACTATAGTCAGTATATAGGAATTTTTTGCAGTAAGTTAACCTAGAATATGAACATACATATTCACCACCACCACCAAGATAAGTAACTAGGTTCTTGTTAAACAGATTCTTTGCTTTTCCCAAAGAAAGATCATAGGATTTTGTCAACTATGATCTCTGATAGGGCATTAGCTGGAGCAGTAGATAGAGTACTGAATCTGGAGTTAGGAAGACTCCTCTTCCTGAATTCAAATCTAGCCTCAGACATTTTGGGCAAGTCACTTAACCCTGTTTTGTCTCAGTTCCTCATCTGTAAAATTAACTGGAGCAGAAAATATCAAATCTCCAGTATTTATGCCAAGAAAACCTTAAATGGGTTCACAAAGAGTGGAATACAACTGAAAAATAGCTCAACAACAAATGACTTCTGAGGATATTTTCATTTACAAAAACAAAAATGTCTGAAGTCTTGCAAAGTGCAGTTAGTTTTATAAAGAAATATGTTGTGGCTGTTAGTACTGCTGCTGAAGCTTCAGTGCTGTTGTCATTGGTATTGTTTTTTCAGGCACAATAAGAAATACGATGACAGTGAGCATACCAATTGATGTTTTACTAAGTGTTAGCTTGAATGACCACCTTCTAGATCTTCACTTCAGGTGACTAATCACAAGTTATCACAGTGAGATTCTATCACATTTTACAACAGTGTTTGCTCATACTACATTCATGCCCAGAATTACGTACTTAGAAACTTCCCATAGCAACTATGCTGCAATTTCCTTTAGAATTTTGAAATAATAGATCCTAATCAACTTTTCTCTGAACATTTGAAATATAATCTTTGGAAATCTATGACAAACTTCAGATATTGCCTAGCTATTGTCTTTATCACACATCTTCTGATGGCATAGTCAGTCTTCTACAGTAACTAGTTGATTATCACTGAAAATACAGTCCAAAATGAAATGCCCCTTTGTTAGTTCTCCCACAATTTGACATATGAGATTACCTTTAAAATGAGTCAAAAATGAAGGGGCTGCTCTATTTTTTGTCAATAAGAGACTTTTGCAGGGGTTCAGATAAATGAATCCTACCAAATCACTACTGTAGGATACCTTCATGCCAAGCTTATGATCTGCATGACATTTTCTATGTCTGTTTCTTCTTACTGCCCAGATGGTCTAGAATATATTCTGATGACAATGTCATTTCTTTCTTTCTTTCTCTTTCCTTCCTTCTTTCTTTCTTTCTTTCCTTCTTTCTTTTTCTTTCTTTCTTTCTCTTTCTTTCCTTCTTTCTTTCTTCTTTGAACTTATATTGATTTTCTTTCAATTATTTAATATTTTCCTACTATTTTTAGCTCCTTGTCCCTGGGATTTTGCACATAACTATTTTTTTTTGCTTTAAATATATATTCTTATCTATCATATTTTAAATTAAAAAAAATTTCCTTCAACAGACATATTCCAAACATGGCTTTCATTCCATCAAACCATCTTAAGGCGTAGGAGTTCAAAATTACTTCTTTACATTGTGATGCTTAGTTTGTCTCTTTCTAACCTTTACTTGATGTACCTGAAAATTCAGGAGGATTGTCAAAAACCTTGAGTTTTACTGCTGACTATTGTATTTTATTCATTGTTTACTTAAAAGTACCTTAAATCTTCCTATAGTGTATTTTCAATTATGTCTTGTCAGGTAGATATAGATAGATTCATCAGAGGTACATTTGTGTGTCTCTATATCTGCTATTTTAACATCCCATCTGGCTCTGACCCTCATATTCAAAGTTCAATTTCATCTATAACATTCTACAAATATATGCAGAGAGATGAATAGGTTGAGTGGAAGAGGGAGACTCTTTTAGTCATAGAGGATGGTCAGAAAGAATGCTCTGAGCAAAAACATGAAAAGTCTTATTAGTGGAATAGCCATAAGACCAGGGTTCACTAGATGGAAGATTATGTGTTGGGGAGTAAGGTATAAAAAGCTGGAAAGGTAGAAATGCACAAGTTTATGAAGGACTTTGAATACTAAACAGAGCATTATGTGTTTGCTCCTAGAGACAATAAGAAGCCAATGAAATATATTGAGTGACAGTAGGGTAGGGTGTCTTCCAATCATACCTGTGTTTCAGGAAAATCATTTTAATAGTTGAATGAAGGATAGTTTGGAGTGGGGAGAGACTAGAAGCAGGTAGACACACCAGCAGGCTATTGCAATAATTCAGGTGGAAGGAGATAAGGTCTTGCACTGGAGTGGTGACAATGTCAGAGGGGATAAAGGAGTATTTAAGAGATATTGTAAGGGTGAAATAAGTAGGTCTTGGTGACAATTTGGATTTGAGGGGTAAGAGACAGTGAGGGATTTAAGATGACTCCTAAGTTGTGAGCTTGATAGACTAGTGTTGCCTTCTCCAGTAACAGGGAAGGTAGGGGAGAGTGCGAGAGTTTAATGGGAAATATGTCTTCTATTTTGGATATATTGAGTGAAAGATGTCTACTGGACATCCAGTTTGAGATGTCCAAAAGGAAGTTACATATGTAAGACTGGAGCTCAGCAGAGATATCAGGAAGAATAGGTAGATTTGAGAATAAACAGCATAGAGATGGTAATTAAACCATGGGAACTGAGGAGATCACCAAGTGAAGGAGTATAGATGGAGAAGAGAAGAGAGTCCAAGACAAAATCATGAGGGATGACACCCATGTTTAGAGGAAGTTTATCTGGAAGAGAATCCAGAGAAGGAGCCAACAGATAGCTAAGAAGAAAATGAAACAGTGGTGTCCCAAATGTCTAGAGAGAAGAGAGTATCAAGGAAGAGCCAGTGATAAGTCATGTCACAAGACATAGACAGGTCAAGAAGAATGAAAATTGAGAAAATATTATTGAATTTGGCAATTAATAAACCATTAAGATCTTTGGAGAGGGCAGTTTCAGTGTAATGATAAGGTTGAAGAACAGCTATAAGAGATTAAGGAAAAACTGAGAGAAGAAAAATGGAGGCACTTATTGTACATACCGTTTCTAAGGAATTTAGTTACAAAGGCAGAAGACATACAGGATGACAGCAGGATTAGAAGGATGAAGGGTCTATTTAAAAAATATATTATTGTTTGATTCAGGATCAGGAACACATGGGAGTATTTCTAGGCAGGAGGAAATAGATTGAAAATACATGAAAAAATGGAGGGGACAGAACAGGCAGTCTGTTGGAGGAGATGGTATTGAAATGTATGTCTTGAACAAGTAGAGGGGATAGCTTTAGTAAGGAGCATGGTCACTTTATCAAGTGGGACAGAGGTAAAGGAAAAGAAGGTGGTAGAAGGCGCCTGAGTGATAAATGGGAAATGTTAGAAAAGGGAGTTTTTACAGTGAATCACTTCATATTTGTCTGTAAAATATGAGACAAGGTTTTCATCTGAGGGAGGGGAAACCACGGAAGTTTGAGGAGAGATGAAAAAGTTTGTAAGAATCAATGTGGAGAGGGGAATGGTAAGTTGATAAGGAAGGTAAGGTAGGATTGCCTTGCAGCAGTGAAGGCTCAGTTGAGGTATGTAACATAAAGTTATAGCAGATCCAGATAAATAGTTGCATGATTTCCTCCATCTTCATTAACAATACATGGATATGAGTGAAGGTGATGAACTGTGAAAGTGATACAAGACTGAAGCTAGTTAAGCATATTCAGTCATATATTAATAGGGCAAGGAATTCAAGAGATGATCACAGTATAAAACTGAATTGGTTCACTAAGATGTCAAGCCTTGGAGAAATAACTAGTGTGGGGAGATGGGCTAAAAGAGAACTGAGGTATAAAAGGCATTAGAAGTCATGGTGTCTATGAAAAGTTGAATTATGTGAGGACAGGCAGAGGAAGAGGTAAAAAATTAATAGATTATAGTCACATAAGGAGATTTTAGAATTTTTAATTCTGTAGGATATGGCAAGATCAATGGGTATGACAATCTTTGTATGTTCCTGAGGGTCGCATGAAGGAATAATTCATAAGAGGTGAGTAGGTTGAGGAAATGAGTAGTTATGTTGAGGGAGAAACAATATGTATGCTGAAGTCACCTAGTTTGAGGACAAGAATTGAGGAAGAGAAAAAAGTTGTAAAAAAAAAAAGGGGGGGATGGGGAGTGACCTGACAGTCTGTAGACAATAGCTACCAAGATTTCAGTTGGTGGTAGAAGTGAATAATATAAACCTCAAAGGAAGAGATGGGGGAAGAGAAAGAACTTGAAAGTGACAATGGGGAGCGAGGAGTACACCAATTTTTTTACTTCAACTAATAATTTGAGGAGAGTGAGTGAAGGTACAACCAGTACTAGAAAGGCTGAACAGAGAAGTTTTGTCATCAGTGGGAAGTGAGGTTTCAGTAAGAGTTATTAGATAGAAGGAGTGGTAGAAGTAAAGAATGGGAAGTCCATTTCCTAGGAAACAAGCACTTCAGAAGGCACAGTGGAAAGACAGAGTAGAGTTAAGATGATCCTTTGGGATCTGAAAGTTAAGAGTATGTGAAGGAAGAATTAGGTGGCAGGAGGTATGAAATGGGAGTCGATTGATGACCCTCAGGAGTTTAGAGTCTTTGGGATGTGAAAAGTATGACCAAGTATGTGAATATTCATCTCTACTCTCAAAGGACTTACTTAGCAGTAAATGGGAGACCTGAAGCCAAAGGCAGGGTTGTTCTTTGCACTGAAGATTCTCCATATTGGAGAATTTGGGGGATTCAGTTGGCATCAGAAGGTAGAAGATACCTTGTACTGCTATAGAGGAAATGATTGCTTTAGGGCAAATGTAAAATGTCTAATCTGGCCCAGCAGTCTTTAGGAAGACTTAGTCTTAGGAAATGAGTAATGTACTCATGATTTGAGATCTTCTTATGTAAGGAGGCTAGATATGGGGCAGCAGCAGCAGTAAGTGTGAACCAAAAAACATGTAAAAAATGTAAAAAAAAATCAAATTGCAAACCATGGGAACATTAGAAAACAAGTATGCTAGTAAAAGGAATGTACAGCATGTAGCTCCTCAAACTTCTTTCCTCTGCCCTCACCCAAACAAAGAAAAAGGGACTCAACCAAACCTGTGAGCCACCTAACTCACAGATGAATAGGACTATAATGTACCACAATTTTCCTCAGAAAATGAAAATAAAATCCAGTGGATGGAAAATTGGGGTTACAGTGTGTGCATTGCAAAGTAATAGTTATTTGGGTATTGAATTCACCAAAAGGAAAATTTGAAAATGATGAAGTGCATTCAGACAAGAAACTAGAAAGCTATGAAAGGTGAAAAGGGCATTCCAACAGACTTGTTTTCCATTGAAAGCAAATGTAATGGCAAAGGAATTGTTGTGTTTGGTGATATGGAAGTGAAGGATAAGGTAAGGTGCAACTGATGACTTTTTTGTTAAGGAGTTATACTTGCTATGTCTTCTAGCAGGTGACATTCTCAAAGGGGGCAAGTAAAAAAAAAATTAGAGACCACTGAATATAGGATTGTGAGTATTCAGAAAATAGCAACCTATGGCCAACTTTGTCTTTTAGCTTAGCAGCTTTCAGACCCTCCACTAGTAAGGCAAAAAGCAATATACACATGAAATTCCCAAAATACTACATTAAAAAAAATGATTGTCTTCCTTAGTCTTTTCTGGTACTGCCACTAAAATTAAGTCACTACTTGAAGACAATCACTTGATTGCAAAAATAAATAAATAAATAAAAACCACAACAACAAAACATCTCGATATCTTTTTGTTGTTACTTTTATAATGAAGACCCTAAAACCTTGGAGTGCTTTTTGATACAGTGGAAAACAAAGTCATAAGCAAAAAAGATCCTTTTTTTCCCATGTCATATTTGCTTTATTTTTCTTTTCTTTTTTTTGGAGGATTGTCAACCTCACCGCTTTGTTATCCCCTCCAATTAATTGAGATTCAAATTAAGAAAACATTTATTAAGGACCAATTATATGTCAAGCTCCACGTTAAGCCTTGAAGACTGAAACATGGAGAACATAATTGTAGTCTCTAGCAGGGAGATCAGACATAAAATGAGATGAATCACTTCATATAGCTTTAAGATTTACATAATATTCTCATCACAATGACCACATGAGGGAAATAATTTGGATATGATTAGCTCCACTTCATAAATGAGGAAACTGAGTCTCAGAGAGGTTAAAAGACTTGCACAGATAGAGACAAGTAAGTGATGGAAGCCGGTATCCCGACTCTCAATATATTCACATAATTGTAATATAAGTAAAATGTAATAAGTATACAGAGGAGGTCAAATATAATGACATAGAAAATGTGATCAGAGGAGAGCATAAGTTCATTTATAACCAAAACCATCTAGAATGTCTTTATTAAATAAAATTTATGTATCTAAGATATAAAAGAAAGAGATAATTCTGTCTGGTGAATATACAAAAAGAAGCTCGTTCAAGCATGAGGAATGGATTGAACAATTCATTTAAATTCAGTAAATATTTTTTAAGCCCCTCCTATGTGCAAGGTACTATGCTAAGTTCTGGGGACAAAAATAAGAAAAAAAGATGGAGTACTTGCTCCAAAAGAACTTGCAGTCTAATGGAGGAAAATGATATACAAAATGATGCAGAATAGCAGGGACATTATATTTCACAGTCAAAGCCAGGTAAGCATTGCTGTTGATGGTAAAGAGAAAATGTGTACAAGTGAAAGAGGGCAAGGCAAGAATTTCTAACTTGCCAAACAGAATAGTAAAAATAGATGTAACAGCAAGCACCCTGACACATCCTGGATGGCCTGCTAGCACAGTTTCCTAGACCTTGCTTTTCTAAAAGCAAAGCAACTTTTGAGGGGTCAACAATCTTCTTTAATCATATATACCGACAGAGAAAATGCAAGCAGAGAAATGAAGGCCAACAGACAGGGCTTCTAATTGCTTCACCATAAGCAATACATACATTACAGATCAACAGACAGAACTGTCTGACCATTACATAAATTGTGTTTGTCCTTCATTGCCGAAGAAGGCCATGACATCAGAGAAATGATGACAAGACTTACACTTGACTTTGTTTTGAGTAAGGGAGGGCTGTGCAGGTCATCAGACTCACTTCTCCTCCAGAACCATCTGAATCCAGTGATCTGATACTCCTCCAGATGACTGGAGATGACCCAGGATGCAGTTGGAGGCCTTGGGCCTTTCAGGCCAAGGTCTTTGCAGGTACTCTCTTAGGGTGAGGCAATGCCCATTCATTGAATATGTATATGTAAGAGGTAGCCAGGGAATGGCCCCTTTAATGAGGTCAAGAAAAAGTGACTCATTGAAAATGAACAAAAAGTGTGGACCTTCCTACAAAACAAGCCTCCCTAATCAAGCAACTCTCATTAACATTACAATAGAACAGGTGAATGATGATGACAAGCCTGGAAAGGTAGATTAGAATTAGGTTGGGGGATCTTAAAGATCAACTGAATTTAACATAAGACATCAAAAAGTACCTTCTTTGTACAATGAAACAAAGGTGAAAAATGACAGATTCTTTCTTCAGGGTTCTTTGCCTTCTGTCTGGTAAGCAATGGGGAGCCTCTGAAGATTTTAAGCAAGAGAATGAAGGGATCAGAAATATAGTACAATAGAAAGAGGCCTAACTTTGGAGTCAAAGTACAGATTAAAACCCTACCTCTGAAAGGTACTACCTGTATGAGGTTGGGCAAGTGAAATTACTAGGTTTCAATTTTCTTATTTTAAAATGAGACTGTTTGACTAGACAACTTTTGAGATCCCTCTCAACTTTAAACCTATGGTCCTATAACTCTGGAATTACTTTAAGAACTTAAAATTTCTCAAGGAAACAAACATTTATTATGTTACAAATGTATAGGAAGTACTGATGAGGACTGGAAGGGGGCAGGGGTTACAGGAACTCCAAGACTGAAATTCCTTGTGTGGGCCAACTGGAGAAGAATTCACAAACTCAAGCCTTGTTGACGTCAAGGGAAAGTTTGTTATGCTTTTCAGCGGGCAAGAGTTCTAGGGAACCTGCAACCTAAGAGGAGTACAGGTGAAGTTTAACATAGGATATTTGATAGTAAAACATGTGCCAAGTATGATGACCAGGTGATTCAGGGTGGGAATAGGAAGTGGTTAAGTAGTGGTTAGTTTTTAAAGGAACATGCACTTTTGGTATGTATGGTGCAGGTATTTTACTCAGGGTTCATTGGTAATCAACCCAAGGCAGGGCTACATGGAGGTATGGTTTTGGGCCTAAAATGTCACTAAGTCAACTACCAGTCAGGGCTGACTGAGAAATACCCAGGCTGCTCTCATTAATGTCTTGTTAGACAAGATAAATGTAAGGGAGTATACATAGGATACATATGATTGGTCACTGAGTAATAAATGTTGTCATGACCCAGTGCACAGCCAGTTCATTCAGTACACAGCTGGTTCAGACTAATAAATTCTATAGGTACAGTTGGCTGTTGTATCAGGAATGGAAATGATGGTTGTTGCTGGGGCAGGCTGTTTCTTTGGACTGGGGAGGAACTTCCTGAGATGGCGTTTTGAGGCTAGGGAGAAATGTGATTTTTAAAGAGAAATGTGATTTTAGAACTGGGGCCCAAGCACATGTACCCAAGCATCCCATCAGTACTATACGAAGCACTTTATTAATACAATTTCATTTGATCCTCATAAGCATCCTGGGAGGTAGGTGCTCTTATTATTTCCATTTTGTTGTTGAGTAAACTTCAGCAAACAGAGATGCCTCTGTTTTTCAGCATCATTTTGTATATTGTCTCTTCCTCCATTAGAATATAAGCTCTTTTAGAGCAGGAACCATCTATCTATCTATCTATCTACACACACACACACACACACACACACACACACACACACACACGCACACGCACACACACACACACACACACACACACACACATATATATATACACATGCCCACATATGTATACACATATACATATATAGTATTATGAATTTAATTTTTATCCTCAAAATTTAGCATAGTACCTTGCATATAGCAGGTGCTTAATAAATATTTACTGAATTTAATTGAATTTTGACTAGGGTCACTCAGCTAGTGAGTGTCTAAGATCAAATTTTAACTCAGATCTTCATAATCTGAGTTCATTAGTACTGTCTAGCTCTTCTTTGACCCTATAATATTTAACCTTGTAGCTTAATGATTTATGTATATGTTATTTTCCTTGCCCACATACTCATTAGATGAAAAGAACAGGGTCTGTGTCACTTTTCATCTGTGTATCTTCACAGCTTCTCATGGTATCTTACACATAGCCAGGACAAAATTAAAGTTAGTACTTTAAACAATAGAGTTGAACTGAAGCTTAAGGGATACATTGTAGATGGTAAGGATTAGAGAAAATAAGCTCATATGATAATTATTGCATGTATTTTTGGAAGTTGTGAAGGTCTAAATTAAACAAGTATTAGTAAAAATGGAAAGGAGAACACAGATGTGAGAGGTATTAGAATAAGACTTATTAATAAACTTTTTTTGTTACAAAAAAGACAAAGAAAAAAGATGATTTTGAGCTTTTAAAGTTGGGTAAAAGGAGAATGGCACTGCCATTAAGAGAAACAGGAAACTTCAAAGAGAATTTTGAAGGACAAAGGTAATTTGATTTTGGTTTTGTGTTTCAGTCATGCTGGATTTTAGTTTTAAGCCTTATATCTAAGCAGAACTATATGGTGGTTATAGAAATGTGTGACTGACACTCATTGGAGAGATCAGGATTGATAATATAGGAGATAGAAAAGAGAATAATGTTTGCTAATGTTCTACTATACATGAGGCTTTGTGTGAAATACTTTACACACATTATCTTGCTTAATCCTCACAACCTAGAAGGTGGATGTTATTAATATCCACATTTAAAAGTTGATCATTGAAGTCATGCGAACATATAAGGTCACTGAAGGAAAAGTAAGGGCAGAGGCCAAGGAGCTACCTACAACTGAGTGTAATAGGACAAAGAAAAATCTGTAAAGGAGACAAAGATGGTATGCTCGATCAGACATTTATGAAGCATCATGTAGGTGCACCACCATTTATGTAAGGTGGTAGATTCTAGGAACACAAGAAAATAATTAAAATAATATCTACCTTTTCCCTTCCATTCCTAATTCCCTATTAAGTCAGATGTCAATACCCAACTGAGTGTGTATATTCTTCTCTATTTGAATCAATTCCAAAGAGAATGAGGTTCAAGAATGCCCTCCCCATTTTTCCCTTCACTCTAAAAGCTCTCTCTTACATTCCTCTTTTATGTGAGAAAAATTTCTAGGTGCTAGCTCTCCCTTCATCCTTCTCTCAGTATATCTCTCTTTCTCACTCTTCCATTCTTTTTTTGGAGATCACCTCAACATGATTTACTCATATTCCTCTGTCTATGGAGGCTTTTTTTCTAGCTACCCTAATATGATAAAGTTCTTAGGAGTTACATTCATTATTTTTCTATTTAGGAATGTAAACATTGAGTCTCTTATGGTTTCTCTTTCATTCTTGCATTTTTCATTTCTCAAGTCTTGTATTTGAATGTCAAATTCCCTATATAGATCTGTCTTTTTATCAGAAATGCTTGAACATCCTCTATTTTATTAAATAACAATTTTCCCCCCTGAAGGATTATACTAAGTTTTTGCAAGGCAGTTTTTTTTATTTTTTTATTGACTTTCTTAAATATGCCCCAGTTATATGTTTAAAAAAAATCTATTTTTTTTATTTTGAGTTTTAAATTTGCTCCCTCCTTTTCCTTCTCCTTGAGAAGGTAAACAATTTTATACCAATTATATAAGTGAAGTCATGCATAGCATTTCCATATTAGCAATGTTGCAAAAGAAAACACATGCAAGATAAAACAATAAAAATAAAGCAATTTTTAAAAATTCTTCACTTTGCATTTAGAATTCATCATTTCTCCCTTGGAGGTGAATAGTATCTTTCATCATGGGTCTATTGGAATTGTCTTCAATAATTGTTAAATTATTTGCTTTCCCCCCTAGAAAAAATTAGGATTATGTTAACTATAATGATATCTGAATGTGTAGTTAGGTGAAACAGTGGATAGAGTGCCAGGCCTGGAGTGAGGAAGAGCCAGCGTTCTGGATTCAAATCTGACCTCAGACACTTACGAGCTGCATGACACTGGCCAAGTCACTTAACCTGTCTATCTCTGTTTTGTCCCCTATAAAATGAGCTGGAGCAGAAAGTGCTAAACTGCTGTAATATCTTTGCCAAGGAAACTTCAAATAGGGTTATGAAGAACTGGCCATGACTGAAAATAGTTGACCAATAGATACATGATCTGTTGGACAAGATTGGACAAGAGGGTTGGTAAGGAAGACAGCAAGCATTTATTAAGTGCCTAATATGTGCCAGGCACTAGACATAACTTTACCAATATTATCTCATTTCATCATCACAATAACCCTGGGAGGTAAAAACATCGTTTTCCCGATTTCATAATTGAGGAAACATAGCCAGATAAGGATAAGAGTCTTGTACAAGGTGCTATAGTTGGTAGGTATCTGAGAGTGTATATGTATCAGATAGACTGGTGAAGAATGTATCAGGAGTAAATTAAGTTACAAAATAGAAGATAGGAGGCATTAACAAGGACAAAATAGTTAACATTGACATGTACTGAAGAGAAGGAAAGAAAGAGGAGAACTGTGAAAAGGATATTAGATATGACAATCAAGAGGTCATCAGTGACCTTGGACAATTAAAACCAGAATGTAATGGACAGAAAGAGGGAGAGGGAGAAAACATGATATTTATGCTAGACTTTCTAGTTTAGCATTGAAAGGAAGGCATTACAGTATCTTGAGGGGTCAACAGAGAACAGTCACCAAAATTTAAAGAAAAAATACATAAAATAGTACTTCATATTTTCTTTGGCATTTAGTAAACTATAAATTAATGAAAGTCTGTCACTTGAATTTCCAACAAGTCTGTGAAATTGCTCATTCTTTTAGCCTTTTTTGTCACTTTCAGTTTTATTGATGGGCTTTGTTTTTACAGTACATACATTTACAGATTACTCCCACTTTGTGAGACTTCTCTTTTAACAAGGCGAAACAACTAAGTAAAACAAATGCTATAACAATCTCATCCAAAAGTACATAAAATATTTCACATCTGGAGCACCCCCCCACCTCTCTATTTTTAAAATGAATAGGCATTTATTTTCTCTCCCTCTCACCCCCACATCATTAAAAAAAAAAGAAATTTCTTGTAACAAATATGCATAGTCAAACAAAACAATTACCCCCAATCTACTCTTTATTTTTAAGTGAATTCAAAACCCATCAGGAGGTCTTTTCTCATTGAGCCAAGTCTTCCATATTTCTTGACACTCAACTAACTTGTTATTGTCTTAACATACATTAATTTAATAGTTTTTCTTCAGGGGAGGGAGTGCATTTATCCTCACATGAAAAAGTCCCATAGCAAAGCAAATCATGAAATCAGGGAAATGTACAGCACAGTCTTCTTGGTTTAAATTGTTTTTTCTGCTTTAGAAAAATGGTTACTGTTATTATTTCTTTTTACATTACCATAATTTGGCAATGCCTCTTCTTTCCTACCCTATTCATGGAGCCATGCCTCATAACAAATGATGAAAATGTAAAGAAAAATATTAAAAAATCGGGAAAACCAAGACATCCACCCTTTCTGACAATGTTTACAATATCCCAGAACCAATCTAGACCCTTGGCATTTGATTTTGTTTAACACTGTTGCTGTTTTTCTTGCAATTTTTTTGTTGTAGGTGTATATGTTGTTTTCTTCAGTTTCCTAACTCTTTCTGCATAAATTCTATAGTTTCATGGAGGTCACAGAAGTTTAATAATAAGCTCACTCCCATTCAGGAGGCTCAGCTCACAAAGGTTACTAAACTATGATTCCTAATAAAGTTAGAGGTTAAGAGATTGGAATTGAAAAGAAGATTCTTTGGTTCATTTGCATTTTCTTCTCATTTACCTTAGTATTCAGTATTTTCTTTTTCTTTTCTTTTTTTCCCTAAAATTTTAAATAGATTTTACTCTCTAGGGTAAGAATTGCATTTCCACTTATTTACAGTATTGACAATGTGCAATGTTGTTTACTTCTATCCCTCTGCACACGTTCAAGTATTCAGAAAACCCAGATTTACACAGTAGTTGAAAGTTACTTTTAAACTGCTCTTGCCTTGGATACAAATTTGAGTCCTTCAATTTTTGGAAAGCTGTGTGGAATGCTCTTCTGGTACATTT